>CM060682.1:177517705-178117705 GCA_030686995.1 Artemisia argyi
TAAATTTATAAGATAGTTACTTATGGAGCCCTTGGAAACTTCATACACTGAAATAATATAGAAATCAATAAGCAAAATTGACAAAAAGATTCCGAGCACGTCTGGCCAAAGTATATCTTGTCTTTACCACGAGCCATTTTCCGGCATGAATACTTTCATAACATATGTATGTAAGCGAGACACATGCGCAATTGGTGAGTTTTATTATTGATAGTAATAGCAATCTCGAAATGGAAAAAGAGTGTTATTCTTGAAATGCCAAGTACCAAATTCTAGCCTATTCGTCTATGGGTACTAAAGGTCAAAAAGATAGAAAAAGAAAAAGGAGATGTGAATTTTACCACATTTTGGAAAACGACATTTAAATTTACTACTCAAATAGTCCTAATTGAGTGAGTAATTGATAGCTTTGTTGTTACAAGTTAATGAGATTTTTGAAAAACCTTTTATAAGATTTTATTGCATTTTTAGATTTTTGGTCACATGTATTAGAAAACTACTACTAGTCACACAATTATGCTTATGCATTAGGTGCATGTAGTGCATCAAATCGTCATTTATTTGACCAATAGATTGTTTGACTTGGTATATTATCAATCATACGACTTACACGTACAATAAGTTTATCCAATTAATACATTTAAACATTAGAAATATGTCTAGTTGTAGAAGTAACATTTAAAAAACATATAGTATATTATTGCTTTTGTTATTATTATATAAGGTAACTTGTAGTTAGGGAAGAAAGTTTGGTAAAGGAACAATATTTGAAAAACGATTCCTTACCCAACTAGTACTGTAATAAAGAAAGCATAGCTTCTCAATTTTACTTTTATTTTATTTTTAATTTTTTTCTCTCAAAGTCATCATTGCTTGTAGTTTTTCACAACTTTTGCTGTTGACACATCTTCTTTACATTTTGGAACCTTTTCTTTTCATCATTAATGAAATTTATGATCATTTTAATTCCCATCAGGTAGCATGTACTTAATACATTGAGTTCATCTTGTTATGTCATTTTGGTGACAATTCAAGAAGAAAGTGTACTAGATCTAACGTAAAAATGAAATTGCAACAATCTTTTCGAAAATTTGTGCTCGAAAAATCTCATACAAAGTCATGTTGACACTACAAGATTCAACCACTTCACAAGATTGTATAAAATGTAATTAGCAATCACCAAAAGCTGTTCAAAGACTAGAATAAGTGCTTATTCTCATTTTCAACTTACATGCTTTTTGAAAAATATGTAATGCATGAAATTGTTTATTTTCACGTGATTGATTTATACAAAAGTATAATACTTAGGGTGCGCTTGGTTCAAAATGGGGAATGGGAAAGGGAAAGGGAAAGGGAATGCAAAGGGAATGCAAAGGAATGGAATGAAGATTATCATTATCTTTGATGGTGCTTGGTTTAACAAAAACTCATTAACCTCTAAGGTGATGGTGGCTGCTGGTGGTGGTGGTAGTGGTGGTGATGGCGGCTGGTGGTGGTGGTGGCTGGTGGTGGTGGTAGTGGTAGCTAGTGGTGGTGGTTACTGGTGGTGATGGCGGCTGCTGGTGATGGTGGCTAGTGGTGGTGGTTGTGGCTGATGGTGGTGGCTAGTGATGGTGGTTGTGGCTGATGGTGGTGGCTAGTGCTGGTGGTGGTGGCTGGTGGTGGCTAGTGTTGGTGATTGGTGGTGGTGGTAGCTGGTGGTGGTGGTGGTGGCGGTGGCTACTGGTTGTGGTGGCTGGTGGCTGGTGGTGGTGGTGGTGGCTGGTGGTGGTGGTTGCTGGTGGTGGTGGTGGCTTGTGGTGGTGGTGGCTGGTGGTGCTGGATGCTAATGGTGGTGGGTGGGTGGTGGTGGCTACTGGTGGTGGCTGGTAGTGGTGGTGGTTGTGGCTGATGGTGGTGGCTAGTGCTGGTGGTGGTGGTGGTGGCTGGTGGCTGGTGGTGGTGGTGATGGCGGCTGGTGGTGGTGGTGGTGGCTGTTGGTGGTGGCTGCTAATGGTGGTGGTTGGTGGTGGTGGCTACTACTGCTGGTAGGTAATCATTACCATACCTCCCAATTTACTGGGTAATGCCTCATTACCCCATACTAAGCAATGATTGCATTCCCTAGTCATAAACAAGCATGTTTAATCATTACCTTTCCCATTCCCCACCCCCCATTACCCCCAACCAAGCACCCCCTTAGTACTTAACAAAAAAAACACGTTAAAATTATTTTTAAATCTGTATGGTAAAAAAGTGAACAAGTTAAAAGACAAAAATGGCGACTTCGAGAACCAACATATGCCCACTTTGACCGTAACCTAAACATAAAGAATTGTTTAAAAAATGTTCTTAACATCATATTCTCCGCATAACCATGCTTTTTGCTATGTAACTTTTGTTTATTCATTATTATTTTATAAAAAAATGTAGTATGATTTTATGTATATAAAAATTTATTTACTAACAAAACCAATGAAAGGGAATATTGTGCATCCCATTTGACGGTTTTAGTCACCAAATGGAGATTGTGTCTTTTTAAAACACACATATCTAACTATTTGCATTTGGCACATAAACATGGCATAATACAAAGAGCTTTAAACAAATCAAGTGATGCTAACTTTTGTCATATTTACATATTAAGAACTTGTAATTAGGCCAAAAGACGGATTTCTTAGCATAACGATTAGCCGAATAACCATTTGGATTCAGTATTTCCAAAACGCCGGCGTTTTTAAAGATACTCTCACTGGCCAACAAGCATTTCGTCTTGGTTTGAACTAAACCGTAGACGCTCCTAGTATCAACTAAGAAGCATTTCATTTTTCGATCATAGTACAATTTTGGTAAAGTATAAAAATGTCTACTACTTTTGTTGGTATAATCATCTTGAATAGGTGTATACAAAAACGTTATTCTTTACCTTTCATGATTAAAGTGGATGTTGTTTTTTAATGAAAAAATGGATAAACAATTGTGTTGGGCTAGACAAGAATCTAGTGAGAAATCATTCAAATAGGATTTGCTTAGTTTGTCGCATTAGATTATAATATTTTACATACTTGCATTTCATCCACTTGTTAACTTGTTAAAGTATTGATATAATATTTGAGACGTGTTATTTACAAAATTTACATATCGATATTAACTAGTATTTGATTTCAAGATGCGCTTTAACCAAGACTCAAGACCCTTGATCAACAAGAAAAAAAGTTAAATGGGTTTTCTTTTAATCTTTTTTAAAGAACACTCTTTCACTATCTAATACTCTTATAGTGTCTTGAGACTTTTTATGCTAGACTAGTGACATGTGTAAACTACAAAAAATTTCTAAAGACAAAATTTCAACTTACTATATAAAGAGAAACCTTTTATAACTTGTTAACTCATGTTTCATACGCAATTAAACACTTACATACTAAGATTAATCACCACCAAGTTATGTATTATTATGTCTCAATAAGATGTCTTATGTTCAAACCTCACTAAATATATATTTTTTGTGACAAGAAAAAGAGCTGAAAATAGTTACATAATTATCCGGTTTGTTCGATAATATTTGAGTTAAAAACTCGTCATTCTCAAATAACATGAGTAGATAAAAACTCATTTGTTTACTCTTTCTCTATAATACGAATTTAGATTACTTTTTTCTTAAAGATCACATTTGTAAATAATATTTTATAGAGTAAAAATAATGAGATGTATCTTGTTTAGGCACGAGAGGAATACAAAAATATTGGACTAAGATCACGTTATTATTATTTGGTTTGTTAATTATATCAAAGTACAAAGACAAGCACGTGAGAGTAGTCTTTTAAGAACCGATTTAAAGCATGTTGTAACTCTCGAATTCATGTGGCACGTGAGGGTCAAGAAGTTGGTGCCCTACAAAATCAAGGTCACTTGCAACTTAATTTTACATCGTTTACTATGCTATCTCCTCCGTAAGTAATCTAATCTAAAATGACTACTTCTTTCGTCTCAAAATAATGTTGCTTTTTTTATTTTTTTATTTTGATTTTAAAGATTTTTTGTGTTATATAATATTTTATGCAATATATATACTACGGTATATGAATTAAGTTTTAAATGTATTTTTATTTTTATTGATATAATTTTCATCAAATACTGTATTACATAACACCAACAAAAATATTTAATGTTACAGTTAAAAAAGGAAAAATTTAAAAGTTAAAAGATAGACAAATATTTTGAGACAAAGTTCTCTAAATTATATAATGACCACTATATTACCTGTTTTAATATTTTATGCTACAATGTAACAAATCAGTTTCGACACGACCAACGTTGAAAACAAGCTAGCAAGATAATCACTAAACATTAAGTAATGCTACAGTCACATAAGTTTTATAAAAGAAAATCTACATGTGTATGTTAATTTATGGATGGTGAAAAAAGAAAAAGGAAAATATAATATAATGTGATTGGTGCAACTCATATGTCATAATGTACAGATAAAAATTATTTTGTAAAATATGTGTAAATCTAGCATTCCTTCTCAACATTTATAGTTTCATTATTGTAAAAAGATAAATCTTTCTTTCGCAACTGGACTCTGAAATGTGTCGTCTAACACAATTGAGCACCGCACAGACTGATTGAGGAAGCAAAGGACAACACCACAGATGTTTATCTACAATAATCTAAACACCGACATGATCATAATCCAAGTCTTGTACTCAACCATAAACACACCACATTGTCACTACTCGTAAATATACGAGAGACAGGTGAACCAACCCCCAACCGCTCCTCCACTAATACGACACTATATGATGAATTACCAAAAATACATCAATCAATAATCAAAGTAAAGACCAGCAAGGCCTCACGCGGTGCGGAGACTTGAAACGTGTTAGGGTACTAACGGGACAAACGTCATGTCGTTGGGTGTTGAGCAATGCCAACCAAGAGGATGTGTAGGGTATATGCATTAGGTACATGGATATACACATAACACATATCCAAATTAGGCAAACAGCATGGGGGACCTTGAGAGTAACACCCTTCAATCTCACCTCAAAATTAGCTTCTAGCCATCCATATTGAATATCATCTACATTCAATCAATACGTTGAATGGGGACCCTTTTCCTTCAAGTTTCAAAAAAACCTCACCCATAAGTTAACACACCACAAGATCAAAACTTTTCTCACCAACCCATTTCCTAAAAAGTGCTGTCCGAAACGAGATCGACACTCTTTGTCACCTAATCTTTCGATACATGGCAGTAACTTTCACTAAACAGCTCATCGACAATGATAACAAGCCGCAAGATCTGATCTCTCATCACTTACCGACACAAATGCAAGAAGCATAACACAAAAACTAAGCAAACCGCTAGATCAGAAGTTTGGTGAAAACATAACCCGAAAGATAACAAACTACAAGATCAAAAAACTAGACACCAACACATCATCCATTGACAGACGGCTCTAATATACCTATGATAGTTCCAGTAAATCCGCTCGCAAATTCGATCAAATATCAAATTATACTAAATGGCATACAAAACAACATAAACAAGTAAAGATAACTCCTACCTCAACAAGGAAACAATATTAAAAAACTGACAGAAAAATAAAGAATTGTAACAGGAAAGATAACAGATGATCAGGTAGTAATATGCTACAAAGTACAAACCATAGAATATACCATTTATTTGTTTATTTATATTTCATTATTATTATCAAAAGCAGTTAGTAAAAAGATGGACCCTTACAACAAAAAACACCTAAGGGGACTCAAGTCTACCCATCATCATCTTCTTCACTATATATTTTTTTTCTATTTTTTTTCTGGTCTCAAATATACCAGAAATAAAACTAAAACAAACAAAACAAAGGATAGTCAAAAATAGTCAAAATACCAAAACCTTATAGTCTAGTCCCATTTGATCCAAACCAGTTTTTGTGATCTGGGTTCCATTTTTAAGATGGTAAGCAAACCAAGAACCTCAAAATCGAAACGAAAATTTGGACCAAAATGGATAATAGACGAGTTAAAACTCGATATATGTAGTAGTTATTATATATCATTTGCCTTCGATCACTGAAGCTAAGCCACTTATGACTTTACCACCAGTCTTTGGTGCCTTTGGTTTGATCTCAACTGGCTCCCACTGTTTCACAGCTTCCTCGGCTTTTTCCTCTTCTGGTATAGCTCCCACTGCTTCAAATTCATCAACCAAAATTGGATCTTTAGGGTCTGAAATCGGGTTTGGTTTGGTTGCCTTCTCATTGAAGGACTGATTTTCAGCAGGACTGTTGTCTGTGTTGACTGTTGTGTTGGCGATGTGAGTGCAAGGTGAGAGCCATTTGGCTTTAACATAATCAGCTCTACGCCACGGTGGCAAAGGCATTCCTTTCTTCTTCAAGCTTTGCTTCGCTGCATCTGAAACGATGTTGATGATCTTCTGGAGACGGTCGGGTTTGCCCACGAATATCTGAGGGAGTGTCTGGAGAACTGCTTTGTAGCTTTTGGTTGATCTTGCTATTTCAAACTCTGATCTGAAATCTATGTCGATTATCAAACGCTCCTCTTCGATCATAGCATCAATGTACTCGTATTCCCCTGTTCATACCCAACCCCAAAATACACCATCAATGACTGATCAAACCAGCAAAATCAAAATCTATATAGTACTTTCAAGCCACTTATTCAAAACAAGTCATTTGACCCACAAATAATCAGATAAGCAGTTCAATATCAGATCATACAAAACAACTTATTTAAGCCATATAACCAGTTTCTCTGATTCACCGGTATAAAAACACAACAAACTTACTCCAAATGACATTTTTCGCGTAAAAGAATCAGTCACAAATAATCAGATAACCAATAAACATATCCAAAACAACCTTTTACACAAATAAACAACAATATGATCAAAATCTGCATTTCAAAATTTTCGCCAAATCCTTAAAAGTTACCTAAGAATTACTAAATCTGCTATATTAAAACGCAGTAAATCAAGCAAATCATATACCTGCAGGGTAGGTTGAAGTCTTATCCCAACGAGATTTACACACAGTAACAGCATAACCACAAGCCAACAAACCATCAACAACCATCTTCCTACTAATCTCATCTTTCCTCTTATTCTTATCAAACACCATTTTCGCAACATCCGCCAACAAATTCCTCTCAACCACACTTTCACACATCACCAAACTCTACAACAAAAATCAACCCATCAATTCACAATCATACAAAAATAATCTTATATAATTTCTTTCCTCTTATATATTTTATAAACTCAGGGGTGTTTGTTTTATTAACCTTCTTTTTGGGCTTATGAGCTTTTATCTGATTACGCCTTATCTTTCATAAGCCAAAATTTTCCGGCATCAGAATAAAAAGCTTATTATAAGCTTTTAAAAATAAGCCGGAAAATTCAGGCTTGTGAAAAATAAGGCGAAATCAGATAAAAGCTAATAAGCCCAAAAAGAAGGTTAGTAAAACAAACACCCCCGAGTTTATAAAATATATAAGAGGAAAGAAATTATATAAAATTAAACAAACACCAACTAAATTATATAAAAATAAATTATATATACCTTTAAAAGATCAGAAAAATAACCATCATTATTAACTGAATTACCAAAACAATTAGTAACATCATCATCATCACTAACCACACCACTTTCATTATTAATATTATTATTATTACTCTCTTCTATAAAATTGATAACCATTTTATCCAAACAAACCGAATTCGGCTCCCCTCCGAATTCCAGCGGTTCGGGTTCGGATACGGACTTATCCGAACCGCGTAAAAAGCTCGAGAAATCGAATAACCGCTTAAACCTCGATTTATTATTATTATTATTATTCTTATTATTAACTGATTCAAAGCTTTTGGTTTCGGGTTCGGTTGAATCTATTGGCTGTATCTTCATTGTCATCGTTAACGGCATAACTGTTTTTCACAAAATTAAACCCTAGAAACCCTAATTTTTCAAAATTTTCAAAATTTTATAAAAATTTTATTGCTGAAGTTACAGAATTTGTGTTTTTTTTGGAATCAAGTGATGTTTTGAGAGAAATGATGACGTCATGGCGAGAAAAACTGGCCG
Source organism: Artemisia argyi (assembly GCA_030686995.1). Classification (NCBI taxonomy): domain Eukaryota; kingdom Viridiplantae; phylum Streptophyta; class Magnoliopsida; order Asterales; family Asteraceae; genus Artemisia; species Artemisia argyi. The sequence continues at coordinate 177,525,790 of CM060682.1, forward strand.
GAAAACTCATCTCCGGCGAGATTGTTTTAGAAAAAGTGTTTGATTGGAAAAAGTTGGAGACCGGTGACGGTTGACGATGGTGTTACGACGGTGATCGGAATATGTGGTTTTTTTTTGAGTGAGTGAATTTGGGGGTAAAATGGGAAGTGAGACTTTGGTAAGGGGTTTGTTATATATATAAGAAGGTTTTTCTATTTTTTTTAAATGGAGGTGATGTGGATATTGGGGTATGACGTGGCACTAATTTTCTATGTCACTCTTTTCATTTTTTAGATTTTCCTCTGCCTTTTAACGGGATGTTTGTCGCGGAGCTTTTTGAAGCTTTTTGGGATTATTGGTGGTAAGTAATGAATTTTTGAATTTTTATTGTTCATTTGGTAAAATAGTGGTGAAATTTGCTATTTTTTTTAACAATGCTTATTTTCTATTTTTTTAAAAAAAATATGTGATCGGTGAGCTGTGAGGTGTGACTATTGCACACAACTCACTACTACGGCTCACTGCTATTTTTAAGAAACACACCCTAAAGCTCAAGGTATCTTAACGCTACCTAGTCGTCAATTCAACGTGGATTATTTTTGGCTTGAGCCAAAACGAAACTGATATTATCATACCCTCTGTGTGCCATTGTGCATGTCAAACCAAGTTATTATTATTATTATTATTATTATTATTATTATTATTATTACATTTTTATGTTTTAGTTGAGTATAGTGGGTCTCAGAAAAATTATTTTGCTTGAGTTATGAGTGATATGATTTTAATGTGTAGGTACAAAAAGTGAAGAATGTTGAAGTGGCGGTGATATAGAATAAAAATTGATGTTTTGGCATGTTATAATAACTAACCCTCTTAGCTGACTAATCGTGAACTCAACTTTATACAAATTTAAATTAGTTAAAGTCGTTTCAATAGTTTGGCATGATTACTTTAGTTTTGTTTTTACAAAGGACTAATTGAACCTGAAATCTCACACATTTAAATGATGTTAGTAACAAAACCTTTACCACTGGCCTATTGTAAGTGGTTTTGTATTATTCTTTGTTGCTCTATGTTACAAACGTAACAATAATACTCAATCTCGTTGAACCAATATATAAAAGAAATTGAATGCATACAGTTATTCCTTTATCTTAAGCAAAACTTGAAGTTAAAAAGACCGCTTTGACCAGTGGCGAAGCTAGAAAATTTTTAGTAGGGGGTCGGGATCTAAATTTTTTTTCCTAAAGCTATTTTTTGGGTAATATATTCGGGTCGGTGATTCGCTTCGGGTCCGGTCAAAAATTAAATACTATTATTATAAAAAAAAAGTTTCAATCACTAAAAAACTAAGCATTTATCCAAGACAACTAAACATTAAAAAGGAGACAAACGGTTGGTACCTGGTTCGATTCATTGAAGAAATTAGAGTTCAACCTTTTGACCTTTAATATCCTTGAATTATTCAATTATGGACTCCGCATCAAACTTGTTAGCAATTTCTTTTTCTATGTAAATCACCATACTGTTTGCTAGATTCTGAGGGTAGAAGGGGGAGGGTTTAGGATTTGGTTAATTGGTTTGTTAGTTGTTAGGGATTGTTCCCTTTTTTTTTTTTTTTTTTTTTTTTTTTTTTAATAGGCTAAGTAATGTATTTTAGTTTGGGATTTGGTTTGTTAATAGATTTTAGTTTGGAGAGATGGACTTATGTAAAATGAAATGGATCAATTTTATTGCTTAATGTATAAAAAAAATTCACAATTAAAATGGGGGGTCGAAACCGAATATACCGAAATTTTTCTACACGAAAACTATATAACCCCCTACATCGCAAAAAAAAATTCGGAGGTCGGGCGCCCGTCCGCCCCTAAATAGCTACGCCAATGGCTTTGACAAATACATCCGACGAATGTTACTCTAACTATTTCGAAAATAATGTTTACCGGTCAATAATAGATAAATAATAATATTGTAAGAGAGAAAGTTGTTTTGTTTTTTAACATCTATTGGTTGCAAAAAGTCACTCTCTATGTAAAATGTTAAAATTGCCATTTGGTGGTTCTAGCATATGCTAGTTTTTGGATTTTGTTGATACGTTTTCGATTAGATAAGATTAACGGTGCTAGTTTTTAATTAAGATAAGTTGATAGGTTAGGAAATAATAAGAAAAGCTAATGTTTGGTTGTTGTTAGAAAGTGACATATAGTTTGTTTTATATTAGTGTTATGTGTAACATACTTGTGATAAATCGTCTTTCATGATGATATATGAGAGTTTTATACGACATTTTTTCGTTTTCGACTGGTGATCGAATCGATTTTCTGACTGTCGTATCGTTAATCGTATGTTACACGATTTCTCACTCTTTGTCTAAGTTAGTATTTCTTTCGTCTTATAAAAATTGTTTCACAACAATAAATAACAATTACAAAGTTGCCGTCTTAATAAGTTTTTCTATCACTCTTTGTCTATCACTCTTTGTCTAAGTTAGTATTTCCTTCGTCTTATAAAATTGTTTCACAACAATAAATAACAATTACAAAGTTGCCAGTCTTAATAAGTTTTAAGTTTACTGTTCTTAGTTCTTACACCTAACTAACTTAGTTTTGAATGACGAGTTTTGATAGTTAACTTAGTTTTGAATTGAGCAAATAATTAAAAAAAAAAGTATTATCTCTGTCTCTAAATAAATGTTCAGTTTAACTTTTTAAATTCAAACTGGTTCAACTTTGACCTTAAATATTTTTTGATGTTATATCGTACATAATAAAAAAAATTATACCACTGAAAAATACACTTAAAACTCGATCAATTCATATATTTTGCATTAACTATTATATAACACCAAAAAAAATAGTTCAAGTCAAAGTTGAACCAGTTTGACTCTAAAAAGTAAAACTAGACATTTATTTAGGGACAAAGGTAGTATCATACTTGCCATCATTTTTTATTTATTTATTTTTTTAGCGAACAATTTTTTTTGCTTTTGTGGGTATTTTTCTTTCAAATTCATCTTTTTAAGGTATTTTGCAAAATTTTTGACATTTTTGCCCCTCATTGCTAATAGAAATCTTTTTCCTCAAATGGTAAAAATGTCACATATTATCCTAAAAAAGATGAATTTGAAAGAAAAATAAGCAAAAAAAATTGTTCGCTACCCACAAATAAAATTGTGACAAGTATGATACTTTTTTTAATCATTTACCCTTTTGAATTTAAAGCCACAAATACTAGATTATTAGTTAGATATACATTTAGGCCAATTTCATGTCTCTCTTAATTTTAGTTGAAAATTTCATATATACTCAAATATGTATTAAAAATATTGTACATTATACATTAAATACTTGCACTTTGGGTATATATAAAATTAAACATAAAAGTCGGATAATATAGAAATTAATCTTTACATTTATTGTATTTATCACAAATAAATAGAAATTTACTGGTTGACAATAAAAGTATTACGAGAGTCTCATTTCGTAATACTGAGTATAATGCGATTTATTGATTGTTTGTAATATTTTGTATTTTGAAAAGTATTGATATTAAATACGAGCATACTTGTCAAATAGTATACATTTTTGTTTTGAAAATCGAAACGGAAGTTGGCTCAACGTGCTCAATTAGGAAACCAGTTAGTCAGAACTCAGAACCAGCAGGTTAAATTGGGTTGAAACATAAAAGGAACTTTTTGAACTAATTCGATGTTCGGCTCGATTAAATTGGGTTGAAACATAAAAGGAACTTTTTGAACTAATTCGATGTTCGGCTCGATTTTAAAACCCATAATATGCGTTTCAATACCACAAATCAAGTTAATTGTGATTATTATGAAACTTATTACTTTCAAACACATAAACATCTTCATTTGTTAACTAAACGACTCATTATGAAATTATTAAAGTATCAGCTATGTAGTCATTTGTCATCCAGTGTCAACACGTTGTCGACCAATTGGTGGCAATGTCAAAACCCCATGTCAAAACAGCGGTTGTATTTAGCTTTCTTTCCAAAACGCATGCGTGTGCATGATAAATTTAGCATTTTTTTCGTCTTATAAAAATTGTTTTACAGCAATTAATAACAATTACAAAGTTGTAGTCATAATAAGTTTTAAGTTTACTGTTCTTACACCTAACTAACTAGTACAACATTTAGAATGACGGGTGAAGATCCTCTCTCATTATTTGACTTAAGATGGGGAAGTGTGATCCATTAAAAGAACTTTTTTTGATTTGAGCCATTAGATCAAATCTAATTGCTCACACTTCCCCAACTTAAGTCAAGTTGGTGTTCCAATTTGAGACAATCCTCATCCCCAGTTTTTATAGTTAACTTAGTTTCGAATATGAGTTTTCCTATCATGTGTCCTATGGTACATGATAAGAAGTACAAAAAGTACGAGGGACCCACAAAAATACACTTAGGAATCCATAAAATATGCATTTTTTGTATGTCCTTTTATACTTATCGTGTGTGATAGGGCACATGATAGAAAAATCCTTTAAATATAAAAACACAAATAATAGACTAATAGTTGGATTACATTAATATATCTATCATAAATAAATTGAAATTAATGGTGGACAATAAAAGTATGACGAGAGACTCATTTCGTAATAAAGAGTATAATGAGATTTATTGATTGTAATTTTTGTGCTTTGAAAAGTATTGATATTAAATAAGAGCATACCTATCAAATAGTATACATTTTGTTTTCAAAACAAAACGAAGGTTGGCTGAACTTGCTCTACTAAAAAACCAGTTAATCGGAACTCAAAACTGGCATGTTAAATTGGGTTTAAAACATAAAAGGAATTATTTGAATAACTAATTCGATGTTCGGCTCAGTTTTAAAAACTATGCGTTTCAATACTACAAATCAAGTTAATTGTGATTATTCTAAAACTAATTACTTTCAAACACATAAACTCATATTCATTTGTTAACTAAACGACTCACCATGAAATTATTAAAGTATCAGCTATGTAGTCATTTGTCATCTAACGTAAACACATTGTCGACCAATTGGCGGCGATGTCAAAACCCCCATGTCCAAACGATGGTTGTATTTAGCTTTATAATATGCGAGTGGATGATGAATTTAACAAAACAATATGATTACGGTTTACAAAATAATTTATGTAAGGAAAAAAGATGTCACGCTGATATAACGCGGTTCAGCTTTATTAAACATTTGAAACACAATATCAAACACATGTTGCGACTTGATTATTGACTCATTTAACCCGTGTGTAAGTTTTCTAACTCGTGATACGGATCAAAAGACTATTTTGAACGGATGGGTTCACGTTCGTGGCATGGGCTGCCCTTCGAAAGTAAAAACCACAAATGCGTGACTTTCTTTTCACCAAATTACCCTCATAAAAACCAAATTACTACACCTTTTTAAAACAAAAAGTAAAACACAAGTAAAGGATAATCTAGTCAATTAAACAAAAACGAGTCGTTGGTGTTGATTTTGTGGAGTCGTTGTACCTATTCACTCAAGTATGGGTAGTTATGTAATTTTTCTCACTAAAGGGTCTAAAGCAGTTTTTAACTTTTATTTTACTTTTTGTGTTGTACACCGGAATTTGAAGTTTGATATTTGAAACGGTGTCGTTTGGGAAAAAGTAGAAGGGTAAAAAGGTAAAATGTCATGTCACCTGATGTGGGTCCCACTCATCAATCCATTGTCCTTGACGTTCGAGTAGGTTCTGCTTTTGCTTTCACTATGAATTTACCTTTTGGATAACTACAAGAATCATCCTTGAACTTTATGTGTTGTCTTGATTTTTCCCTGAAGAAAGTATCTGGTCAATTATGGTCCTCCATTGATAAAGTAGCCGTACGTTTTGTGTCAAAAAAAGGCCAAGCGAAGCTCATTATTTTTACGCAACAAATTAACATGGGAGTAACAAATATGTAAGCAAGTACTAGGATGGCAATAAAATCCAAACCCGACGGGGAAACTTCAAACCCAAACTAATTGAAACGGGACATAGCATGTTCATTGATTACGAGATAGGCTTGAGGCATAAACGGGGATTTTTATATAATTCGAGGCGAAAACCAAGTTATGACATACACATAACATTGAATCAATATAACATTATGTTAGTATTTACGTAACAGAATCATGTTTTTCAAGTATTTGTTAGAATTTTATTATTTATTTAGTTATCTATTTAGATTCTTTAAAGACATATTTTTAAGATAAGATATTATATTTTTTATATAATAAAGGAATTACATTATTTCGGAGTTTTTTTGACAAAACAATCTTGGTGGAAAAAAAATTGGACCAATAGGAATGCTTGATTTTGACACATAGGCGAAATTGAGTAATATGATTGGCCAATAAAAAGATAAAATTGAATTGATTTTGGTCAAACTTTAATAAACTTGGTGCAGAATTTACTTGAGAAAAAAATACACATAAAAATATAGGTGTCAAATTTATGAAAATAAAAACATAAAAAAGAGGAGGTAATTAATAAAACATTAGTGGTTGAATTTTAAATATATTATGTTGAGTTAAGTGTAAAATTATAAATCTCCATATCTTTTGATAACTTTAGATAATAAACAAATAACCCGTTACATTTTATACCCCTAAATTTTATAATATGAACTTTGTTTATAATTATATAAGTATTAGTATTGGTTTAAGACTTCCATCTATTAAACTTACAAAATTTTATAAATGTACGAATTAGTTTTAATATACATTAAATACTTTTAAAATAAATATTAGTTTCAAACTTTCATCTATTAAAATATCTTTTTACTATGTATGTTAAATATAAATAAGAACTCATGTTATCTAATTTAAAAGTTTAATCTATACGTACACGGGTTTGAATATTAAATACATTTAAATTATTATTAACGGTAATTTAAATATCAAATGGTAAGTACAAGTTGCTGTGATATGAAAATAAATATACGCGATTGTATTTATAACGACTCACGTAATTATTATTTAAAGTTTATATACGAATATCCGGAAAAACATTTTTAAAAAACTTCATCAACGCTCATTATGTGCTACTAAACTCGCACATTTTTTACAACATGATATTAATAGTTAAAGTTAAACAACAACATCAACCTCAACATTAACATCTATGTCAGCTAAACAAAGTTAAATATTTCATCTAATAAATTTTTTACAAAATATTAATTGATACTACGTATTAATACATAATGAAAAACTCATGCATACTTATTAGCTGTAGCAGTTTTGTTAGTTTCTTGTGCTTTCTTTTCTTGTTTCGTTTGACTCTTCGAAGTGTCTAGTTTCATGAAACCTAGTCCTGTTTTATCAAATGGCGACTTTTGAAGTTTCATAATTTAATCCGCACAAGAAATACTCTTATCGAACTTCTTAAACTTTGTGGTTTGTTTAATTAGATCTAATTCTAAGTTTCTCAATTTCGAGTTTAAGCTCTTCACAAGATTTGCACGATGTGTCAATACCTTTATTCTTTTCTAGTCTCTTAGCTTTTTCTTTTAACTTATAAATTTCATTTTCTAAAAACTCCTTTTTAGTTTTCAAAAACTTATTTTTGTTTATGATAACCAAATAGATAGTCATCATAACCAAATAGATAGTATCTACACAAAATTAACATAAACAACATACGAAGATTGTGGAAAACTATATTATCGTAGACCAGTGTTTGATAATATAAAGTATTCACTTGTACCGCAACTAACCTACTTGGTTAATCAAAATCTACGACAACAACTTGTACACAGTGCACAATTTCAGCACTTATAACCCCACATAACACTTTACAGGATATCAGGAAGCAACTGAAGGGTTTGTGTGCAAACCATATAACTACTTTCACAATTGCCTTCACGAAAATGTCGAAGGGTCACACTGGTGCACACTTAACAGAACAATACAAGCGACAATAAGAAACGAGTTTACGAAATAAAAGAGAGGAAATGAAAATAAGGCGATATTTTCATTTTAGGGTTAAACGATTATTACCCGAAGGTCTAATATTTATCCGGGATAAATACTATTGGGTAATTAATGACAGGAAGCAAAACAAAACCCTAAAGGGTTGTTTGTTTTAATCGTCGATCGCCCCTAACCTCGGAGGTGGAATTTGTTTCATAAACAAGTTCCAATACTTGTTAAACATGCATTCTAGAATCATCTTAAGTGCCATATAAATACAAGAAACCTTAACGGATTCCCATAATTCTTTCAATAACCCTAAAATCTCGCTCTCATCTGTCCCTCTTTATCGATCAAACGAATCAAAAGGTTACAACCTGTGGAAAACTAGAAGGGGGTTGAATAGTTTTACCGGTTTTTCGTTTAATTATCTTTTGAAACTTTCCGTTTAATCAAAGATATAAACACAAAGACAATATATAACATGCAAGTATAAAGAAAGAAACGATCAAACCACAACACGAGTATTTATCGTGGTTCGGCTACAAGGACTCTTTTTCCTTGCCCTATGTCCACGCCCCGAGTATCCAACTCGAGAGTTTCTTTCACTAGTCAACAAGCTCCTTTCACCGGCGGAGAAAACCTTACACGATTACCGACACTAAGCTAGATGTCGAGTTCTTTTACAAGGGTACAACCACTCCCGTTAGTTCTTTTACAAGGGTACAACAACTCCCATCACACTATGTATTTTAAGGCCTAAAATACTAACGATCACAACTGAAAACACACAATCAATTGAAGTGTAAACTACACAAAGTCTACACGATGCTAAGCTAACAAGTCTTGCAACATTGTGTTGAATACTTGTAACTTTATATGTACTTGTGAACTTCTTTGCTACAAAAGGAACTTCACACAAAATGAAATGTTAAAGGGTTAGATGAATGATATGAATGTGTATGTGTAAAATGTAATGAGAAGTGATGAAAACAAAATTCTAACAAATGGCTTGGTATTTATAGCAAGACCTTCAGCAGCACTGGCGGATACGGCGGAACCCTCAGATGGGTTCTGCCCGTGTACCTCCAAGGTTCCGCCAGACTGACAGTAGGTTTTGCAATAAATCTTTTCAAACCAACCAGAGTCACATCAACTTATTTCTAGTCAAACACTTACTTGAGTAAGAAAACTTATGGTGAGTCAAACACACAAACTTATCATAAATACATGATGTGATGTTAACATTTACTATATTAAGAAATATGTAAATGTAATGTTTTTCTATTTTAAGAAATATAAAAGTGTTGTGTTTTATATGAAATGTAAATGTAGCAAATGTCTAATTATGCAAGTCTTTAAGCTAAAATTATGTTTTACTAAAAACTAAAGTTTACATTTTGTCGTTAACAAAACTTAGCAAAGATCGTAAAATATAAATAACGTTTTAGGCGATATTTGTATTAATAATCTCCCCCTTTTTTGTTGATGACAAAACATAAACTTTGTTTTTAAGTAACTTACAAAATTTTAGTGTTAAGACTTAAAAAAAATGTTATATTAAACTTGTTTTACTTAAGTGATGAAAATTATTTTAAGTTTATAAGTTTATATATCTTTCTCCCCCTTTTTGTCAAAACAAAAAGAAGAGTAGCGAAGCGGAACTATGCATGTGCTCCCCCGTGGTCGATACTCCCCCTAAAAGGAGTGCCAAGATGAGAAACATGAATTTTGAACCTACAAAGAAATGGTTAGTTGGTGATAATGACACATAATCAAGCTTGTAGTCACCACAATATATGAGAATTTAAGCAACCACAATCACAACTCATATATGATCAATCAACAATGCAAATAAGATAGTAGTAAAAGATGTCATTTCAAGTAAAATTTGACTTTATAAAAGTCAAAGACAAGAAATGAAAAATATCATCCTACTTCTAAAAATAAAAATAAAAGATAAAAAATAACCAAGAAAAAGAAAATCCTACTTCTATAAGTAGAAGTCATTCAACACATTTCCTAAATGGGGCAAAAGGCCTTCAAAGTTGGTCTAGGATTGGTTTGGGTGGGAAAGAGCATCCGAACGCTCGATGATGTGTTGTATAGCAAAGCGGGTTTCATCTTGAAATTGGTGAAGCAACATCTTGATGCTTTCACCTATTTTGAGCATTTGCTCACATTGTAAGCAAACATGGTGATGAGTGGGTGGAAACGGGTCGTTTGATGATGGTGGTGGTGGTTGGTTGTTGTTGGCTTCTTGAGTGGAGGATGGGTTTGGTATGGAGTCAAGTAAGGTCGTTTGAAATTCCATTGCATGATAGAGGTGATTTTCGACCATACTTTGAATTTCCTCATAAGAAGGAAAGAAAGACTCAAAGAATTGGGATTGGGAATGTGGTGGTGTTGGGTGATCATGTTGTTCAAAGTTAGGTTCTCTATATAGAGGACCGTGGATGTCTTTGAATATAGGGTGAAACAACAATGGTTTTGGGTGGTGGTACTCTTGTTGTGGTGGTTGGTTGTGGACAAAAGGCTCATTTTGGTCAAGCAATGGCCTTGGGTTTTGATTTGTCAAAGGTGGTGGATTTGTTGATCTTGGTGGAAGATCATTGAGATCTTGTACAAAAGGATGTGGTGATGTTGGAGGAGACCCAAATAACTCCATTGGTTCTAGTTTAGGTGGTAGTGGTGGTGATGGAGTTTTGGATGGTTGGGTTGGAGCACTTGGTGGAGTTGGGTCAATGGGTGATTTTGTTGGTGGTGGAGTGGTGAGCTCATTGGGTTCTTTGGGTGATGAAGATGGAGATGCAAGGTTTAGAAAATGTTCATTTTTTATGGGTGAGGAGAATTCATCCGAGGATGAAGAACTTAAGTTGATTGTGTGGTTTGTCACTTATGCTGGCGGTTCTCCGAATGGGTCGAGATGGTTGAGAGGTGATTGTTGACTTTGTCATGGTTAAAATGGTTGATTAGAGGTTTAGGATTAGAGATTGTGATGGTGATGGTGTGATTTGAGGGTGTTCTAATATGGTTAAATTTATAGAGGTGAAGAAGTATGGGAAGGAGTGTTTGGATTTGATGTTTACCCATACAAAAATGAAGGTTGCTAATGATTTGGAAGATTAATGAGAGTTGTCAAATCAATGAAAGTCAATCCAATGAAAATAGTGAAGGAAGAAGACAAAGATTTGCACTAAATGCTTAGTTGTTTTGGCAAATTGGTTGAAGGTATATGTTTCACGGATTGCAAGGAACCTTTGGAAGGGTTCCTTCCTTTATGGGTGAAGGTTCCTTGAGGTGGTTAGGGCTAAGTTTGAAATTTGGCGGGAAATGGTTTTCTATGAGTTCTAGAGGCTGTGAATCAATCTAATGATGTTATAAACTAACAAGGGATGGGTTTCTCACCTAAAAGATTGTTTTGAAGTATTGTGGAAATCGAAAGTTTGAAAAATACAAGAAAATTTGCAGGTGGTCTCGCGGAACCCTAAGATAACATAGGTGGAATTCTCATCAGGGTTCCGGCTGATCCGCTGGGCTATTTCTGGAATTCCAGAAATTTACACTGGCGGAACCCGTTTGAGGGTGCCGCCAGTTCCGCCAGGCCTGAAAAACAAGGCAGTCTCACGTTTTGACCCGCGAAACAAATTTCAAATTTTTTGAAAACTCCTAAAAACAAAAATATAACTCATATCTGGTCAGGAAATGCAAAAATTGGACGTGTAAACACGCATACCGTTGGACTTTGACCGGGGGCTAGCGAATTTCACTATACTTAGTGAAATTATCATAAATTTGAAAATTTGACAACATGACAAATGTTGTCTTCCTGCATCATTGTTAGTTCATACAAGTTCCAAATGTTACCGAATATCCCTAGAAACACATAAATTCATAGAACACATTGTTTAACTACCAAATTGTTCAAATAGCACCTTGTGCCAAACACTCCTACACACCCGCTCTCATTGACGGTCTATCTTCTTCTTGAGCTTTCCAAGGAATCTCCCGAGAATTTTGAACATCCCCTTTGTTTGCTTGAACTCTGCCGACTCATTAGGAATATCCAGAAGTTGGGAAAGGTATTCTAGAGGTGGGAGCCTAGAGTTGGGCAAAGTCTCATCTTCACTCATTGAGGATAATGATGAGGAGGTAGGAGGATGAGGATGTTTTCCTTGGGCTTTGTAGACTCTCTTATCACTTAGTGGGACAAAAGTGTGTGGAATGAGAGAGTAGTCTAGGCGAAGACCTCTAGGGGTTGCCGGAATGGGGGAAATGAACCTAAAGATACGGGTCAAGAGCATTCCATACGGCATAGTTGTTGTGCCTTGCACGGGAATGTCGGCCATTCTCTTGGCCATGTAGTAGGCAAGGTTGAAGGGTTGCCTAACGGACAAGGAGTAGAGCATGTAGCAAAGGCAAACATTGATATGATCCCGGTTTCCTATGGTGCTAATGACATTGGCTCTAAGGAGTTCTTCCCATTTCTTGAATTGGGGTTTGAGTTCATTGAGTTCCATACCATATGGGTCCTTGTTGACCTCATTTCTGGTATGGGTTCTCCTAGTGTTGGTGGTCCTAATGAAGAGGTGGTCACGAAGTTCATCCTTGGACACAAAAGGGGTATCATAGGGATGGATGCGGTCAAAGAGTGTGTCAAAAGTTGAGAGGGAATGCTTGTCGGAGTAGATGCAAGTACCACGGTTTAGGACACCTAGGATTTGAGCAAATTCCTTGAGAGTTAAGCAGTATTGATGACTACTAGCCCTAAAGTTAATAGACATGCGACCATACTCATCCGTGGAGAGAGTGACGGATGCATAGAATTCTAAAATAAACCTAGGACAAATAGGCTCATCGATTTCTAAGAGACAATCAAAGTTGATGGTTGCAAGTTCCATAGGTAGGTTTGTACCTTCTATGAAGGATGGGTCAATGGTTCTACCTTCGTGGACATAGCGCTTTTCTAAGGCTTTGAAAACGTCGATTTGAGTTAGAGTAAGACCTTTGGTTTTGTGGTGTTTGGGTGGGTACTTAATGGTGTCCTTGTGGTCGTAATGGGTTAGAGGGGGCATGATGATTCCTAGAAAAATAAAATTTCACATTTTAGTCTAAGTAAACGACTATTGTAATGTGGACGTTCTAGTGTGTGCCTATATGAAAACAATGTAGAGGTGTGGTTATCTTGACCCATTTTGATGCTCAAAAATGTTTTAGAATGCAAGTTTTGTTATTCAACAAAAGATAACCCAAGCGCTCCTAGTTCAATGTAGCTTCGTTTGAATGTACCCGAAAATACATATTGGTTATGTATTCCCTTTAGCATTCAAGAGACATTACGCAAGTGATGTTTTTGAACATAACGTTTTGATTTTGTATTCACAATGTGAGACGAAAAAATATTTGTCCTATTTGTGAGAAATTTTTGCAAGAATTTGACATGGGGTGTTTTAGTAAACATGTTAATAACTTATAATAATGCAATTCCTAACTATGGGAAACATGATTAGTTTTGTTAAGCACCTAATTTCATGCATGAGTTTCTTAAGTTAAAGCATAACCCCAAGTTTTTGTTTTTGTGCAAAAATAGAATTCCTAGACTCAGATCAGGAGTGTAATCATGTCTAGAATACTTACAATGATGATTGATGAGCAATGTGAATGAAGGAAGGACCAAAAATTTGTAGGTGTGGATGAATGGTGAAGTGAATAGTAGCAGTTTGGAAGTGGTGTATGTGATAATAGGTGTTTGGTTGAATATAAACTAAGAAAAAGTTATGCAGGTAGGCGGATACGGCGGAACCAAAAAGAGGGTTCCGCCCGTTATGGCTGAGGGTTCCGCCGACTCTGCTGAGAAAAAGACTTATTGATTTGTTTTGATTTTTGTCTAATGTCTAGAACTACAATGTAGGTTCCATGAGTCCTAAGCCTAGCCTAAGAAGGTTAAAAGGTTCTCGTTTAAGAGGTTTTGTGAGAATGTCGGCTATGTTGTCTTTGGAAGAAACTTTCTCAATTGAGATGTTTCCTTTTTGAACGTTATCACGAATGAAATGATGACGGATTTCAATATGTTTGGTACGAGCATGTTGAACTGTATTTTTGCTAAGATCAATGGCTCCTTTGTTGTCACAAAGAATGGTGATGTCGTTAAGTTGAATTCCGTAGTCGACAAGAGCTTGCTTCATCCAAAGAGCTTGTTGACATGCCTTTCCGGCCGAAACGTATTCGGCTTCCGTTGTTGAGATAGCGAGAGCCGTTTGCTTCTCAGAGAACCATGAGGTGAGACAATGTCCAACAAAAGTACAAATACCACTTGTGCTTTTTCTATCAACATAGTCACCGGCATTATCCGAGTCGGCATAAACTATGGTGTCTATTCCCATTCCTTTGGGATACCATAAACCTAAATGTGTAGTGCCCTTAATATATCTAAAAATCCTTTTAACGGCTTCAAGATGAGTTGTCTTAGGATCTTCTTGAAAATGAGCACATAGACAAACACTAAAATAATGTCGGGTCTACTAGCCGTTAGGTAAAGTAGACTTCCAATCATACCTCTATATTTAGTGCTATCTACGGATTCACTTTCCTCATCCTTGGTGAGTTTTGTTTCCGTGGACATGGACGTTTTGATTGGTTTCGAATCTTCTAGACAAAATTTCTTAAGCATGTCCTTAATGCATTTGGATTGGTTAAAGAAGATACCATCTTTTAGTTGTTTAATTTGGAGTCCTAGGAAAAAGTTGAGTTCTCCCATCATACTCATTTCAAACTCGTCATGCATGATTTTTGAGAAATCGTTGCATAATTCTTGACAAGTTGATCCGAACATAATGTTATCAACATAGATTTGGACTATGATAATATGTGAACCTTTCTTCTTATTGAAGAGAGTATTATCGACTAAGCCCATGGTATACCTATGGACAACTAGGAAGGTTTTAAGTCGATCATACCATGCTTTTGGAGCTTGCTTAAGTCCGTAAAGAGCCTTTTTAAGTTTGTAAACATGATTAGGTTTTTCAAAATCGATGAAGCCCGGTGGTTGAGCAACATACACTTCTTCATTTATAACCCCGTTTAAGAATGCACTTTTGACGTCCATTTGAAAGAGTTTAAAATTGTGTGCACATGCATATGCAAGTAAGATTCTAATTGACTAGAGCCTAGCAACCGGAGCAAAAGTTTCATCGTAGTAAAGGCCTTCTTGTTGATTATATCCTTGTGCTACTAGCCTAGCTTTGTTTCTAGACACAATTCCATTTTCATCCATTTTATTACGAAAGACCCATTTTGTTCCAATTATTGTTTGACTCTTTGGTTGAGGAACTAATGTCCATACATCATTCCTAACAAATTGGTTTAACTCTTCTTGCATGGCTATTACCCAAGACTCATCATTTATGGCTTCGTTAATGTTTTTCGGTTCAATGGTTGACACGAAACAAAAGTCATTACTTTCATTTTGGGCTTTAGATCTTAGTGTTCTCTCATTAATTTTTCCTATGACATTATCTAATGGATGACTTTTGGATTGTTTAACATTAACAATTTCTTTGCTTAATGGTTCATCTTCCTTGTCATTTTCTAAGATCACTTGATTTTCAATAGCTTGACTTTCAACTAAGTCATCATCTACCAAAGGTGATGTCTTAGAGGGAGGTGGACTCTCGTCGAATGTTACGTTCAACGATTCCTCGACTCTTAAGGTTTCTTTGTTTAAAAAAATGTAAGCTTTACTATTTTGTGAATACTTCATAAGACTTTTGGTCAAATTTGGTGAGATAGTCCTTGGTGTTAAGAATAAAGCATTTACTCCCAAACACTCTAAAGTATCCTAATGTAGGCTTTTTACCTTTATATAATTCATAAGGAGTTTTATTCAAAAATGGTCTAATTAAGACTCGATTTACAATGTACGTTAATGTGTCAACGGCGTTACACCAAAACTTTTGTGGAATGTTTTGTTCATTAAGCATTGTTCTACTTATCTCTTGCAAAGTCCGGTTTTTACGTTCTACTACACCATTAGATTGAGGAGTGCGTAGAGCCGAAAAGTTATGAGTAATACCATTTTTATCACAAAATTTTCCAAATTGAAATTCATTATCAAATTCACGACCGTGATCCGTTCTAATAGACATAATACTAGACCCTATTTGATTTTGAATTTTCTTACTTAGAATCTCAAATTTATCAAAAGCTTCATTTTTACTTTTCAAAAATTTTGTCCAAGTATATATTGAGTAATCATCTACTATGACCAAAGTATAGAAGTTACCTCCATAACTTTGTATAGCGTATGGACCGAACAAATCCATATGCCAAAGTTCTAGACACCTACATGTAGAAACCAAGTTTTTAGCCTTGTGGCTACTATGGACTTGTTTACCGACTTTGCAAGCGTCACAAAAGTGTTGGTCATATTTCAACTTATGTAGATTTCGAACTAGGTCTTTGGAGGAGAGGTTTTGTATGATTCTCATGTTAGCGTGTCCTAAACGTCTATGCCATAAAGTTGAAGATTCATCTAATGAAGTAAGACAAAGTTTGTCTCTAGATGTTTGATCCATCTTCATGACATACACGCTGTTCTTAAGAACACCTTTGGCAATGGTTATGCCATCTTTAAGTATTTTACTTATATTTTCACTAAAAATGACGTTATACTTATTACGGCAAAGTTGACTAATACTAAGGAGATTAAAAACTAAGTTATCAACACGAGCTACATCATCTCTAAAAAGATAGTCATGAGAGATTGTACATTTTCTAATGATTTTACTCTTAGCTTTACTACCAAAAGTAACATTACCTCCATCACATTTGTGATAAGTTGATAAGAGGCTTTTGTTACCCGTCATGTGCCTTGAATAACCGCTATCTTTAATCCATTCATCCGGTTCCAAACATACCTTGAGGCACACCTATTTTATGAAAAACACTCAAACATTTGGTCCCCAATTTCTCATGGGTCCATTTTGGTTAAACATACCATTAACTTGATCCAAGTATGAAAATAGAACATAAGGGTTCCATGACATGTATTTTGGAGTTTGGTAATGTCCAGGAGTGTTTTGGTTCCAAACATGTTGGTAGTTTGGTTGTGTGTTGTAGTTACTCTTTGGAAAGGGGAGTTTGGGAATTGGAGTCTTAGGTCTCGGTTGAGTAGTTCTATTTCTAAATTCGTTTTTACTAAGTCCTACTCCAGTTTTAATAGCAGGTTTTGTTTCATTTTTATATGTGACCTTAACAAATTTTGAACGATCCGACGTGGAAGCTGTAACTACTGCTGCAGACCTGGCGGAACCTTTGGGTTCAACGAGTGGAACCCTATTTTGGGTTCCGTCTGTGCCGCGGGCTGCTGTAGCAGTTTTGTTAGTTTCTTGTGCTTTCTTTTCTTGTTTCGTTTGACTCTTCGAAGTTTCTAGTTTCATGAAACCTAGTCCTGTTTTATCAAATGGCGACTTTTGAAGTTTCATAATTTCATCCGCACAAGAAATACTCTTATCGAACATCATAAACTTTCTGGTTTGTTTAATTAGATCATCTTGAGTAATTCTAAGTTTCTCAATTTCGAGTTTAAGCTCTTCATAAGATTTGCACGATGTGTCAATACCTTTACTCTTTTCAAGTCTCTTAGCTTTTTCTTTTAACTCATAAACTTCATTTTCTAAAAACTCATTTTTTTCAAAAACTTATTTTTGTTTATGATAATCAAATAGATAGTCATCATAACCAAATAGAGTATCTACACAAAATTTACATAAACAACATATGAAGATTGTGGAAAACTATATTATCGTAGACCAGTGTTTGATAATATAAAGTATTCACTTGCACCGCAACTAACCTACTTGGTTAATCAACATCTACGACAACAACTTGTACACAGTGCATAATTTCAGCACTTATAACCCCACATAACACTTTACATGATATAAGGAAGCAACTGAAGGGTTTGTATGCAAACCATATAACTACTTTCACAATTCCCTTCACGAAAATGTCGAAGGGTCACACTGGTGTACACTTAACAGAACAATACAAGCGACAATAAGAAACGAGTTTACGAAATGAAAGAGAGGAAATGAAAATAAGGCGATATTTTCATTTTAGGGTTAAACGGTTATTACCCGAAGGTCTAATATTTATCCGGGATAAATATTATAGGGTAATTAATGACAGGAAGCAAAACAAAACCCTAAAGGGTTGTTTGTTTTGATCGTCGATCGCCCTAACCCCGGAGGGTGAAACAAATTCCAATACTTGTTAGACATGCATTCTAGAATCATCTTAAGTGCCATATAAATACAAGATACCTTAACGGATTCCCATAATTCTTTCAATAACCCTAAAATCTCGCTCTCATCTGTCCCTCTTTATCGATCAAACGAATCAAAAGGTTACAACCTGTGGAAAACTAGAAGGGGGGTTGAATAGTTTTACCGGTTTTTCGTTTAATTATCTTTTGAAACTTTCCGTTTAATCAAAGATATAAACACAAAGACAATATATAATATGCAAGTATAAAGAAAGAAACGATCAAACCACAACACGAGTATTTATCGTGGTTCGGCTACAAGGACTCTTTTTCCTTGCCTTACGTCCATGCCCCGAGTATCCAACTCGAGAGTTTCTTTCACTAGTCAACAAGCTCCTTTCACCGGCGGAGAAAACCTTACACGTCGCTTACACGATTACCGACACTAAGCTAGATGTCGAGTTCTTTTACAAGGGTACAACCACTCCCGTTAGTTCTTTTACAAGGGTACAACAAACTCCCATCACACTATGTATTTTAAGGCCTAAAATACTAACCGATCACAACTAAAAACACACAATCAAATGAAGTGTAAACTACACAAAGTCTACACGATGCTAAACTAACAAGTCTTGCAACGTTTTGTTGAATACTTGTAACTTTATATGTACTTGTGAACTTCTTTGCTACAAAAGAAACTTCACAAAAAATGAAATGTTAAAGGGTTAGATGAATGATATAAATGTGTATGTGTAAAATGTAATGAGAAGTGATGAAAACAAAATTCTAACAAATGGCTTGGTATTGTAACACCCCCAGTTTTGAAAACCTGCCGCGGAAATTAGTTTGGGTGTTACTTCATAGTCCACATTTTATTAGTAGAAAATGATTGTCATTTTAGTCATTTTAAAGATCTATCATTCGAATATAAATATTAGAGTTTTAAAAGAGGTCCTCGTTTGTCCCAAAGTTTATTAAATCAGTTTTTGAATGATAGGAAAATTTATAGCCTTTATAAGTATCCGTGCTCCTCCGTGCCATCCTTGCTCATTATGGACCTGAGATAAACACATGCTAAAAGTGTCAACACAAAGGTTGGTGAGTTCATAGAGTTTATAGTTTTGAATATCGATTTCCAAAATTCAAAGAGTTTGTGAGTCCATAGTAGTTATAATAACAGTTGATTATCAAATTAAAGTGTGAGTAAATCCATAATGTTCATAGCTTAAATCGTTGATTTAGCAAAATCAGAATATGAGTGATTTCCTTATCAATTTTATATGAATTAATCCATTGGTTTACCCTTCATCGGGCCAACACCAAAATAGTAGTTTTTTTGCCAAGTATTAGTAGTTTCCTGCTGTATATTGAGCACAATCTCGTAGTTTGATAAAAACAGTGGGCTACAGCATTTTACGCCCCTAACATCAGTCATTGTAGTGCTACATTATTACCGTTCTATTGCCCTAAGCTCATGACACGCAACGATTAACATACATCAAAATAACCATAATAATGATGTGAAATAGTGGCCCTCAGGATAGGTATTTACCAGTAATCTATGAAATCAAATAAAGTGCATTTGGTGGCTTTCCTCTAGTGACCAAATGGGGATTGTCAATCCCTAATAGATCTATCCACAATTATTTACGTTCACCCTGCAAGTGATTAAGGCGCATGATCGAGGGACTTTTGGTAATAGGAAACTTAGGCAATAGAGATCAAATATAGCATATCGTCGAAAAATCACTTGTAATCATGTCTATAGCAGGTATCTCCCCATGAGATATAAAAATGTGTAAACTAGTAAAGTTTAAATGTAATATAGTCCTGTATTTAATTAATGAATACTTGTAAAAGTAAAAACAGTAGTTAAGCATGTATCTCCCCCAAAAACATTTATAAACCATTGTAAAACAAGTAAGAGTAGGGGCTATGACTCACCTGAGAGTTATGATAGGCATAGATAACGTAAAGTCAGAGGTAGAATGGAAATGACTTCAAAGATAACCTGAATGATATGGAAGTCCGAGAAAAGTTTGACTTATCGAGAATCGTGATTTGAATAGTGTTAGATGACAAAATGACTTTTGTGGCAGAGGTGGCTTGCGTGGCAAAACGCTTAATAGTTCAAGAGCAAGTTATATACTATATAACTTGTCTTTATATTGTTTAATGTTTATATAGTTCTCGTTATAAATATGTATCAAGAGTTGGTGAATGATTTATAATAATTGCAAGTTTATGCCTGGTTAAGTGAACCGATGAGTTTTATTGTAGGAATAATCATTTCTTAACGTGTGTTCAAGTTAACTGATAATAACGCCAAGTTATATAATTTACGTTATAAATTATATATATTCATAAATATATAGTTATTCATAATTATTAGTTCATTATCGCTTCAAAATGTAGGTCTCGGTATATGTGTTATTATGATGACGTCGTAAAACATTACTTTGTTAAATTATATTTATTAGATTGTTGGGTTTCGAGGTGTGAAAAATATATAAAATATATTTATTAAATTCGTGATTAAATAATATATTAGGACAAGTATATTATTTATAGTTTACGCCGATGTGGTCACCAAATAAAATAAGTGTTAAACATATTTATTTACACGGAAGGTGGTAAAATAACGTTGCTTGATTAGCTTATAAAAATATTTAGAAAGAAAATGTCATGTGAGTTAAAGTTGGAGGTTTACAAATGTAAAAAAAATTTATATATGTTATATAACTTATAATACTCTTTTAAGAAAACTGGTAAGTGGTGCAAAGATGAAGGGTTGAAACTGTCAAAAGGCAATAGTTGCAAAAATAACAGAGAAAAATAAAAAGACCGTTTGTATGTTTCGAACTCAGGTCCTTCGCTCTCACTCAAATGACACAACCAACTGAGCTAGGGAGTTACATGTTGAGAATATACATTTAATTATATTTAAGGTCAGGTTTTTTTTGTGTCATTTTATGTTAAAATTTCACTAAGTGAAACTGTGTCGTGGGTTGCATGAAATGGTTTTGAGGATTTCTTCTTCTTTAAAATTGAGTTCCCTTTTCATTACATAAGTTACTAAGCTCGTGAATTCAAACGTGACCCAAACTATTTTAGCCATTTTAGTGTTGGTTTTCAAAAAGGTCTTTCTCATCGCGATAAGTATTCTCACATGGTTTAACTTACTAATTAGTGAACGGTCGTGGGTTGGGCTTATAACAATGTTGAAGTTCCATCCTTTTTAACCAAAGCTGAGCTTGGGAAAGCATGTTTAAGTAGTTAAGTTGCAACTCGTTTAGTGTTTACTTGCGACCCAACGAAACACAAGAACTTGGTACTCAACCCATTTAAAATAAAACTAAAACTTCTTAGTTCGATTCGTATATGTTTTCATTAATTTCTTTTATGCTTAAGAGCTTATTTTCCCAGCTTATCATATCAGCTCATATCTTGGGCTTATGGAGAAACAGTTTGGGTTTATGACCCCAATAATGGTTCGCGTTTAGATAAGAAAACAAGGCCCGGTTCCTAGTAAGTTTATATGAACAAGTTTTTATAATTTTTGCATGATATTTGGTTTTTAGTTCGAGAGTTTATTATGGTTTTAAAACTGTTTATATCTCATTCAATAGCTTATTACATGTTCATACGTTGTTAACTTGTTGATGTTACTTTGTTGTATTGCCACACAAGGATTGATGATGCCATACTTGATACGAAATAATTAACGAAAGTACCATAAAATAAAGGTTTAGTCATGGTGCGATGGAAGATTAAATGTGAAATGTAATAACAAAGCTGGGGTACGAGACTTACTACACCAACTGGTGGTGGGAAACGATGTGGAAGATGAACGAGGGGCGAGTGAGGAACGGAACCAAAACAACTCCAAGCTTCCAAGCTTTCGAACCCATCATGTACTAAAGTAGCATGGGTTTTAGCCTCTAAAAGAGTAACCTAAGACTTCTTGCTCCTTCCTTCTCGACAGTGAATAAAAGAGAGTGAGTAATTAAGTGAGTTTTGTTGGTGGTTTGTGATTGAGTCTTTGTACGCATGAAAGGAAATATAGGCTTCTTTCTTGCTCTTCTCACTTCAGTAGTAAAGAGGAAAACAACTTGTGTTTGCATTTGGTTTTTGGATTTGTGATGAGATAGATGGTGGTTTGCATGGCTGGTTTATATACTCGAGTTTAGTGTGAGATAACAAGCAACCTTACAAAGGTTGTACGCCACCTCCCCCATTGTCCAATTGAGATCAAACAAGCGATAGGAGCAAGAGCATGTGTAAGGTTATTCCTGACAACTGACATGACGTTTGGTGATGATTGGGGAGCAAGGGTGGCTGGTGTAAGAGTTGCATATGGTTTCTCTTAGGTTGTATTCGAGGCAGTAGTATTCAAGGTTGAGTCCAGGTCGTATTTTATAGATAACAGTCTGGAATTGCGTTTTTAGTTCAAAATCTCGTGAGTCTAGACGTAAAACATTATTTCGGACAACTTTCATGTTTTACACTTTTCCTGGTTCGGACTAGAAGAGCCTTAAAATTAGGATTTAAATTCGTTACAGAAAGTTGGTGGTTCATTTGAATTTATACTAATTGTTATTGGAACAAAATATTTATTTGTATCAAATTGAGATGAAACTTGTAAGGTGCCTTAACTTGATTAATAATCTAGTATAGTAATTATATTTGAAAATTGATAACAATTGTCATTCATGGTTCTTAGAAGCATGGAAACTAGAGTTGTGAAATAAAAGGGGTATGTCGATATGTTTTATAGAAGTTATTGTATTGGATAAAATATATGTGTTAGTAGAGATAGGATACAAGTTGTGCAATTAAGATTTTGGATAGATCGATTATATTATTTTACAAGGCTTGATTTGGCGTTGTGTGTATTGGGTTGAGGCTCAAGTACGTAATTAGGGAGTTTTTCCTAAGCTTGGGAATTATATATATCGTACTTGGTTAACTATCGAAACGTATATTTATTAAATATAAATGTTTTAAGTCACTTGTGATATATAGACTTGTGAGTATCGTTAAAAATGTTGTGATTGTCAAGTATGTATAAAAAAAATTTAGTATGGGTAAAAATGGTTATCTTTATGTTATAATAATGTATTAATCGTAGGAAAATTTTTACGGGATGTTATAGGTATTTATAGCAAGACCTTCAGCAGCACTGGCGGATACGGCGGAACCCTCAAATGGGTTCCGCCCGTGTACCTCCAAGGTTCCGCCAGGCTGACAGTAGGTTTTGCAATAAATCTTTCCAAACCAACTAGAGTCACATCAACTTATTTCTAGTCAAACACTTACTTATGTAAGAAAACTTATGATGAGTCAAATACACAAACTTATCATAAATACATGATGTGATGTTAACATTTACTATATTAAGAAATATGTAAATGTAATGTTTTTCGATTTTAAGAAATATAAAAAGTGTTGTGTTTTATATGAAATGTAAATGTAGCAAATGTCTAATTATGCAAGTCATTAAACTAAAATTATATTTTACTAAAAACTAAAGTTTACATTTTGTCGTTAACAAAACTTAGCAAAGATCGTAAAATATAAATAACGTTTTTAGGCGATATTTCTATTAACACAACCCTTTGGTCGATAACTCTACATAACCCAAATCGACCCTTGGTCGATTTAGGGCTTTTACCTAATTCATAATTCGCGTAACTTGTGATAGGTTCGAGCCCTGTTCTACCTGTGCAGTACCGGTTGATACCTGATGCAACCCTAAAGGTGGTTTTCTCCAAGAAACCGTAAGACTGATCGTGTAGCAGCAAAGTGATCAACAAGGTGTTCCGTACAGCAGATAAGGTAAAAAAAAAGCTTACAAAAAGCAGAATAATCTCTAAACACCCTTTATACGTTAGGTTATATCATTGTTTAGTAGATATGTCCATAGGATTTTGGTCTGCACACTTTTATGTTTATTTTTCCGTTGTGCACGTCCGATAACTGCACGAATGACACCACAACCCTACAACAGCTACATCGCACAGGCAAACAACAACCAGGACTATCCACGAAAAGAACATTGATTACCTAAACTTATATACGACATACAAAAACAGTACTTATGACCACATGTCAAACTTTAAAGTATATTACAAAGCGCCCCCGACTATAGACTATACACGGTGTATAAACATTACCGCATATTACTCCAAAAGCTATCAAAAAGTGAAGAGATTACGTTAACTTATATACAGTACGTAAAAACATTATACACGACAACACATCAGAATTCAACTGATAACACAAACGACTACCGACCACAGATTATACACAATATACAAAGTAAGCATACATTACTGCGTACCATACTCTAAAAGCTATCAGAAATCTTAAACAAACACAATTACACACAAATGCGGACAGGCATAAGGGGAAAAAGGCCATAAATGAAATTGCCCCGAGGCCTAATTATTTAACAACATTAGCATCAAAAATGAAATATGTACATGTCAAAGAAATATTATGTGTGGCGGAAACTTTAGGTCACGACATGCATATAATTCACGTGATAACTTCAGCAGCAAGCTGAAAATATAAATTCAGATATAAAAGGGAATCCTCAACGAATCAGGGTTATTGTTATGCATGGTCGTCTCGCTCTAAACTCGCCCTGTTACCATTACTAGCAAGTACATCTCATGTGATAATTCTATATAGCCTTGCAACATATAAGATAAAGACATCTGCATATGCGGCAACTTAAAGGCTAGGCATTAGGTGCAAAAAAAATTGTGAGGTTGAAAAAAAACACGTTTACTCGCAACTTTTTCGGCTCGCGGGGGACAGCTGAACATTCATTAGAAACAGTTTTTAAAGAAGGGTCACTCGACACTCACGGATGCACAAAATTGAGATTTCTCAGCCAATTTAAACCTCTTGATGAGATATGATAAGGTCAATTCATGCTTAATTTGATTTTACTACTTTGTTTACCAAACTCGTCTACTATTACATTATCTACTAATGTAACTTCAACTTGCTTGAGCTACATTGAATAAAGTAGCCCTACTTATAGTAATAATTTCTCATGTTCTTAATAATCTAGCAACAAAAAGTTATAAGTTCACACCATCACCAGTGTGATCAGTGATGTAATGTATAGGTATCTTGATATTCTCTGATGAGGGTGAAGAACGGTGAGATTTATGTTCGAAGATTTTCACATAGTTAAAGATAAACAAAAAGATTTTAAGTCATTCTAATTCTCGGTTAAACTGCACACATATAAGTTAACTCGTAGCACAGATAAACATAAATAATAGAAACATCATCCGTTTGAGCAATTATAATTTCAAGTGTTTACTTGTTGAAGTAAAAGTTTGCTTCTACTCCGGATAAGCGAGATGAATCCTTCGGACTTTGGATTAGTCCTTCGGATTCGGGGTGATTCTTGTTGGTAGTTGAATGCTTCGGATATCTGCAAAACAGGTACGTCCGTTAGTCTTGCCCCGGGAATGTATCCCAGGACCAACCTCCGGCGTGAGAGTAAGTATATGTTCTTAGAGAAAGAAAGTATATATCAAGTTAGAGAGTGAGAGAATTAGTTAACCTTTAAGTGAAGATTTCCTCTCTATTTATAGGCCTCCAATATGAAGTGCCAGGCTGGTGTGTACTTAGTTCCTTAATGTTTGCTAATTTATGCTCCATTACCATATACTTGGTGTACTTGTTTGTACTTTGGTTCATGTACTTGCTGGTTTATCCGAACGGTCCCGATCTCCGGAGGGTTGAGGTCATGCGGACATTCCAAACCCTTCGGATATTGGTCTGTCCTGTTTAAATACATTTGCGTATGCCTTGTTTGACATAGATCCGGAAGGTATTTAATTGTACGGCCTAAATCCGGAGGGTACATACGCCAACATGTCCTCCCCAGTATCATAGTATTGGTTATGCCAATGGTGTGATACTTAGTTTATTTATGTAATTTTCCGGAGCGCGAGTCGTAGCTTCGTCGTTTGCTAGAGTCGTGTACAAAGTGCCAAAAGTAATTAATGTGTCGTTTAAGGTGCGCCGTCGTTTTTTACTGCGTCCTTGGGATGGGGACACGTGTACGCTCTTCCTGTTTATACGGTTTGGATGGGGACACGTCTGCCCTACGGGTGACGTGTCGTTTCGCGCCCAATTTTTACCGCCTATAAATAGTCCATTTTTCCTCATTTTCACCACTATAAATTTTCTTCACACACACAGACTTCTGACACATTCTATATCTTCCGTATTCCGAACGAATATTCTCATCGTTTTTGAGGTACGTCCTAGTGCGTTTAGTTTTTTGTTGTTTGGCTATACTCTTCCCTATTGAACTCATTATGTCGGAATCTACTGCGTCGTTTGAGTATGAGGACGTTTCCATGCCGGAAGGTTCACATGTTAAGAAGGATATACGTCTGAGGCCGTCTACTATGGACGAGGGTGAAGTATTGGTCGTAGTGGAAACTTTTGGGATACCGAAGGATTTACATCCGAGGGTAACCCCATCAGGAATGACGATGGATCGATTACCTGCGGATGCTATTGGTTGATACGCAGAGTATTTCTTTGACGGAGGCCTTACCGTCCCTTTTTCTACTTTTCTCTTTAGATGTTATTAGGTACTTTAAGATTCATATATCTCAGTTGGGTCCGTTGGGTATGCATCGTGCTACCCTTTTTGAGGTGTATTGCCGGAGCATGCACATTCCTCCTACTACTCCTTTGTTTCGCGTCTTTTTTAAACTCAGCAAACAAGGTTGCTGGTTTTCCTTCGAAAAACGTGTGCATAAAGATAGAAAAGTTTGTTTCGGGGAATTTCCTTCCTGTCTGAAGGGTTGGAAATATCACTTCTTCTTGATTGATAGGAGAGCCATTCCCTTTGTTATGCCTTGGAGGCATTCGGATTCGGATGTGTCTGATCCGTTTCCCAAGAGGAGTGAGTACGATGTTGCTCATGCCGAAAAGCTGGCCGAGATGATCATTGAGCCATGCCAAGTTCCCCAGTCATTCTTATATGCTCTGGGTCTATCGGATCATTGGGAATTTACCGGCTTCCGTCCGGCTTTGAGGGATGAGCAGGGGAGGGGTATAGCCTTTGTTATAAATATGAATTTTCATGTTGTGCATCTTTATTCACTTTTAAAGATAGGTTTTTTTTGTTCGCAGGTGTAACTATGTCGAGCTACTTGAAGAAACCACCTCTTCGAAAGACGGTGAATGTGGTAAAGGGGGACCCTCTTCCGCAGGGTCAAGGACGAAAGATCCATACCACTCGCCCTCTAGCTTCCAATGCTGAAGTTCCGAAAAAAGATGAGGAGCTGAAGAGGTTCGAGATTCTGGATGATCGGGTGCTGGCTGCCAAGGACAAAAAGAAGGAGCAGGCAGCAAAGCAGGGTTCTATGAAACCTCCGGCGAAGAGAGCCGGAGGAAGCATCTCTTCTAAGGTTCACAAGAGGCACAAGCAATCTTCTAACAATGTCATTGATCTAGATGACGTGGAAGGGGTTGAGGATCCGGAGCCGATCCGCTCGTTGCATCCGAAAGATATCCCAACTGGTATGCCTTAGTGAATAATCTATCCATAGTTTTATCCTTGATTTGTTTTTACCATTTATTGATGAAGGTTCTTTGTCTTCAGGGAGTTCGAAGGATGCTTCCCAGCATTCGGGAAAGGGGATTTTGGTGGACGAGGAGGATGTTCAAGTGGATATAGAGGGGGACGATGAGGATGATGACACCTTTGTCCCTGCTTGGGTGGTGAAGAGTGGGACTCGCATGAACAATGCGAATGTCTGCCGGGACATGATGATTAATTTGGCCACCCCGGGTGAAGAGAGGTATTTGGATGGTCAGGATGATGCTGAGGCTATCCGAAGGTCTTGATTATTGTTGGGGAAACATGTTACGGCTCAGGCGGATGTCATTTTCCGTTTTGAGTCTCTTCAACGCGAGTATCAGAAGTTGTCTGAAACTCATCAGGTGTGTGATCAAACCTTGGGTGATAAGTGTAAAAGGTTCGATGAGGTGGCTGAGGAGTTGAAGGAGTTGAAGGAGAAGCATGCAGAATGTGCTACGGTGAATCCGGAGGGGACTCAAAAGCTGCGTGCTGAGAATGCTAGTTTGGAGGACAGGGTCTCTCAGCTTGTAGTGGAGAAAGAGGAGTGGAGGAAGGTTTCTGCTGAGCAGGCTGAGAAGATCAAGCTATTGGAGGGTCACTTGTCCGATGCCAAGTTGAAGCTGGCCGATGAAGAGAAAGCTTACAAGGAGCTTCACTAAGAGAAGCAAGAAATTGCTATAGCTGCCGGAAATGCTGAAGTGGAAAGGAATCGTATTGTTAACGAGTTCATTCCGGAAGCTATTCATCGTTTTCTTGGTAGTCATGAGTTCTGGACAGCACTGGCAGAACCTTTTAACCTGTATTATCAATCTGGGCTGATAGATGGGGAAGGGTTATTTGAAGAGACGGAGAAGGCGGCTAAGCTGTTAGGAGAAGTCGAAGGGATGGATTTTGAGGCCGATGACAAATACCGTTCATTATATGATCAGGCTCTCTCCCAGGACTATCCTTTCATCCAAAAAATCCGCCAGACCATTTACCGAAAGTTTGATGAATTGATTGCCTTGGTTCCGGATCCTGCTCCTACTCTTGAAGTTGAAGAACCGGTGGTCGAATCTCATACTGAGAATCCCTCCGGTAATCCATCTGTGGATCAGACTACCTCGGCTTTTCTTTGAAGATGTTTTTAAGAGTTTGCATACCTCCATTTTGACTATGGGCATAGGTATTGCAAAGTCTTTGTGAAGCTATTGTTATTGACTTTTTCGTTGTGAACTACGTACCGGAGTCCGGATACTTACATTTTGACCATGGGTTTAGGTATTCCGGACTCCTTGTGAAGCTTTCATTTCCCAGTTGCTGCTATGTAATAGTATAGGGTACTTGACGTTCCGTTATTTTGTAGAGTAGTTTTCTTCGGAACAACTTGATGTACTTGGCAATTCTAAGTAATAGAATAGGTTATTAACATTCTATCTTTTATTGTTCCATTATTCCGGAACATTGGATGTAATTAATTTTGATCGGATGAATGCATATCGTTTACACTTATTATTTTTATTACGTCTTTATGCTATTCGTGTTATGTACGTTCCGGGGCATATGTGCCTTTCAACTATTGGTTTCACGTTGTATTCATCTAAGTTTAATTTACTGGTCAACATGCTTCTTCCATATCTTTGCCTTAGATTATATTCATTTGGAGTTTTGTTATATTGGGCAACTTGTGTCCTTCGGCTCTTGGCCTTAAATTATACCCACTTGGGGTTTTATTATATCGGACAACTTGTGCCCTTCGGCTTTTAGCCTTGGATTATACCCACTTGGGGTTTTATTATATCGGACAACCTGTGCCCTTCGTCTCTTAGCCTTAGATTATACCCACTTGGGGTTTTATTATATTGGACAACCTGTGCCCTTTGGCTCTTAGCTTAGATCATACCCACTTGGGGTTTTGTTATACTGGATAACCTGTGCCCTTCGGCTCTTAGCCTTAGGTTATACCCACTTGGGGTTTTGCTGTATCGGACAGCCTGTGCCCTTCGGCTCATGGCCTTAGGTTGTACCCACTTGGGGTTTTGTGGTATCGGAAAACCTGTGTCCTTCGGCTCTTGGCCTTAGATTATACCCACTTGGGGTTTTGCTGTATCGGACAGCCTGTGCCCTTCGGCTCTTGGCCTTAGGTTATACCCACTTGGGGTTTTGTTTTGCTAAGTAGTTTGACGTTTAGATAAAAACAACTTTTCTTATGGCCCAACTGCATAGTATGCTTTAGTGATAATAGGAAAGTGGCTCATGCCTTACAATAAGTCTATCGGAACAACTGATTACATAAAACACTTTTTTAAATTGATTGCATGCCAGGTTCGAGGTACTTCTATGTCGTCCATGGTTTGCTGCTTGTACGTTCCATGTTGGTAGGCTTCAGTTATCCGGTAGGGACCTTCCCAATTTGGCCCTAATTTTCCTTGATCCTCTACCCTGCTGGCTTCGTTCTTCTAATATACAAAGTCCCCCACCTTGAACGTTTCAGGTCTAACCCTTCGGTTGTAGTACTACTCCACCTTCTTTTTGTATTTGGCTTCCCTTATTGCTGCCATTTCTCGCCTTTCTTCCAACAAATTTAGGTTCAAGCCGATCTCATCGTTATTGTCTTCTGCGTTTGCCGTCATTGTTCAAAAGGTAGGCATACCGATTTTCGCTGGGATGACCGCCTCGCTTCCGTAGGTCAGGCTAAAGGGAGTTTCTCCATTGCTAGTTTTTAGGGTGGTACGGAATGCCCACAATATGTTCGGTAGTTCGTCTACCCATCCGGATCTTTCCCTTCCGAGCCGTGACTTGAATCCCTTCATCAAGCTTTTGTTTGCCCTTTCCACCAATCCGTTGGCCTGAGGATGAGCTACGGCTGTGTTGATTTGTGTGATATTCAATCTTTCGCACCAACTTTTGAACGGATCTCCTACAAAATTGCTTCCATTATCCGTAACAATTATCTTGGGTAATCCGAACCTGCAGACGATGTTATCCCATACGAACTTTTTCACTTCTTTTCTGGTTGTCTTAGCTAGGGGCTTTGCTTCCATCCATTTGTTAAAGTAGTCAATGGCTACGATTACGTATTTGACTTTCCCTGGAGCTTTGGGTAAAGGTCCCAACACGTCTATAGCCCATTGGTTGAAGGGCCATGGAGCCATGACGGAAGTTAACATTGTTTTTGGCAACTTAGGAATCGGAGCGTGTATCTGGCATGAGTCACACTTCTGGATAACTTCCCTGGAGTCCCGGTGCATGGTTGGCCAGTAATAGCCTTGCCTCATAAGTTTAGCTACCACGGATAGTGGTCCGGAGTGCATACCACATGCTCCTTCGTGTACTTCCCGTATGACATAGTTGGCCTGTAGGGGTCCTACGCACCGTAGCATTGGTCCTAGATAGGATTTTTTGAATAGTACATCATCGATTAGTGTATAATGACTTATTTTCATACGAAGGGTTCGGGCTTCATTTAGATCCTCCGGCCATATTCCTTCTTTTAAGCATCGGATTATGGGCGTCATCCAGTTTTCTTCTTCTTCTTCTTCTACTATTGCGTTGATTATTTCTTCCTCCGTGGATGGTTTCTCTAGCACTTCCACTAAGATTTCTTTTGTTAAGTGGTTGAATGCTACGGATGCTAGCTTGCTTAGTACGTCTGCTTTTTGGTTTTGTGCCCGCGGAATATTCTTTATCTTAAATTGTTTGAAGCAAGCGACGTATTCTTTGGCTTTGGCAAGATATTTGGTCATGCTTTCCGTATATGCAGTGAACTCTCCGTTAATTTGACTTGCAACAAGGTTTGAGTCCACTCGTACGTCCTCGCTTCTATATGCATTTCCCTTGGGATTCGTAGCCTGGCAAGGAGTGCTTCGTATTCTGCTCCGTTATTAGTAGCCCCAAAGTTCAATCGGAGAGCATAAGTATATTCTTCCTTTTCCGGACTGATTAGTACTAGCCCTGCTCCGGAGCCTTTTTGCTGGAAGCTCCATCAGTGTACAAGATCCACTCTCCGGTTTGGGAGATGTTGCATATCTCCTTGCTTCTCCTTTTTGAATCCGGATGAACGGTGCCGATGGGTACCTCGTTAATGAAATCGGCTAACACTTTCCCTTTGACAGCATTTCTGGGTACATAGGTGATGTTGTAAGCTCCTAGTTCTACCGTGTATTTGGCTAATCGTCTGGAGGATTCAGCTCGGTTTAGTACTTGCTTGATAGGATGGTCCGTTATGACCTTGATAGGGTGAGCTTCAAAATATGGCCTTAGTCTTCTAGACAGATGCAGCAGTGTTAAAGCCAATTTTTCGACCGGAGCATACCTCTTTTCGGCCTCATGCAACGTTCGGCTTACGTTGTGAACAGGGATCTGCCGTCCTTCTCTTTCGACCATCATTACCCCTCTTATTGCCTCCGTTGCTGCCAATAGGTATAGGTACATGTCTTCCTTTGGTTTTGGCGTCGTTAGGCATGGTAGTTCCATGATCATCTTCTTCATCTCTTGAAAAGCTTTTTCAGCTTCCTCCGTCCATTGGTATTTTTCTTTATTGTCTTTGGTAATGTTCTTTAATGTTTCAAAGAAGGGTAGGGATCTTTCGGCAGATTTTGATAAAAAACAGTTTAGTGCCGCCAGCTTACCACTTAAGCTTTGCATTTCCTTCAATGACTTTGGTGATTGCATGTCGGCAATTGCCCTGGTTTTCTTGGGATTTGCTCTAATCCCTTCGGACGTTATCATATATCCGACAAATTTACCTTCTTCTACTCTGAAGGAACATTTCTTAGGATTTAGTTTCATATTGATTCCACGGAGGTTATCAAATGTTTCTGCTATATCGGCTAAAAGCTCTTTCTCCGTCTGGCTTTTGATGACCATGTCATCCACATATACTTCCAAGTTTCGCCCAATTTGCGTCCGGAAGGCGGAGTCTACCAGCTTCTGATAGGTCGCTCCGGCATTTTTCAATCCGAACGGCATTTTGACATAACAGTATGTCCCATGATCAGTATAGAAGGCTGTTTTTTCCTCGTCTTCCTTTGCCATTTGTACTTGGTGATATCCTTTGTAAGCATCTAGGAAACATTTGTATCGGAATCCCATTACTGATTCGATTTTCCAATCAATTTCGGGTAGCGGATAGTAGTCTTTTCGACATGATGAGTTGAGGTTTTTGAAATCGATGCACATCCTACAACTCTCGTCCGGCTTTTTTTACTAATACAGGATTGGATGTCCAGGTTGGATATCGGACGGGTCTGATTATCCCCGCTTTTAACCATTCTTCAACGTCCTTGTTTATAGCTTGGTTCTTTTCCTTCGAAAAGAATCTCTTCTTTTGTGCGACAGGTTTGTCTTGGACATTTACGTTAAGTTTATGCTCAGCCGCCCATCGGGGAACGCCAGTCATGTCCGAAGGTTCCCATGCGAAAACGTCTCGGCTGTTTTTGAGCAACGTCATTAGCTGTCTTCTTCCTTCTTCTGAAAAATTCTTTCCTATTGTCACCAATTGCTCTGGGTAAGCCGGATGTACCAATATTTCTTCGGTTTCCGCTGTTCCTTCGTCTATCGTGGGCTCCGGAAGACTTTCGACCTTCATTTCTTTTTCCATCAGGAATTTTTCTTCTAGCTTTCTGCATTCCGATATGATGACCGATCGGGTGACCAAAGTGGCAATACCTCTTGGTGTTGGGAATTTCATCATGGCATGTATTGTTGAAGGAATAGCTGTTAACTTTTTGATTCCGGAACGTCCCAGTATTACGTTGTAGGGGGAGGGGGATCTTACCACTGCAAACTTCATTGTCGTCCGACGATATAATCCTTCGTTTCCGAAGCACACTTCCAATTCCAGTTTGCCCAACGGATTTATCGCTTCTCCAGCAAATCCAATTAGCGGTGTGTTTGTTTTTGTCAGTCGGGATTGGATGGAGGGGTCAAGGTTTAGAAAGCAGTGTTCATACGTTACTTCTATCAAAGCGCCTTGATCCACGTATACCCTACGTACAGTGTATCCTTCGATCTCTGCTTCAACTATTAGTGGCTCTTCGGAAGCATCTCCGGGGAGTATGGGAGGGAAACTTATAGGAGTATTCATCCATTCTTCTTCTTGATCCATGATCTTCCGCTTATAGTTTCTCTCCGGATACCGAATCATATTGATAATTCGACCTTGGTTGGTGTGATTGTTATTCCTTTTGGGTGCCCTTTCCCTTAGTCGAACATCTCTAATTAGGTGGTCTACTTTGCCTGTTCCCATATCTTTTTTGAGTTGTTCCTTCAGGTTGTGACAGTCGTTGGTGAGGTGACCCTTTTCCCCATGGTAATCGCAATACTTATCCATGTTTTCTCTGGCAGGTCTTCCTCTCAACGGAGGTGGTGCCGGAAGTCTAAGATGGTGTTCAGTTGCGAGGATTTCTTTGGGAGCTTTGGAGAGTACATTTAAGTCTATGGGCCGGACATCCCTCCGATTTACATCGTTGCGGCGGTAGTCCGTTCTGTAATCATTCCTATTCGGATTTTCATTTCTAGTTTGCCCGTAAGGTGTGTAGTGATCATTTCGCCGGGGTCGGAATTCTTCTCGATGGGTATCTCTCCTGCGGTTCCCTTTGAAGGAGGACCGTTGCGCGCTCTGGTCGTTCCGGTTATACGAGTTAGGATGGTAATCTTTTATGTAGTTATCTGCTCGTTCTCCCCTTGGCACTTCGGTCAATCGATAAGCTCTTTCGGAACGGATGAAATCATCCACCCTCATCATCATCTCGGTTACGGTCCGGGGGATTTTTTCAAAGAACCTCTTTGCCAGCTCCGGGCACTTACATCCGTCCATAAAAGAGGATATTTGCATTACCTCCGGGACCCCTGAAATACGGCTAGCTTCATCGGTCCATCATTCCTTGAATTCCGATAGGGCTTCATTAGCCTTCTGGACAATCTTAGTTATCTCCATAGGGTCTCGGATACATTTTCTTCGTAGAGCAAATCTTTGCACGAATTGTTCACATAAAGTGTCCCAATTTTCGATACTTCCTCGCGGAAGGCTATCGAACCATCCTCTAGCTGCATCATCTAAAGTTTGTTGAAACATCATACACCATATGGGCATAGGCCAAGCACCTTGGTTGGCAGCTCCTTCGAACCTTGTGATGTGATCATCCGGATCGGTGGATCCATCATATAACTTTATGTGAGAAGGCATCAAGTATTTTTCATTTTTAGGTCTGGTGAAATCAATTATCCTTCGGGTGAATAGGCTCTTGGACGCTGCCTTGAAAGGCTTGGAAAGATCGTCCGTCACTTCCTCTTCTGCTTTCTGAGCTTCGGTATCTTGATGTTCTTCGTCCTCGAAGTCGAGCTGAATAGGCTTAATCGGTGTTACCCCTGTGGCGTTGTGTTGTTGGATTAGAGCTTTCAATGCGGTGACGTGGTTGTGGATTTGTTCTATACTATTTGGAATTACTTATGAGTCTTTCCCACTTCCATCAGGTGTTGTTGGAGCAGGACCTGTCATTTCTAAGTTCGGGTAGAGTGAATGACGGGTCCCACGGATGGCGCCAATTTGTTGAAGTAAAAGTTTGCTTCTACTCCGGACAAGCGAGATGAATCCTTCGGACTTTGGATTAGTCCTTCGGATTCGGGGTGATTCTTGTTGGTAGTTGAATGCTTCGGATATCTGCAAAACAGGTACGTCCGTTAGTCTCGCCCCGGGAATGTATCCCAGGACCAACCTCCGGCGTGAGAATAAGTATATGTTCTTAGAGAAAGAAAGTATATATCAAGTTAGAGAGTGAGAGAATTAGTTAACCTTTAAGTGAAGATTTCCTCTCTATTTATAGGCCTCCAATATTGAGTACCAGGCTGGTGTGTACTTAGTTCCTTAATGTTTGCTAATTTATGCTCCATTACCATATACTTGGTGTACTTGTTTGTACTTTGGTTCATGTACTTACTGGTTTATCCGAACGGTCCCGATCTCCGGAGGGTTGAGGTCATGCGGACATTCCAAACCCTTCAGATATTGGTCTGTCCTGTTTAAATACATTTGCGTATGCCTTGTTTGACATAGATCCGGAAGGTATTTAATTGTACAGCCTAAATCCGGAGGGTACATACGCCAACAAATTTGTTGAAGTAAAAGTTTGCTTCTACTCCGGACAAGCGAGATGAATCCTTCGGATTCTAGGTGATTCTTATTGGTAGTTGAATGCTTCGGATATCTGCAAAACAGGTACGTCCGTTAGTCTCGCCCCGGGAATGTATCCTAGGACCAACCTCCGGCGTGAGAGTAAGTATATGTTCTTAGAGAAAGAAAGTATAGATCAAGTTAGAGAGTGAGAGAATTAGTTAACATTTAAGTGAAGATTTCCTCTCTATTTATAGGCCTCCAATATGGAGTGCCAGGCTGGTGTGTACTTAGTTCCTTAATGTTTGCTAATTTATGCTCTATTACCATATACTTGGTGTACTTGTTTGTACTTTGGTTCATGTACTTACTGGTTTATCCGAACGGTCCTGATCTCCGGAGGGTTGAGGTCATGCGGACATTCAAACCCTTCGGATATTGGTCTGTCCTATTTAAATACATTTGCGTATGCCTTGTTTGACATAGATTCGGAAGGTATTTAATTGTATGGCCTAAATCTGGAGGGTACATACGCCAACATGTCCCCCCCAGTATCATAGTATTGGTTATGCCAATGGTGTGATACTTAGTTTATTTTTGTAATTTTCCGGAGCGCGAGTCGTAGCTTCGTCGTTTGCTAGAGTCGTGTACAAAGTGCCAAAAGTAATTAATGTGTCG
The DNA here is from genome assembly GCA_030686995.1 of Artemisia argyi. Lineage (NCBI taxonomy): Eukaryota > Viridiplantae > Streptophyta > Magnoliopsida > Asterales > Asteraceae > Artemisia > Artemisia argyi. Next base: position 177,562,358 of record CM060682.1, read on the forward strand.
TTTAAGGTGCGCCGTCGTTTTTTACTGCGTCCTTGGGGTGGGGACACGTGTACGCTCTTTCTGTTTATACGGTTTGGATGGAGACACGTCTGCCCTACGGGTGACGTGTCGTTTCGCGCCCAATTTTTACCGCCTATAAATAGTCCCTTTTTCCTCATTTTCACCACCGTAAATTTTCTTCGCACACACAGACTTCTGACACATTCTATATCTTCCGTATTCCGAACGAATATTCTCATCGTCTTTGAGGTACGTCCTAGTCCGTTTAGTTTTTTGTTGTTTGGCTATACTCTTCCCTATCGGACTCATTATGTCAGAATCTACTGCATCATTTGAGTATGAGGACGTTTCCATGCCGGAAGGTTCACATGTTAAGAAGGATATACGTCTGAGGCCGTCTACTATGGACGAGGGTGAAGTATTGGTCGTAGTGGAGACTTTTGGGATACCGAAGGATTTACATCCGAGGGTACCCCTGTCAGGCATGACGATGGATCGATTACCTTCGGATGCTATTGGTTTATACGCAGAGTATTTCTTTGACGGAGGTCTTACCGTTCCTTTTTCTACTTTTCTCTTAGATGTTATTAGGTACTTTAAGATTCATATATCTCAGTTGGTTCCGTTGGGTATGCATCGTGCTACCCTTTTTGAGGTGTATTGCCGGAGCATGCACATTCCTCCTACTTCTCCTTTGTTTCGCGTCTTTTATAAACTCAGCAAACAAGGTTGCTGGTTTTCCTTCGAAAAACGTGTGCATAAAGATAGAAAAGTTTGTTTTGGGGAATTTCCTTCCTGTCTGAAGGGTTGGAAATATCACTTCTTCTTGATTGATAGGAGAGCCATTCCCTTTACTATGCCTTGGAGGCATTCGGATTCGGATGTGTCTGATCCGTTTCCCAAGAGGAGTGAGTACGATGTTGCTCATGCCGAAAAGCTGGCCGAGACGATCGTTGAGCCATGCCAAGTTCCCGAGTCATTCTTATATGCTCTGGGTCTATCGGATCATTGGGAATTTACCGGCTTCCGTCCGGCTTTGAGGGATGAGCAGGGGAGGGGTATAGCCTTTGTTATAAATATGAATTTTCAAGTTGTGCATCTCTTTTCACTTTTAACGATAGGTTTTGTTTGTTCGCAGGTGTAACTATGTTGAGCTACTTAAAGAAACCACCTCTTCGAAAGACGGTGAATGTGGTAAAGGGGGACCCTCTTTCGCAGGGTCAAGGACGAGATATCCATACTACTCGCCCTCTAGCCTCTAATGCTGAAGTTCCGGAAAAAGATGAGGAGTTGAAGAGGGTTGAGGTTCCGGATGATCGGGTGCTGGCTGCCAAGGATAAAAAGAAGGAGCAGGCAGCAAAGCAGGGTTCTAAGAAACCTCCGGCGAAGAGAGCCGGAGGAAGCATCTCTTATAAGGTTCACAAGAGGCACAAGCAATCTTCTGACAATGTCATTGATCTAGATGATGCGGAAGGGGTTGAGGAGCCGGAGCCGATTCGCTCGTTGCATCCGAAAGATATCCCAACTGGTATGCCTTAGTGAATAATCTATCCATAGTTTTATCCTTGATTTGTTTTTACCATTTATTGATGAAGGTTCTTTGTCTTCAGGGAGTTCGAAGGATGCTTCCCAGCGTCCGGGAAAGGGGATTTTGGTGGACGAGGAGGATATTCAAGTGGATATAGAGGGGGACAATGAGGATGATGACACCTTCATCCCTGCTTGGGTGGTGAAGAGGGGGACTCGCATGAACAATGTGTATGTCTGCCGGGACATGATGATTAATTTGGCCACCCCGGGTGAAGAGAGGTATTTGGATGGTTAGGATGATGTTGAGGCTATCCGAAGGTCTTGGTTACTGTTGGGCAAACATGCTACGGCTCAGGCGGATGTCATTTTCCATTTTGAGTCTCTTCAACATGAGTATCAGAAGTTGTCTGAAACTCACCAGGTGTGTGATCAAACCTTGGGTGATAAGTGTAAAAGGTTCGATGAGGTGGCTGAGGAGTTGAAGGAGTTGAAGGAGAAGCATGCAGAATGTGCTACGGTGAATCCGGAGGGGATTCAAAAGCTGCGTGCTGAGAATGCTAGTTTGGAGGACAGGGTCTCTCAGCTTGTAGTGAAGAAAGAGGAGTGGAGGAAGGTTTCTGCTGAGCAGGCTGAGAAGATCAAGCTATTGGAGGGTCACTTGTCCGATGCCAAGTTGAAGCTGGCCGATGAAGAGAAAGCTTACAAGGAGCTTCACCAAGAGAAGCAAGAAATTGCTATAGCTGCCGGAAATGCTGAAGTGGAAAGGAATCGTATTGTTAACGAGTTCATTCCGAAATCTATTCATCGTTTTCTTGGTAGTCATGAGTTCCGGACAGCACTGGCGAAACCTTTTAACCTGTATTATCAATCTGGGCTGATAGATGGGGCAGGGTTATTTGAAGAGCCGGAGAAGGCGGCTAAGCTGTTAGAAGAAGTCGAAGGGATGGATTTTGAGGCCGATGACAAATACCGTTCATTATATGATCAGGCTCTCTCCCATGACTATCCCTTCATCCAAAAAATCTGCCAGACCATTTATCGAAAGTTTGATGAATTGATTGCCTTGGTTCCGGATCCTGCTCCTACTCTTGAAGTTGAAGAACCGGTGGTCAAATCTCATACTGAGAATCCCTCCGGTAATTCATCTGTGGATCAGACTACCTCGGCTTTTCTTTGAAGATGTTTTTAAGAGTTTACATACCTCCATTTTGACTATGGGCATAGGTATTGCAAAGTCTTTGTGAAGCTATTGTTACTGAACTTTTTCCGTTGTGAACTACGTACCGGAGTCCAGATACTTCCATTTTGACCACGGGTTTAGGTATTCCGGACTCCTTGTGAAGCTCTCATTTCCCAGTTGCAGCTATGTAATAGTATAGGGTACTTGACGTTCCGTTATTTTGTAGAGTAGTTTTCTTTGGAACAACTTGATGTACTTGGCAATTCTATGTAATAGAATAGGTTCTTAACATTCTATCTTTTATTGTTCCATTATTCCGGAACATTGGATGTAACTAATTTTGATCGGATGAATGCATATCGTTTACACTTATTATTTTTGTTACGTCTTTATGCTATTCGTGTTATGTACGTTCCGGGGCATATGTGCCTTTCAACTATTGGTTTCACGTTGTATTCATCTAAGTTTAATTTACTGGTCAACATGTTTCTTCTGTATCTTTGCCTTAGATTATATTCATTTGGAGTTTTGTTATATTGGGCAACTTGTGTCCTTCGGCTCTTAGCCTTAAATTATACCCACTTGGGGTTTTATTATATCGGACAACTTGTGCCGTTCGGCTCTTAGCCTTGGATTATACCCACTTCGGGTTTTATTATATCGGACAACCTGTGCCCTTCGGCTCTTAGCCTTAGATTATACCCACTTGGGGTTAGATTATATCGGACAACCTGTGCCCTTCGGCTCTTAGCCTTAGATCATACCCACTTGGGGTTTTGTTATATTGGATAACCTGTGCCCTTCAGCTCTAAGCCTTAGATTATACCCACTTGGGGTTTTGCTGTATCTGACAGCTTGTGCCCTTCGGCTCTTGGCCTTAGGTTATACCCACTCGGGGTTTTGTTGTATCGCACAACCTGTGTCCTTCGGCTCTTGGCCTTAGATTATACCCACTTGGGGTTTTGCTGTATCGGACAGCCTGTGCCCTTCGGCTCTTGGCCTTAGGATATACCCACTTGGGGTTTTGTTTTGCTAAGTAGTTTGACGTTTAGATAAAAACAACTTTTCTTATGGCCCAACTGCATAGTATGCTTTATTGATAATAGGAAAGTGGCTCATGCCTTACAATAAGTCTATCGGAATAACTGATTACATAAAACACTTTTTTAAATTGATTGCATGCCAGGTTCGAGGTACTTCTATGTCGTCCATGGTTTGCAGCTTGTACGTTCCATGTTGGTAGGCTTCAGTTATCCGGTAGGGACCTTCCCAATTTGGCCCTAATTTTCCTTGATCCTCTACCATGCTGGCTTCGTTCTTCCGATATACAAAGTCCCCCACCTTGAACGTTTCAGGTCTAACCCTTCGGTTGTAGTACTGCTCCACCTTCTTTTTGTATTTGGCTTCCCTTATTGCTGCCATTTCTCGCCTTTCTTCCAACAAATTTAGGTTCAAGCCGATCTCATCGTTATTGTCTTCTGCGTTTGCCGTCATGGTTCGAAAGGTAGGCATACCGATTTTCGCTGGGATGACCTCCTCGCTTCCGTAGGTCAGGCTAAAGGGAGTTTCTCCATTGCTAGTTTTTAGGGTGGTACGGAATGCCCACAATATGTTCGGTAGTTCGTCTACCCATCCGGATCTTTCCCTTCCAAGCCGTGACTTGAATCCCTTCATCAGGCTTTTGTTTGCCTTTTCCACCAATCCGTTGGCCTGAGGATGAGCTACGGCTGTGTTGATTTGTGTGATATTCAATCTTTCGCACCAACTTTTGAACGGATCTCCTACAAAATTGCTTCCATTATCCGTAACAATTATCTTGGGTAATCCGAACCTGCAGACGATGTTATCCCATACGAACTTTTTCACTTCTTTTCTGGTTGTCTTAGCTAGGGGCTTTGCTTCCATCCATTTGGTAAAGTAGTAAATGGCTACGATTACATATTTGACTTTCCCTGGAGCTTCGGGTAAAGGTCCCAACACGTCTATAGCCCATTGGAAGAATGGCCATGGAGCCATGACGGAAGTTAACGTTGTTTTTGGCAACTTAGGAATCGGAGCGTGTATCTGGCATGAGTCACACTTCTGGATGACTTCCCTGGAGTCCCGGTGCATGGTTGGCTAGTAATAGCCTTGCCTCATAAGTTTAGCTACCACGGATCGTGGTCCGGAGTGCATACCACATGCTCCCTCGTGTACTTCCCGTATGACATAGTTGGCCTGTAGGGGTCCTACGCACCGTAGCATTGGTCCTAGATAGGATTTTTTGAATAGTACACCATCGATTAGTGTATAATGACTTATTTTCATACGAAGGGTTCGGACTTCATTTAGATCCTCCGGCCATATTCCTTATTTTAAGCATCGGATTATGGGCGTCATCCAGTTTTCTTCTTCTTCTTCTTCTACTATTGCGTTGATTACTTCTTCCTCCGTGGATGGTTTCTCTAGTACTTCCACTAAGATTTCTTTTGTTAAGTGGTTGAATGCTACAGATGCTAGCTTGCTTAGTACGTCTGCTTTTTGGTTTTGTGCCCGCGGAATATTCTTTATCTTAAATTGTTTGAAGCAAGCGATGTATTCTTTGGCTTTGGCAAGATATTTGGTCATGCTTTCCGTATATGCAGTGAACTCTCCGTTAATTTGACTTGCCACAAGGTTTGAGTCCACTCGTACGTCCATCACTGCTATATGCATTTCCCTTGCGATTCGCAGCCCGGCAAGGAGTGCTTCGTATTCTGCTCCGTTATTAGTAGCCTCAAAGTTTAATCGGAGAGCATAAGTATATTCTTCCTTTTCCGGACTGATTAGTACTAGCCCTGCTCCGGAGCCTTTTTTGCTGGAAGCTCCATCAGTGTACAAGATCCACTCTCCGGTTTGGGAGATGTTGCATATCTCATTGCTTCTCCTTTTTGGATCCGGATGAACGGTGCCGATGGGTACCTCGTTAATGAAATCGGCTAACACTTGCCCTTTGACAGCATTTCTGGGTACATAGATGATGTTGTAAGCTCCTAGTTCTACCGTGTATTTGGCTAATCGTCCAGAGGATTTGGCTCGGTTTAGTACTTGCTTGATAAGATGGTCCGTTATGACCTTGATAGGGTGAGCTTCAAAATATGGCCTTAGTCTTCTAGACAGATGCAGCAGTGTTAAAGCCAATTTTTCGACAGGAGCATACCTTTTTTCGGCCTCATGCAACGTTCGGCTTACGTAGTGAACAGGGATCTGCCGTCCTTCTCTTTCGACCATCATTACCCCGCTTATTGCCTCCGTTGCTGCCGATAGGTATAGGTACATGTCTTCCTTTGGTTTTGGCGTCGTTAGGCATGATAGTTCCAAGATCATCTTCTTCATCTCTTGAAAAGCTTTTTCAGCTTCCTCCGTCCAGTGGTATTTTTCTTTATTGTCTTTGGTGATGTTCTTTAATGTTTCAAAGAAGCGTAGGGATCTTTCGGCAGATTTTGATAAAAAACGGTTTAGTGCCGCCAACTTACCACTTAAGCTTTGCATTTCCTTCAATGACTTTGGTGATTGCATGTCGGCAGTTGCCCTGGTTTTCTTGGGATTTGCTCTAATCCCTTCGGACGTTATCATATATCCGAGAAATTTACCTTCTTCTACTCCGAATGAACATTTCTTAGGATTTAGTTTCACATTGATTTTACGGAGGTTATCAAATGTTTCTGCTCTATCAGCTAAAAGCTCTTTCTCCGTCTGGCTTTTGATGACCATGTCATCCACATATACTTCCAAGTTTCGGCCAATTTGCGTCTGGAAGGCGGAGTCTACCAGCTTCTGATAGGTCGCTCCGGCATTTTTCAATCCGAACGGCATTTTGACATAACAGTATGTCCCATGATCAGTATAGAAGGCTTTTTTCTCCTTGTCTTCCTTTGCCATTTGTACTTGGTGATATCCTTTGTAAGCATCTAGGAAACATTTGTATCGGAATCCTATTACTGATTCGATTTTCCAATCAATTTCGGGTAGCGGATAGTAGTCATTTCGACAGGATGAGTTGAGGTTTTTGAAATCGATGCACATCCTCCAACTCTCGTCCGGCTTTTTTACTAATGCAGGATTGGATATCCAGGTTGGATATCGGACGGGTCTGATTATCCCCGCTTTTAACCATTCTTCAACGTCCTTGTTTATAGCTTGGTTCTTTTCCTCCGAAAAGAATCTCTTCTTTTGTGCGACAGGTTTGTCTTGGACATTTACGTTAAGTTTATGCTCAGCCGCCCATCGGGGAACGCCAGTCATGTCCGAAGGTTCCCATGCGAAAACGTCTCGGCTGTTTTTGAGCAACGTCATTAGCTGTCTTCTTCCTTCTTCTGAAAAATTCTTTCCTATTGTCACCAATTGCTCTGGGTAAGCCGGATGTACCAATATTTCTTCGGTTTCCGCTGTTCCTTCGTCTATCGTGGGCTCCGGAAGACTTTCGACCTTCATTTCTTTTTCCATCAGGAATTTTTCTTCTAGCTTTCTGCATTCCGATATGATGACCGATCGGGTAACCAAAGTGGCAATACCTCTTGGTGTTGGGAATTTCATCATGGCATGTATTGTTGAAGGAATAGCTCTTAACTTTTTGATTCCGGAACGTCCCAGTATTACGTTGTAAGGGGAGGGGGATCTTACCACTGCAAACTTCATTGTCGTCCGACGATATAATCCTTCGTTTCCGAAGCACACTTCCAGCTCCAGTTTGCCCAACGGATTTATCGCTTCTCCAGCAAATCCAATTAGCGGTGTGTTTGTTTTTGTCAGTCGGGATTGGATGGAGAGGTCAAGGTTTAGAAAGCAGTGTTCATACATGTCAAAGAAATATTATGTGTGGCGGAAATTTTAGGTCACGACATGCATATAATTCACGTGATAACTTCAGCAGCAAGCTGAAAATATAAATTCAGATATAAAAGGGAATCCTCAACGAATCAGGGTTATTGTTATGCATGGTCGTCTCGCTCCAAACTCGCCCTGTTACCATTACTAGCAAGTACATCTCATGTGATAATTCTATATAGCCTTGCAAGTTGGGGTGTCATAAATCCCGACCCGACCCGGACCCGAACCCGAACCCGAATAAGGATACTCGGGTCGGGTTACTCGGGTCCAAAATCTTAGTCGGATTAATCGGGTCAACCCGACTAACCCGATTACGAACTCGGGTCGGGTGTCGGGTTTAAAATACGTGCCTATTCGGGTTCAGGTCAACCTGACTAACCCGACGATTTTTTTTTTTTTTTTTTTTTTTTTTTTTTTTTTTTTTTTTTTTTGACTTTGTTCAATTGAAAGGCCCAAGTTAAATTAAGTGATCCATGTAATAAACTTGACCTATTTTCTATATAATTTTTAGTGTGATTTTTGGCTTGAAAACTTTGTAGGTCTAAGACGTACGTATCCTAGAGTAAACTATATCATCATATAGTCCATCATTTCACATAAATTGTATACTTTAATAATAAGAATATAAAAATGTGTATGGAAATGCATATTACAAAATGGTATGTTTCTGATTTGTTGTTCCGAGATGAAAAAAGGTTATAATTGACTTGCAGAAATTGCGTATAGCCTGGACATCAATGTTGGCTTAGGTCCAACAAAAATATCAATGTGCAATTACTTACATGCTCATGTGTTTATATACTTTAATATGTTTAAAATCTAAGTGATCTATTCGTTAAATCAAATACTCATTTACCAATTGCGAAGTTTTCTTAATTTTATTAGTTCATAGAAACAATTGTTACATAAAATGATTTTAAAGACTAGTTTTGATATACACTATGACAAGAACAATATAATAACCAAGTAGACTTATGATTCATATACAATTTATGCAACAAATTACTACATTTTAACTACTAAGTTTAAGAAATAAAATTATGCAACAAAAACCTCACAATTTTTTTTGCACCTAATGCCTGGCCTTTAAGTTGCCGCATATGCAGATGTCTTTATCTTATATGTTATATAAGATAAAGACATCTGCATATGCGGCAACTTAAAGGCCAGGCATTAGGTGCAAAAAAAATTGTGAGGTTGAAAAAAAAAAACTCGTTTACTCGCAACTTTTTCGGCTTGCGAGGGACAGCTGAACGTTCATTAGAATCAGTTTTTAAAGAAGGGTCACTCGACACTCACGGATGCACAAAATTGAGATTTCTCAGCCAATTTAAACCTCTTGATGAGATATGATAAGGTCAATTCATGCTTAATTTGATTTTGCTACTTTGTTTACCAAACTCGTCTACTATCACATTATCTACTAATGTAACTTCAACTTGCCTGAGCTACATTGAATAAAGTAGCCCTACTTATAGTAATAATTGCTCATGTTCTTAATAATCTAGCAACAAAAAGTTATAAGTTCACACGATCACCAGTGTGATCAGTGATGTAATGTATAGGTATCTTGATATTCTCTGATGAGGGTGAAGAACGGTGAGATTTATGTTCGAAGATTTTCACATAGTTAAAGATAAGCAAAAAGATTTTAAGTCATTCGAATTCTCGGTTAAACTGCACACATATAAGTTAACTCGTAGCACAGATAAACATAAACAATAGAAACATCATCCGTTTGAGCAATTATAATTTCAAGTGTTTACTAAAACACTTTATCGTATTAATTGTGTCTCTTCAAAAAGATTAAATTTTATAGAAGGACTAAACATTAAAAACCTAAATAGAAAGGACTACATTTGTATTTCATGAAATAGTTTAGGGACTACCAGAGTACTTTATTTAGTGGGCCCAAACGAGTTTGGCTATTTTGAGGATTTCGTTCAGATGAAGCGGTGAGTGTGACGTTGATCTCATACGACACGCGGCAAACGTTATCATGGACGTTAGTTACGTGGACGGTCATAATTTCTCCACGCGTCAGTTACTATGCCTCGCGATTGATGACACGTGGACATCCCTATGTTTAGTAACTGGTACCATAAACTGAAGTTACTGTCGTATTATATAGTTTTCAAAATATAAAAGTATTGGAATAAATAGCCTATGGATATAATTAAATGGAGTTTAATACTATACTACCATGCAATAATTCTTTTGTCAGAATCCGTTTGCAAGATGACGACATTGCTATAGTTTGTGGACTTGTGGTATATGTTTTTTTTAGTTATATTCAGGTAAATGACAATTTTTGTATTTATGTTTGTGTTTTGATAAACGACAATTAAAATGATAGTAGTTTTTAGTTACGAAATTCATTAGACTAGTAATAATAGTAATAATAGTGCCCTAAAAGATGACTAGAACGCTTTATCATCTTAGCGTCACTTTAATTTTTTTTTTTTAATAAAACACATGACTTTAATCTCGTAATAAAACGGCTTCAATCACAACAAAAAACATATTCTATAAATATTAACGAAAAAAACACACACACCAAATGCATAAGATTGGTCGGCTAGCCGATCAAACTACACAAAAAATGTGAGGTGAGGGTGAGGGGACTTACGTAGTGGGACTAGTCTTAGAGTCACATTTTAAAGAAAATAAAAAGTTATTATAAAAAATCTTGCAGATTGCGTTAAATCTGAACTAAAGATTCATCCTCCTAAAGGAATTAAACCTCGTCCATTTTGTTTTCTTTAAATGCTTCGTTCGGCATTTTAGATATGAGAAACAGAATCTTGACACTTTTTATTGTGGTTGTTTTTATATATTGACATCACGATTATGTTTCGGCATGAGTTGAAGTATGTATTACAAATACCATCATGAGTTGAAGTATGTATTACAAATACTAGTAAGATGCTCGTGTTGCGGCGGCATCCAACGGGTACAATATAACTAAAATTATTGACAAACAATGTCTTTGATAATACATTCCTCGTAATAATAACTGTTTACGTACGGTGTGTATTGACGGTTTGGGTGATCGATCTTTTAGTTTCCTACGTTCGGTAAGGACTCCAGAAAGTGACTGGTGTCATGAGTTGAGGTAGCGCTCACAAGTCGACTTGGTTGGATTGTGTCAATTATCCGAGGGATAATCGACTTGAGTATGGAATTCTCAGGGCGGACTTGAGAAGTATTGTTTGTCATTAGCTTGGGCTATTTCGAGGACGTGATCTAGTATTTATCAGGAGTCCTTTAGGGTTGTGAGAACCCGTAAATGCAGTCTGATGGTTCACGTGGTGGCCATCAAGTGAAAGTGAGGAGTGCACGTGGTGCTCGTCCCAACGGTCCTGGCGAGTTTGCCAGGCGTATCGTCTGCTTGGACACGCTTATCAGGCAGGTTTTGCCCTAATCCTACATAGGAAAGTATTTCCCAAGTCTTCTATCGGACTTGAGCCTCGTCTGGCTTGTGTTTCGGCCGAGTTTAGAGTGTATGAACCTTAGCCAAGTGGGGAAGGTCCTATACGCTATCAATAACTTTATAGGAGAAAGGAATTTTAAGTTCTATAATTTCAAACAATCACAAACTATATTATATGAAAAGTAGATATTCGAATAGCTTGTGTATAATATAGACATGCTTATTTTCAAAATTTTTAAAATTTTATTTTTATTTCTTCTGGATAGATTGTTAATTTTTATTTTCCAAATGTTTTAGTGTGCTTGAGGAGAATATTTAAAAATTTATTCTTATAGCTTGTTTGATTTGTACAATGTGATTTATTAATTGTATTTTTGCATTAGTGGGTGCTTTATTGATTACATTAATTGAAGATGTTAAATATATATGTTGTTGCGTAAGTTAATTGTACAACATGTATGTATAATTGTATTTCTTAGGAGTAATATTTAAGTTTGTATTGTCTTGTAGTCCCTCCGTCCCAAAATTATTGTCCAGTTTGAATTTTCAAAGTCAAACTGGTTCATCTTTGACCATAAATATATATATTTTATTATATAATACTTGATGAAAAAATTATACCATTGAAAAGTACACTTAAAACCCAATCCATTTATATATTTTACATCAAATATTATATAACACCCACAAAAATATTTAAGGTCAAAGTTGAAGAAGAAATGTAACATCCCCTAATTTGAAATGCGGCAGCGGAATAGAAATTAGGGTGTTACGGTGAGGATCGAAGTCATAATGATAGAAAACGACTCGAAGAGACGTTTTAAAAAACATAATTTCATTTATAAATATTTGAAATACAATAGGTCCTTATCAGAGTATTATAAAAACTTGATGTCTTGAAATAAATCAAACATCATTTATTTTACATTATTATTGAAATAAAGTAAACATAATTTGAAGATTTTTGCCGCCCGTTCCATGCTTGCTTCCCCTGTCTAATACCTGAGATACATGCTTAAAAGTCAACAAAATTGTTGAGTGAAATCATAGAGTTTGAATTTAATAATCATTTTGATACACAAGCAAGATTGTATTGGAAAATACAATCAGTTTAAAAATATTAATATTGCAGTTCATATATTGCACTAAGTCTCATGACACGCAAACGTTAACAAATACCGTAAACGGCGGGTGTATATCAAATCAATGATACATTTTTGCCCTCGTGTAATAGGTGATTTGCCAATTCCTATTTTTACTCAAATATAATTATCACGACTAATGCGGCTAACCACATGCATATGGCATTCCGTCAAGCATTAGTGGGACAGGCTGTCAAACCTTAAATAGATCTATTCATTATATTCGCGTTCACCGCAGTGATTAATGGTTCATGAATAAGGGTCTTTTGGCAATAGCTAACTTAGGCATATATCAGTCAGGAAAGCATACAGAAAAATACTTGTAATCTATTTATAGCATGTATCCCTCTCACGGAGTTTTGAAAATAATTAAATGTGAGGCTATGACTCACCTTGATTGATACTGAAAATGAAAAAAATAAAGTCGGATGAATTTTATGAAAACGGCTTCGAAACACAACCTGATAAATAAATTTATCTAAGAAATTGACCAAAAACTATTCGGTGATTATAAAGAAAATGACGAATATTAGATATTCGTTATGACGATTAAGTGATGTGCAGTGAAAATATTGTGATATGCATGATATGACAAAATATAATTTTTAAAATTATCCATCGAAGTATTTCCTTTTTAATTGTAAATAAAATCTTAACCTTTTAAAATATCGTTATATATTATTAACGTTAAGTTAATATATATATATATATATATATATATATATATATATATATATATATATATATATATATATATATATATATATATATATATATATATATATATATATATATAACATTTAAACATGATATGAAATAATTTTTACAAAAATATAAAATAAATAAGAATGATAAATAAATTTAGTCTTTGTCTCCTTTTCCAATTTTACCATTTTTTTACACTAACGATACTTGCGTTACGCCGTTAGTCCTTTTTATATATTTTTCAACTATAGTCCTCTACTTTGTCCAATAGTCAATACAAACCTTCTAATATTAATTTTATCACATTTTATCCTTAGATTTCTGTATTTACAGGTTTAGTCCTTGATTTTAAATATTTACACATTTAGTCCTTCTAGGTGTCTTCGCGTTACATTTTTAGTCCAATTTTACAAAAATGATTGTGGAACTTTTCTAAAAAATTTCCGTAGCTTATTTATTAAGTATAAAGCTTATTTTACTGCTTATTTATTTTAAAAGCTTATTTTTATGGCTTATGGGCCTGGTTCGAATTATATTAAGGCCCGTTAAGATTTTTGGAGGCGAGGGCATGGAAAAAGTTTTGGGCTTGGCTTTGGGCCATTTTTATGATTCTAAAAACATATCTTATAGGCCCAGTGGGCTTACGGATTTCAAAAGCTTAGTGGGCTTTAGTTAAGCCCACTCGACAAGCTTAAAGTTTTTATATGAAAAATTTAGTTATAAAAGTTCGGTTAAGTCATTTCAAAATGGATCAATTAGAATGTCTAAACGTGATTATTTTTACAAGTTGTTTACATGAAAACTTTAGTTTGCTAGGTGGTCTATGACGTCGTGAAAAGATATGGTACCATTGTTAAACTAAATTTTAAGTTATTCGTTGGTTTAGTGACATGGTTGGGTCGATGTATAAACTTAAAAACTAACAAAATTTTACTAAGTGTTATGCTATTTTTATATCGATGGATGTGAGTAGAAATAGATGCATGACATGATTATAACGTTACAACTAAAGTGAATGGTGTGTGCTACGTGATTCCTAAGCCATCCAAGATAGAGGCAAATCACGTCTTGTGTACTACGAACAATTATATATGTGAATCTAGTGTGCAAAGTGTAGACGTATAAAACATAATATACGAAGTGCATGACAATATGATATCGTATGAAATGGATTAAGAACAAGTGCAAGAGACTTACAAACACTTTTAAAGTGATATAGAGTCGAGCTAGGTATAAAAGAACACAAGAATTCACGTCCAAGCTATATAACCCAAACGTTATATATTAATTTGAACCCGAAATCTTTTCTTTACTTCCAATATAGTTCCACTCGACTTGTAAGCTTTGTAGAATGGAAATAGAGGTCTAATTATTTCAGTGAATAAGTGTGTGAAAGATGATGGGAAGTATGCATGCAAAGTACGTACTATATATACAATATATAAAACGTTTAGTAGGAAATTTCAATGTGAATTCCTCCCACACTATTGCATGTCAGTACTAGCCTATAGAGTATGATATTATAATGGTTTTAGGATGGTTTGTGAGTGCTTAAAATAAGGAGATTGTTGGGTGATTCATGCCTCATGTCGACCAAAGCATTTTCCCCATATACGATTCACTAAATCGTATACTACTTGAGTATACTTGATCATCCGTAACATTTGAGCATGAAATTATCTTAGGAATAATATTAGGAACGTTTAGAAACAAACTAGATTCAAAACGGTTAAGTTTTGAATATAGTGTAATTCGATTTGGGTTTATTAAGGTCGACTACTTTACCTCTTAAAAGCATATCAAAACTCAACGTAGAAACGTGAAACTTGACACACTAATTGTTGGCTAGTAGGTTAACGAGATGGGAAAATAAAATACGTGGGTCGTGTGTAAGATTTACGAATAAATGGTGCGATTTGGAGGGTGTTTGAAATGAGTCGATCGGATGAAAATAACTTAAATGGGAAGTTGGGCTTGATTCGTGGGCTTAGGAATAGTAAAGGTTGGAGTAGGCCGAAATTAATTAAGGTCCGGTTGGGTAATTAAGGTAATTAGTAAATTTTTAATTATATTTAATAAATATAATTAGTATTAGGATTTAGGTTTAGGATTAAATAAAAAGTTTAAGTTTCGTGTAATGTGTCGAGGATTAATTCCGTCATTTCGTGATTTATATTATTTTGTGAAAATCACCAAAATAATATAATAAGAAAAATTTTAAATTTTTCCGAGAAAATGGGAATTAGAAATGATAACGAAAGATTATATATTTATTAACGATTTAATTACAAGAAATTTTTACAGGGTTCTACAAGAAATACCAAAAAAGTCAATAGTGGACAATAAAAATGGGACGGAGGGAGTAGTTATTTAATAGAAGGAATAGTTTTCCTGTATAATACGCGGTTTAGATAATACAATTGCAAAGCATGCTTGGGTTTGCGTTAAGAAATGATTTTTGGTGAAAAAGAAGGCCGAGAATTAGACCAGTTCGGTTATCAGTTCCTGGCCTTTTGATTATTCTCGAGCCGGAATTGAAATTTTAAGAAAAGAAATCTAAAACAATATTGTACATCACAAGTTCTTGTACACTTGCACTAATCACTCATTTGTGTCGAAACCAAGATCGTTTAACAACAAAAACATTAACACAAATGAACAATCATTCAATGATTCAAAACTAGATTGGCATTAATCCGTCGCATTGCGAGCGGGCCTGTTTTTCGGCCGAGGTGATTTGACATAAATAAAGTAGACATTTTATTTAAAAGTAGTGATACATACCAGTTTTTTGGTTGTTTAAGTAGTCTATTGTCAACTGCGAGCATTTGAGGCGACACAATTATCCGTATGCACTCTGCCATTTACTATGCTAGCAAGTACAATCTTGTTTGGACAGATTGTTCGGCACACCTTTATCTGATGGACACCCGCGTTTGGTAAATGTGAAAAAGAAAGCAACAACAACATATAAGCAACATTCAATATAATTTGATACAAATGGATTGACCATCAGGCATTCCAAGCACTCTCAAAACTACCTAACTGTATTTTGGTCCCCCATTTATCCACGTTAAGCGAAACCACAACACTACATTTAGCATAAGGCAAGGCATCTGAAACTCCGTAAAGTTGCTTATTTGATGCCTTAAAACATAATAAACAATTATAAGGGGTCTGTGCTATTGCTTACCCCTCATCGGCAGTAAATGCTAGGTAAACCACTTGCTCGTTGTCGGTCACATTAGTTTTGGATCTGCCTCATCCTGCCATTTTTTTTTAAATTCAAAATGTCGGCGATGATTGCTGCAACGCGTCGGGGCAGACCAGTTGTCGTTTTGTTGATAATGTTGTCATTTCGTTTGATGTCTTTCATTGCTTACGCTGGCTTCCTATTGGGCTGCTGCAATAATATTAGTTCTGCAAAAACAGTATTTTTTTAATTGACACTTGAAAATCGAAGAATTTACTATCGTTGATTAAAAAAATGTGACATATAATCAAGAGATTGACCTCATGTTTCGTTTGACACGGGTTGCCTGACCTGATTGTGGTGTATGCTGAAGATTACCCGAAAGAGGGGGAGAGGAATCAGTGCCATAGGGAGCACGTGTACTTACATAAACCGTAAACTGCATATCCGTAATGGTATATTATTGGTACAATGATATTGCTGAAAGGAAATTATAGTGCAGAATTTGTTGTTTATACGAATGGTATATTTCATTACACTGATTCAGTTATGTGGCTAATATAATATCAATAGACAACGATAACTATCAAAATATAGATGCGATAGAATTTACCAGAATGCACATATAATGAAGGCGGGCAATCTGATACATTCGTCCTATACTCCTATTGGAGAGTTTCAGCACCTGCATACAACTTCAGAATAGGCTGATCTTAGACTGCTGGTGCGACCTACCACTCTAAAACCTGACAGTAACAAACTCATCAGCAAATAGTCGTCAAGTTATAATTTTTTTTCTCACAAACATTAGTGTAGATAAGTAACCTCTGTTTCTTATAGATTATTTTACCTTAAGAATCAGTTGATCCAAATTTGTAATCGGCGATCAGATGCAGCTTGTGATACGCTGAAAGGAAAAGACCACAGGTGTATTGCTTAACAGTGATTTGAAAAACGTTTATCACAAAATGTAATAGCCATTGGTATTATGTACAAATGAGGCTCAAATAGATTAAGAATCGAAAAGGAGGATCCACCCGCCATGGCTGCAACCTTACCAGGTTACCCTGCCAACGTGCGAGTCTATACCCGAAGCCACAAAACCACAATGGCTGCAACCTACAGGTCGCCTGGCCAAGATACCGGTTTTTGGAAGCAACATTTTTCAGTTATACAACTGCAAGCATCCATCATCATCGCCATAGTAATTCAGATATAGAAAAAAAGGGCCAACGTCAACGGGCAGAAACCCAAATGATAATTTAGCCCTGAGATCCGCGAATGTAGAGGGCATACCAGCTAATTGCGATGGCTGCAATGTGTAAAAAGCTACAGCAGCCTTTTGAATGTCACATACGACAACGGTAGAATACATAACTGGGCTCAGATCTGTAAATGAAATGAAGGTCTCAAAAACAATCTCGTACGTTCCTACGTCAACATGGTTGCAAAGAAACCTGGTTGCATAGTAATAAATCATACTTTGCCATCTAGTCATTGCCATGCCAAGTTACGGTAACAATTTCATCGACCCATCCGAACCTGCTAAACTCATAACAGTCATCACAACCCATTACCATTCCCGTATGTGTACATTACTATCTATTAATAAAAAAAATGGAGCAGGGCTTAACTAAGTGGGCTGGGCCACGGAAAAAGGTTAAGAACATGGGTCGTATTTTTGGCAGGAAGAAAAGGTTGCAAACGGCGTCCTCTCAACGGGATTTCATATATACTTATAATATAATGGCATGGGATGCGATGCCCCCCAAAAACAATGGCACCACAAAAACCAACACAAAGATTAAGAACCAAACAAACACTGAACAACCGCCATGGCTACGTTAGTGTAAACGGCCTGCCAAGATACGGCCATTGACAATCGTCAAACAATTCCAGTAACTTATCCTACAATCAAACAAAACCCGTTTAGTCAATATACCTTTTATTCCATCAACTTAACTTTGACCCATTTTAACATATTAGGCCAGCAACTTAATTTTCTAATATTACTGTAATAGAATGTTTGATACGTATTTACTAAGATTTGAGAAAAATATAACTTTTTTCAAATGTGTGAATATAAACCTATGACCTCGAGGCTCATATTTGAGGTCCGATTAGCACCTTCAGACCAAAACGACACTTTTAAGTAAAGAAAACATGAACTTTAAATGGCTAGGACCATGGTTTTAAATCATCATGCCTCTTCATGGTCCGCCATACACATTTTGTTCTTTTATGTACTATCTCTTATTCTTTGATAACAACGACGAAAAAAATCTTAAATTTACATTCCTCCATTAGGAACAATTGTTTTATCCAAAATCCTTGGGAAAATAAAATTCAGAATCTAAGGCCATTTAAAAAAAATGGAAAATAACTATAATCTATCTGATTCTAAGCAGGAAAAAGTTGAAAAAATAGCTTACTATGTCAAAGCTTATATTCATATCGAACCTTGTCACATAAGGTATTAACCTGCACGCACACACCAACAACAAACACAAATATAAAAAGCTATCAATTAGTTTACCAAAAAAATGCATCATTGTTACCAAAAACCCTAAAACTCAAATCTGGCAAAACTAAAACTAAGGAAAAAAAAAAAAAAAAAAAAAAAAAAAAAAAAAAAACCTGGTTTAATCGACTCTGAAACCCGTTCATGTAAGAAACAACCATAACACCGGCTTATGTAAGACAATCAACAAAACACCAACATCGAAACCCATGTGACCAGCTGTTAGCGAATCTTGAAGGCCAAAAGAAACCCACAAAAAATTCATGAAGCAACAATCACGATTATAGGTGATGATTACTGTGTGTGTGTGTGAAAAGAGTACCCTGAAAGATTCTAGCTATCTGTGTTTTATGTTTTATACTTCGTAATTTTTTTCTTTTTTGTATATAAAACAACTAGAGCAGGGCTAAATTAAGCTAGCTGGGCCACGGAAAAAGGCTAAGAGTTGACCCGTATTTTTTGGCGGGAAAAGAGCGAGTAAAATGGCACTGTTTGCACGGGATTTAATATAAACTTATAATGGTTCAAATTCATATGAAAAAGGACAACACAAATCATCCGAAAAAACAACAAAATAAAATTCAAACTTTGTCTGACCGTAGTAATTTATTCTTCAAACGAGTAGTGAGTACCGTGTATAGCAACAAGATTTTATTGCGTCACATAATTATGATTTTGATATTTTGGTTAAGTATTTCGTATAACATTTATTTCATACAACGTAAAAAAATCAATATGTAACCGTAAATAATGATTTTACGTAACATAACAAATTTTAATAGATAATTTCAATATTTAAGAAATGAGATACATTTCTAAATTAGTTTCTAACATTTCATTTAAATAAAAGATCAAATTAGTTTCCTAAAAAATCACTTTTTGATTTTTTTTTTTTTTTTTTTTTTTTTTTTTTTTTTTTTTTTGATATATAGTTACTTAGCTTCTCTACTTCTTGTAATATATCTTTCACAATATTGTCCCTATCGTAAATGACTTTAATAATGTAAAATTTGGAGTACTTGTCAATAAGACAATAAATAAACTATTTTCAACCAACGATATTGCAAGATTATACCAATGTGTGCCAAAATTTACGGTGAGTAGCAACAAATTTATTGACAATAGAGTTAAATTTCTATAACTATATTAATTGCATTATTTTCAACCATGTTAAATTGAATGGGTTCATGAAAATCATAATAATATATTAATGGTTGAGCAGGTATATAATTCCGTCAGATTGTCATCTTCGCATGTCATTTTCTCATTTATTAACCATTCAAGTTAGTTAGCTTTAATTAGCTAAGAAAAAGAGAGATTTTTATAAACAAGTGTAGTATTTTATAAAAAGTGTAGTATTTTTAAGAAATGACATGATGACCATTTTGATTGGGAGACGAGAGACTTATCATTTGTCCCTAAATTAACAAAGTGACATAATTTTAGAAATATAAATTTACTAAAACAATCAAGTTAATTCGGACACACCCAATTTACAAACACAATAACAATGGTATAGCGAATGCTAGATGTTTACTACAGTATAACGTAAGAGTGCTATTCACACAAATCAAAAGTTGATGTCGCAAATTATTTCTGATTAATGACCGTTCAAAATATCATCAAATCATTGCCGGATAACATGACATGTATACTTAACTAGTTATATTTGTATTTATGAGTTTGTAAATACATAACAATTTTTTTATTAGCATGTCCTATTAGAGGTAAAAAAAAAAAAAAAAAAAAAAAAAACTATTAGAGGTAAATGTTACTCAAATCGACTAACTTTTATACTCACTACATCTTAATATTATAGTATATATTTCTTTTTTAAGTTGTTTCAAAGTAATTGAGTTTCTTTTTTAAGTAATAAAAAGAGAATTAGTAGATGAATATTATATTTTAGTGATTGAAAATTATAGTAATATCTTTTTTATTAAATCGTGTAATTTTAGTTTTCTGACCATAATTTTGAGACGTAATGAGTATAATTTTTTAAATTGTCAATCCTAGAAATGTTTCATTTTTCTTACTATTATTGTAGTTACGATAAGTCAAGCCATTGACGATTTAGCTTTAATGATGCCAATGAAACATCCATGTTATAATACTAAAGCCGTACTTTACAATCTTTAGGTCGTTATGCCTAAACGACGGATAAAAAGAAATACAAAGATAATTAGTTGTGATTATTTTTACATGAAAAAAATACTCTTCCCGTCCCATATTAAATATTTAGTTTGACTTTTGATTTTTTTTTTAACTTTTATCGTAAATATTTTTGTTTGTATTATATAATACTTGATTCAAATAACACAAACAAAAATGTTCAAGTTAAAAAGAAAGATTTCAAAAGTCAAAAATAAAACTAAACATTTAATGTGAGATAGGAGTATAAAATTATCACCATGATGGTTGAACGATATCATGGGTATTTAATATGAGATAGAAGGAGTATAAAATATTTTCTCGTTTAGGTTTTTGTACATCTGGTCAAAATATCTATCCTCACGAATAAACTGAACGTAATATACCTTATATGTTTAATTGTTTTGGATATAAGGTACGTTTGGCACTAGTGGGAGCTGGAGCGGCTTGCTAGAGCTGATTCGCTGGAGCTTTTTTCTAAACGTTAGTTTAACTAGCATTTCGTTTAGTAGTTTATTTTATATGCTTCTTTAAGTTGTGTCAGTTAAACGAGACTTATTTTAAATAACAACTTATTTTTTTTTAAAATAAATAAGCTCATACTACAATAAACTCTAATAAGTTTGCGCGTCAAACATGCCCATAAAAAAAACTTGCGCAAAATCTTGTGTGCAAACCACGTAGGTAAATTCCATGGTGGTTTATTATTGTGTGTTACTTGGGCCTTGGTGGACCTACTAATAAACGAAAGTCTGGATTCTTATCATCGTTTGCTTCTTGACAAAGATAAATAAATAAAAAGTTTGAAAGCGTCTTCTTTTCTATCATCATCAATCATTTTTAATGCTCATATTCATTGTCTTATTTAAAGCTCAAAACTTTAGTTTAATAATTAAAATTGGAAATGAACACAATTAAACAAATAATATTCATGTTTGATGTAGGTATAACGAATAACAACAATAAAAACAATATAGTTGTTGTACTTAACGTTTGAACTAATCTTGACTATGGTAGTATCTTTTAATATAAAACAAAACGGCAATTAGAAAATAAGCCTATCGTCAAGATAAATTAGATAATAGTAACAGGTTTTACTTGGCATTCGATATAGGTAAAGAATATTTTTCGTTATTTTTATGTTATATGAAAGAAGAAAGAGTAGAATTGAAGAAAGCCTAACTTTTCGAATGTACTACTAGTCAATAAACCATACGACATTGTCTTGTACGCGTAACTAAGTAATCGATGACTCTATAGCAAAAATAAGAACATGAATGTTACAAAATTAATTCATCTTGATGAAAACACACCAAAAGTACCAAACATAATACGGAGTAGTAAGAAAAGATGAATGAAAAGCATATACAAGAAAACTAGAAAAGTAAAAGATGGTTCGTTAGACCTTGGGCAAAGGTAAAAGAGCAAATAAAACCCATTGGGCCGGGTATAGAATCACATTTTTGTGTTTATAACTTTACATTAAACGCATTATTGCTTTTTACTTTAACAGTTTAACGTGTCTGTAAGACCGTAACTACGAGTAATATGTAAGAAATTGTCTGAAAAGTACAATCGTGAATGTAGGAAACTTTAATGGTACCATAGATTATTGACATACGCTAGAGTTCACATGAGGGAGTTGTGTATGGTGGCGCTCAACTCACACCAATCCAACATGTTACGGCGTACCACATCAGGGTTACCGGCGTCAAAGCCCAAGCCAAACTATGGCGTGCTATTAACCTTTTTTATTGATTAAAAATAAATGGATTTTTTTTTTTTTTTTTTTTTTTTTTTTTTTTTTTTTTTTTTTGAGGAAGATGATTGTATTTTTTGAGGATATTTACGTAAGGTATAATAGTATTACTATTATCAATCTAAAAGCTTTAGTAACAATTGGTTTTCGAATAACAGTTAATTTCATTTCAATGAACATCTAAGACTTATAAAAAACAACAAACAATTCTCAAAAGAATATGAACATCTAAGACTTATAAAAAACCATGAACAATTCTCAAAAGAATAAGATGCAAGTTGTCATATAAATAGTAGAAAATTAGCCTAATATGTATTTACTATTAGTCGATATCTATTACGTATTATTCATTATTATGTAAAAGGCCTTCCGGTGTTAATATGGTCCGTTTTATGTGGTTATTTAAACATAAGTTTCATGCTGACGGGACTTTGATCTGCTATAAGGCTCATTTGGTTGCAAATGGAAGTAGTCAGCAACTTGGTATTGATTTTGATAAGACATTTAGCCCGGTTGTCAAACCGGCTACTATTCGCACTGTCCTTAGCCTTTCGTTATCTTGTAAATGGCCAGTTCACCAACATGACGTTAAGAACGCATTTCTTAACAGTGATTTATCTGAGACTGTATACATGCATCAGCCTCCTGGATTTGTTGATTCTCGGTACCCTCATCATGTTTGTCTTTTGCAAAGATCTCTATATGGTCTAAAAAAAAGCACCTCGTGCTTGGTTTCAAAGGTTTGCAGGTTATACTACATGGGTTGGATTTTACCACAGTCGATGTGATTCTTCTTTATTTATTTATCGACAGGGCTCTGAGGTTGCCTATTTACTTATATATGTGGATGACATTATTCTTACAACTTCCTCTAGTGCTCTACTCCAACAGATTATTACTTCATTGTACAGTGAGTTTGACATGACTGACCTTGGGGCACATAATTATTTTCTTGGTATCCATGTTGTTCGTCATTCTATAGGTTTGTTTTTGTCTCAAAAGAAGTATGATATGCAGCTTCTTGAGTGTACTCACACAGTTAATTGTAACCCTTCTCGGACTCTAGTTGATACAAAATCTAAACTGGGTCTGGAGGGTGTTCCAGTACAGGATCCTACTATGTATCGCAGCCTTACAGGTGGACTTCAATATCTCACGTTTATACGTCCAGATCTGTCTTATGCAGTACAGCAGATATGTCTTTATATGCACGATCTACTGGAACCTCATTTCGCTGCTCTCAAATGTATCTTGCGATACGTTTATGGGACTTTAGATTTTGGTCTACACTTATACTCATCGTCCACTACTTCACTTCTTGGTTATACAGATGCTGATTGGGCAGGTTGACTTTCTACACGATGGTCTATTTCAGGTTACTACGTTTTATTGGAGATAATTTATTATCTTGGTCAAGATTGTCAAGATCGTGATCCCATCTGAGATCATTTTTGTTTTTGCAAGATCGAGATCGTAAGATCGGATCGAGATCCTAATCCTACCTATGGGTAGAAATGAGCCGAGCCGCTCGTGAAAAGCTTGGGATCGGATAAATAAAAAACCTCGAACGAGTCGAGCCCGAGCTCGAGTCTAAGTTGCAGCTCGATTATTGATCGAGCTCGAGCCCGTGCTTTACATACCAAGCTCGTTTGGGCTCACGAGCTTAAACGAGCCTAAATGACATTATGATATTTTAAGTATTAAACATATATACGAGCCAAGCTCGAGCTTATTAACGAGTTCAATAAAGATATGTTACATTATTACAAGCCGAGCTCGAGCCAAGCTTTAACTTTTCATGGCCAAATCGTATAAACGAGTCGAGCTCGAGCCGAGCCCGAGCCTATATAACATACCACGAGCCGAGCTCGAGCTCAAGCTTAAAATTTAAGGCTCGGAACGAGCCGAGCTCGAGCTCGAGCCTTTTAAAACTTAAAAAAGACGAGCTCGAGCTCTGGCAGGCTCGGGCTCGGCTCTACCCCTAATCCTACCAATTTGTCATTTTTTTGAACAAATGATAAACGAGTCAAACTGTTTTACATTTATCTCAACGTTAAAGATAAATTCATATACTATCCTCTTGAAAATGTTATGGATGAGCATTAGACATCCAATATGAAACCACATATTACACATCTAATAATCAATAAGAAAGATTGCTTACATTTAATTTAAATTTAAATGATAAGTGTAAATTCTAACTAATAAAAAGGTTACATAAAAATCAATAACAAAAAATAATTACGAAACTACCTGTTGGCTGTTAAGATACATGAACTTCAATCAAGTGATGAGATGAAAAGAAGACTTCTATAGTTATCTCTTGGAATTTGATTTGGGGTAAATGAGACGTTACGAGTTATTAACTTATTGTTACTTGTTTATTTTCTTTGTGCTTAAGCAAAAAGATGGGCTAAAAGCCTAAAAGGTTAGAAAAATAAAATAAAGTAGATTTGGGCCTATGTAAAATCAGGTCAACATGTGATCCTATGATCTTACGTTCGATCCTACGATCTTACTTATGATCCTACCTCAGATGCGATCCTATGACGATCCTACACTATTTTAGCTAGTAAGCCATTAAACTCTTACGATCCTACGAGTTTTCATGCGATCTTAACAGCCTTTATCTTGGTCATCCAAGCGTCAGCATACCCTCTTATGTTCTAGTGCCGAAGTTGAATATCGGGGTCTTGTTAATGTTGTGGCGAGACTGCATGGCTTCGTAATCTGTTTCGTGAGTTACATTCTCTTTTATCGTCGGCCACCCTTCTCTATTGTGACAATGTTAGTGTCATTTATCTGTCTGCAAACTCTGTTCAACATCAGTTGAAGAAACATATTAAGATCGACATATATTTCGTCCGTGACATGGTTACTGCTGGTCAGGTTCGAGTTTTACATGTACCCTCTCGTTATCAATATGCCGATATCTTCATCAAAGGAACACCTTCCACTTTGTTTGAAGAATTTCGATCCAGTTTGAGCGTCTGGCCTCGTACCTCTCTAACTGCGGGGTCGGGGGTGTATCAGTCGATATCTGTTATGTATTATTCATTGTTATGTAAAAGGCCCACTTGTGTTTGTGTAAGCCTAAGTCCATTAGTGTTAGCCTAGAATCATCTTTGTATTATATATCCGGTTACGTTTGTTAATGAAAGCAAGACACCTTCCAATATTTAGATTTCAGTTTTAATAGCTAGAACCAAACACTTAACTACTCCTATGCATGATAACTAAAATTACCATTAATCGGTTCTATCGTGCCCCAGTTAATAGGCGGATTGTAGGAAGTGGGCGAGAAGTTTTTTTTATTTCCTTGTTTATTATCGACACACATTTTAAAATGAACATAATACACTCGCAACAAAAACTTGTCTTCGATCATTTTTGTTTTCTTTAACTGGATTCAAACTTCAAAGAATATATTCAACTTGCACACGCATAAAAATTTTAGATCTATAACTCATCGTTTTTTCATTTGTGTACATATTATGAAAACAAAAATACGTACATATTCTTTAATCACTAATGTCAAAAAGTGAACATAGAGTGAGAATGAGGAAAAACATAAAATGAAAGTTGATGGTATAACTTGCAACACTCAAATATTCATATTCTTAATATCTAGTATTTAAGTCCCTCAAGACTCCAAGATTATCGAACTATAATATATAAATTATCTCGTTTTGTTTTTCCCTCTATGTAATCGACTTTCATCATTAACTTGATTCGAAGAGGACTCTTCCATTACCAGGTTACATCTCCCTCTTTCTCTTTATGACTTTATCCACATTGTGTGTTTTAATGAATGTTGTTAACATATTCTAGTTGGAATGTTTTCATATGAATGTATCTAACATAGTCATAAGTTAAATGTTTAATTTAGTGTAAGCATAACGAGAGATAGTCACTTTTGATCCAATTTTGTTTTTTAGTTGTTACGAAGATTACAGTGCCTTAAGAGTGACAAATCACAACGATAAATAATCGTCATCTCATATAATCCCAAGTAATACACATTATTAAGCAAACAATATGTATTACACCACATTATAATCAGGTGCGAACATGGGGCAGGGTGGGTGGTTTTATGGTAAAATCAGTATATTTTGGTTTTTGAAAATTAGAAACTGTTTTATTTCGGCTTTTTTTGTTTTGGTTTTTGACATTGAATCGATTCGGTTTTGATTTTTTCAGTTTTTCTTACTTGTCAACAAGCAAGTTTTAATCTTACATAAAGTTTACGATTCCAAGTTTTCAAGAAAGAATATTTAAACAAATATCAATAGTAGCATTATATCCAACAATCTAAAGCTAAACAACCAAATAAGAAACTAACATATAAAATGCATGTATATGCATTTTTCGTCCGCAAAAACATTCAAAGAACACTATTGTTTGAAAACAAAACTATAATAAGTATAAACGTATCAAATTTGAATTTATAAATAATAAAAAACACTGTTGCTTTTCTTTTTTATAGATAAAGTTGTATGTTCAAATCTTTGAAATTAAGTATAAATCTCTTATATAGATAAATTTATACAAACACATATATAAAGGTGTGGCGGGTGGATTTCTCGGTTCAATTTTTCCTATGAAACCAAAAAACGCCTCAAACATTTGGTTTTTATAAATCAAAACCACCACCATGGGCTGTCAATTGGGGAGTTTTGTTTTGTTTTGTTTTTCTTTCTTTCTTTTTTTTTTTTTTTTGTTTTTTTTGGTTTTTTTTTTTTTTTTTTTGGTTTTTTCTTTTTTGATTCGGTTTGTCGGTTTTTGTGCTCACCCTTAATTATAATGTAATTTTTTTTCATGTTAAACTAGTCTATAGAATAATGTAAACACGAAATTATAGAAATAAAATCAATTTAATTTAGAATTATGTGTTTTTACTTGATAATTTTACCTATGTGTTTGATATATTAATATCAATTTAATTTAATAATAATAATAATAATAATAATAATAATAACAATAATAATAATAATAATAATAATAATAATATCTTTTAAAATATAAAGTTAAAGTAAAAAGTTGTTTAATATATAAATTTACATAAAAAAATATGAAAACTGAGAATTTTACATTTATGTACATTAATAGTGTATCAATATTAGTGGCTCAAGCTCACTATATACACGTTCGAATCAATCCCATTACAAAGACCCAACAATAAACACTTGATAGCAGCCGACTATTCTCTCAGGCTACGTCGAGCCTGGAGAGACCCATCAGGCCACACTGAGCACGTAGTATTAGTGCTCCCCAACTGTCACTAATGGTTAAGATGTACCATCTAACACTGCACAGTGGGGATGTACGACAAGCATAGCTTTGTACGAGCAAAGGAAGAGAGTCTACCTGTTCTCCTTTTCTGCCGTCTAGATGACCAACATCTGGCTCCCTCGTAGTCGTTGATCATCCCTCAATGGTTTATCTCTAAAAACTACTTGCCTCTCTATAAATAGAAGGCACTACACACAACCTCAACAAGTTTTCACACACTTGGGCAAATATTACATCACAACAGTCTGGCATGGTTCTTGTTTAAGTGTTACCCGAGCTTCTTAATCTCAATCAATTCATCGGTTCCTTACCGTTCCACATGGGAAACCAAACAACAAAACCATTCCCATCCCTTCTTTTAAACCAATTTACATACCATACGTAAACATTGCGCCATCTGGTGAACAACTCCCTCAATTTAGGATATAACCAACTACCACCTTATACCTCTCTAAGTGGCTGACTCTGCTCGAACAAAGAAGAGTTAACAAGCAATCGAAAAATAGACTCACAGTCACTCAGAGACCACACAAGAAAGCCTTTAAGGATCTGGCTCCCTCGTAGTCGTTGATCATCCCTCAATGGTTAAGATGTACCATCTAACACTGCACAGTGGGGATGTACGACAAGCATAGCTTTGTACGAGCAAAGGAAGAGAGTCTACCTGTTCTCCTTTTCTGCCGTCTAGATGACCAACATCTGGCTCCCTCGTAGTCGTTGATCATCCCTCAATGGTTTATCTCTAAACACTACTTGCCTCTCTATAAATAGAAGGCACTACACACAACCTCAACAAGTTTTCACACACTTGGGCAAATATTGCTTCACAACAGTCTCGCATGGTTCTTGTTTAAGTGTTACCCGAGCTTCTTAATCTCAATCAATTCATCGGTTCCTTACCGTTCCACATGGGAAACCAAACAACAAAACCATTCCCATCACATCTTTTAAACCAATTTACATACCATATGTAAACATTGCGCCATCTGGTGAACAGCTCCCTCAATTTAGGATATAACCAACTACCACCTTGGACCTCTCTAAGTGGCTGACTCTGCTTGAACAGAGAAGAGTTAACAAGCACTCAAAAAATAGACTCACTAGTCACTCAGAGACCACACAAGAAAGCCTTTAAGGGAAGTGCATGCGGTAATCTACCATGCCAACCTGCACACGACACCTTCCTAGAAAGAACCTACACGGATTAATGACGAACATCATGTTCTCCGGCCATTTCCACAACCATCAGCAATTCAAACATTTAGAGTTCAAGGTGGCGTTGAGGGCGCTAAAGGGTATCAGGGAAAGGAGCCGCAAAACATCCAGGTCATACCACACCACGCCAGTTCACCTGGAACAACTCGTAAAGCAAAGTGGTTGACTAGTTCTTAGGTAAACACATTCCAACCTACTTATCCTTTTCCGCATTACCTTACACATAACAATCAGGCTAAAGCGTTACTTAGTAGCAACCCTGAGTATAGCATAACTACAAGCCTAACTCAGAAAGACACTCAGACACCATTACCTAGCCCCTCCCCTGGAAACAACATACAACCTACTCTACACTTAGCTCAAACTTTGACTACAAATACCCACCTAGTCAAATCTTACGCTAGGAAACTTACAAAGGGAATGATAAAACACTTTTCTAGTCTACCTAAACCTGGAAACTCCAAAACAAAAACCCCTAGGGCTAACCCCATTACATGGACAAACAAACCCCCTCACCCCCGATAGACCATCCAGGGTAAGCGACATCAACCAAACGAAACAAGAAACCCTCGGAGAACAAATAGGAAGTGTTTACATGATCCAATCATGTCACTCATGCATAAAAAAGGAAACGAGGTTCTGGAAGACTGGCAGCGTACTCCATCGCGAAGCATTCCATGGATACCTTTATACCATTATCTGACCCCATTGTCATCACATTAATGATAGGAGGATTAGTAGAATATACATGGATGGAGAGAGTTCAATCGACATAATTTACAAACACTGCTTCAACAAACTCCCATAATACATCCGGTCAGGCCTGAAACTACCAACCATACCATTAATTGGCTTCTTAGAAGAAATATCTTGACCATCAGAATTTTGGTAGAGTTTCCAACAGGGGTAGGGGTCGCTACCGTCAAAAGTGAGTACCCTGGCAGAGACGCAAGCCTAGCCACTGGGGTAGAAGAAAGCAACATCAGGGAGATCGTGTAGGAACCTATTACGGGAGACAACCCCAAACAGAAAAAAGTCATCATCAACCCCGAATACCCAGATCAACGCATCACAATCGGGGTCAATCTCCCACCTTAGGTTCAAAACCATTAGTAAAGCTACTAGCAAATAGCCTAGATGTATTTTCCTGGAAACCATCAGACATGATTGGTACGGATGTAAACGAGATGAGATAGCTCGCAAACTATTTGAGATCGACTCGTAAACTACTCGAACTCGACTCAATATAAATGAGTCAAGCTAGAGCTACTCGAGTACACTTTTGAGTCGAGTTCGAGCTCGAAAATACTAAGATCGTGAGGTTCGAGAGCCCTTATCGAGCTTCAATAATATTACACTTTTACTCTTTTATATACATGCAGTTGCATAATTGTCATACAATCGAGTCGAGTCGAGCTTGATATTCCACTTTTTCGTCGAGTTCAAGCTTTAAATATGGAAATAATTGAGCTCGAGTCGAGTTTTGAGCTCGAGCTTTAGTAATACTCAACTTGAGTCGGCTCGTTTACACCCCTAATGACTAGTATCCTTAAAGAGTTAGCCAAACATAGGTTAGGTCTAAACCAGTACGTACCAGTTATTAGGCAGAAAAGACGCAGTCTTTCTCTAGAATGTTCTCAGGCTAATGGATTCTCAGGTCATAGACCTTATCCTGGC
Source organism: Artemisia argyi (assembly GCA_030686995.1). Taxonomy (NCBI): domain Eukaryota; kingdom Viridiplantae; phylum Streptophyta; class Magnoliopsida; order Asterales; family Asteraceae; genus Artemisia; species Artemisia argyi. The sequence goes on from CM060682.1 coordinate 177,593,004, forward strand.
AAGCATCCTACGCATGGTCAAGTATTAAACCTGGGTCTCAAACCCAATTATGGACAAGAAAGTCAATGGTACACGACATATTTGTGTTGACTTCACCAGCCTATACAAGGCATGTCCAAAAGACAACAACCCTTACCTCCCATTGACTGAAAAGTGTACTCCCTAACCGATTTCAAATACAAGTGCTTCCTTTATGCATACAAGGGATATCACCAAATTCTGATGAATGAATTTGATGAAGATAAAACAACATTCTACACCAACCAAGGTCTCTTTTGATACACTAAGATGCCTTTTGGACCAAAAAACACGGGCGCCACAGGCACTGGTAGATAGAGAACTCAGATCTCAGATATGCATCAATCTTGAAGCATACGTCGACGACATGGTCATCAAAAGCAAAACAAAGGATGCCTTGCTACGCGACATCATCGAAACATTCCAAAACTTCAGACGCATCAGCATGAACCTCATCCCATCTAATTCTACGTTTGGGGTGGAGGAAGGTCAATTCTTGGGTCACATAATCACGAGAATCAGAGCAAAGCCAAAAAATATTCAGGAGATACTAGACATGACTCCGCCCAAGAACTTGAATGAGTTACAAAGCCTAAATGGGAAACTCGCAGCTCTCAGCTGATTTCTATCAAGGGCATCTGAAAAACAATTACCATTCTTCAAAGTGTTGATCGAGTGCAATAAAAAGAAATTATGCGAGTGGACGTAAGAAGCTGAGGTAGCATTTCAGGACCTCAAAGTGTTACTAGCCGAGCAACCCACCCTGACAGCTCCAATACCCGGTAAAACCCTCACCATGTACCTAGCAGCATCCTAGGAATCAATCGGTTCAGTATTAGTAGCAGAAAGGAACAAGGTTCAAAAGCCAATCTACTTTTTCATCAAGAATTTTCAAGATGCTCAAATCAACCACCCTCCACTGGAAAAACTAGCATTTGATCCGTTACTATCATCCAGGCGATTCAAAAGATACTTCCAAGCACATCCGATTCACATCCTGATAGACAAGCCCCAAAAATAGGTTCTATCGAACCAAAAGTACACATGCAAAATGTCAAAATGGGCGCTCGAGTTAAGTGAAAATGAAATCACCTATGGATCCAGATATTCAATCAAAGGGCAAATCATGGCAAATTTCCACACCGAGGTAAACATACATAAAGTTTATCCCTAAACCCTGGCTCCTTGTCTGCTCTCTAGATGATCAACACCTGACTCCCTGGTCGTTGATCATCCCTCAATGGTTTATCTCTAAACCCCACTTTCCTCTTTACAAATATAAGGCACCACACAACCTCAACAAGTTTTCATACCTTGGGTCAATACTGCTTCACAACAGTCTCGTATGGTTCTTGTTTAAGTGTTACCCGAGCTTCTTGATCTCAATCAATTAATCGGGTCCTTACCGTTCAACACGGGAAACCAAACAACAAAACCATTAACATCCCATCTCTTAAACTGATTTATATATCATACGTAAACATACGTAAAGTTGAATATGATGTTAGTTATTATTTTTGAAGTTTTGAATTTAATTGTAAATCATACTGGACAATTAAAATAAAATACTTTTTTTTAACATTGTTTTTAAGTAAAAAGAATAAGAAACTCTCATCTACTTACACATCTCTGTTTTGACAAAATTGATTTTTAGTTTGATCATTGGGAGTCTAAAGGAAAACAGTATTTTTCTTCTTAAATGGCCTCTCAAATGGTCTTTTTATTATATAAAAAATATGAACGAATGCCATCTTAGTAATACCTTTTGTAATTATAAAACTATTGTATTTACTTAAACTAAGAAAAGAGCAAAACAAATTTGCGGTCTAACAAAGCCTAACCAATATCTCTGTTGAAGTTTAAATGTCTTGACCTGCTATCGATCTTCTCCAATTTGCTCCATATCACCATGCATTATTTTTCCAACAGAAAAGGTTTTGCTCGCGTGTTGCGGCGTAGTATTAGATTAAAGTTTCTATTTTGATTCGCTTGATTATCATTTATCACATGTTTTCTCATTGATAACTCTAATTTTAGAAACTTAATCAATCTAGTAAAATTAAGTCATGCGGTGTAATTGGTTCGACTTTGGGGTTGTCTTTTTTTCTTGAGGCCGAGTTGAAATAAGAATTGGACCTAAATAATAAGAAAATTTAATTTCAAACTAACCTATTTGCATTGTACATAAATGTTCTATCATTAGTTGTTCATCTCGTTCTTTCGCATATCACCATCTTCTACACTTTCTGTTACATCTTTATGCTATATCCGTCACCATGCTAGGTTCGCCCCCTAACTTATGTAATCTCTATATTATGAATGTCTGTTTTATTACTTGATTTCTCAGTTTACAAATTTACTACATGTTGTCGTCGCCGTAACAAGGATAGTTATTTTTTCACACGATTGTTAATTTTCTGTCATTGGTTAGTATTCAAATGTTTGGTTTAATGGTATTAATATTACTCTTGGTCATTGATCAATGTTGTTACCAAATATAAAGGTTAAATGGTCGTAGGATACACAGACTAGTAGAATTTCAAAAGTTTTATGTTTTATTTTTTTTGGTGCAAAGGTAAATTTATATTAACACAACCAAAACTGTACATCATAAGAATAACTGATAAGGACATGCCCATTATCAGATGCTCATACAAAGAACTAAAACAAAATTTTCAACCTATATCTGATAACAAAAAACTCTATTACAAACCACACTCTGTTTTGATGAAAAAAACAGAGCACTTCATCCTTCTATACAAATCCAGGATTTCATCATTTACCTTTATGCACCAATATACCATCTAGCTACATTTCCTTCCATCTCCACTCCATGATCACTCAACCCGCATCCACGGTAATAAAAAAAATGGAGACAAAAGGCATCACTAGGCACCCATAACCCTTCCAGCCAAGAGCTCTTCCAAGAAACCTACATTTCCTTCTCTTAAAAAAGGCTTCAGCTTCTTGGAAACACATACCTTGAGGGAAGACCAACCATTACCTCCTTTAGCAGTGTATTGGGTGGACCAAGCAGGTTTATCTTTCACTCCTCGCTATTCGACCCATCATACACTACTCACCCAAACCATATACCCTTCACAATGCTTATCTTATATTATGGTACATTCTTATGAATTAGACCTCTCACTGGATCCATCAAAGCCTACACAGTTTCCTCCCAAGGCCAAACAGTGATAGGAGAATGAGGATCCAATGACTACAGTCTTACCATTAGAACTCCAAGCACTAAGACAAGACATTGTTATGGCTTGCAATATAAAACAGTTTGCTATTTCTAGGTGGAAAAGCAAAACTGTGAAGTTTGCAGGCATCAGTACCTTACTGCCAAACACTCCTTAGTGAATGTGGAACCTCAATATATGACACATATTACCTCAATACAAAGAATAAACTTCCACAATTATCAGAATAGGACCTTAATCCACTTCAAGATAAAGCCCTTTTGCAAGATATACCCCACAAACTTTCCATTCTTCTCACTGCACCACTATCCTTAACTGTCAAACTCATGAGTCTATTTTTCACAGTTTCCACAATACTCTTGAAAACATCATCATTGTTTCTAGTAACATCTTTAAAAATTCTTCCATTTCTTTCCTTTCAGATATTATAAACACTAGCAGCAAGAAGAAGTCTTCTCACCATACTTTGTATATTATTTCCATTTCCAGAATTCACCATATCATCAATAATCTCATGCCAGATAGTACCCTGCCCACTTATTTCAACTAAACTTTTGACCTTTCTCCATATTTCATTAGCAAACTGACACTGAAAGAAGATATGATCCTGCCATGGTATAACAAAGACAACATCTATTAACACCATAAATTCCCCATTTCATCAATTTATCTTGAGTAGCTAGCCTGCCATGAATTGCAAGCCATAGAATAAAAGAATATTTGGGTATGCACTGAGAATACCACAGTAATTTCCAGTTTTCCACCAATCCACTCTAGCATTCTTTTCATTAAGATCACAATTGGCTATTGAGACAGAAAAATCAACCTCCACACCATTTTTTGTTCTCCATACAACTTTATCCTCAATATTACTATCGAGTCTTGGAACAACCAAATTAGTAATATCAGGATATTTTACATACCACTTTTGGGCCATAACCAACTTCCATTAGAAACCATATCACTTACTTTTAATTCACTATGCAGTCTTGCATCATAGAGGTCCCTATGAGTCACCATTTGAGATTAAAAAAAAAAAAAAAAAAAAAAAAAAAAAAAAAAAAAATCTATGTTTTAGTAGGAAGAAAAAAAGATAAACTACATAAAACTAACATAAATGGTAAGTTAGATGCATTCGGAGGTAATTATTCCATTAATATTCGCATACATAGGTTTGTATTTAAATTTTTTTGTGCGTGTTTTCTATAGAAAATGAATGCATTTTAGCTATAACCTCATCTAAAATAGTGTATTTCATGGATTGTTTTGTAGCATCATGTCTGATGTGCAAACTAACGAGCCTAAACAAACTCAAATCGACAATCAAAATGTTAAGACGGACGATGATGCAAGCAAATATTCATCGACAACACCACAAACTGATAACCGTGAACTAGATCAAACAACCACTTCAAATGAAAGCACTCGTGACAACCCTTCTACCATCGAATCTAAAGCCACAACTACCAAGTCGACTAAAGATGCCACAACCTCTGAACCATCTTCTGATTTGAAACATGATACTTCCACTACTCAGAAACCTGATTCCACCAACAATAGTGTCACTGCAACGGTTGCTCAAGAAACTTCGTCCGTCAATACTACCACACCTTCAGCCTCTCAAATACCTGAAACTGATGCAAACAAGCAATCACCACCAACTAATGTACAACCAATCAATACCCAAGAAACTTCGACTACTCAAGAAACTTCCACTACTCAGAAACCTGATTCCACCAACAATAGTGTCACTGCAACGGTTGCTCAAGAAACTTCGTCGGTTAATACTACCACACCTTCAGCCTCTCAACTACCTGAAACTGATGCAAACAAGCAATCACCACCAACTAATGTCCAACCAATCAATACCCAAGAAACTTCGACTACTCAAGAAACTTCCACTACTCAGAAACCTGATTCCACCAACAATAGTGTCACTGCAACGGTTGCTCAAGAAACTTCGTCCGTCAATACTACCACACCTTCAGCCTCTCAAATACCTGAAACTGATGCAAACAAGCAATCACCACCAACTAATGTCCAACCAATCAATACCCAAGAAACTTCGACTACTCAAGAAACTTCCACCACCAAAGATCCAGATTCAAGTGCAAATAAACAACCATTACCCAAAGAGGACCAACAAACAAGTTTTGTCGACTCTCCCACCCCTCAATTACCTGACTCAGGTACCGATAAGCCAGCCCCCGAGGATAAACTCCCAAGCCAAACTATTGCTGAACAAGAGCGATCGCAACTTAAAAACTTAATAAATCAAGAACTCGAGTTTATTGAAACGATCTGCCCAAAACTTGGAGAACACCAAAAACATATAAAGAAAGAAAGAGATAATGCCTTAGAAAAGTTTAAAAACCTTGAAGATTTTTGTGAGATAAAGGAGCTGAAAGATCTCAAGAAAACAGTTACCAAACTTAAGCTGCAGATTCCCCCAAAATATAGGACATTAAATGAAGATGAATTGCGAAAAAAGCAACAATCTGATGTTGATAAGAGAGACAGCATTCCGCCTAAGTTACTTAAAAAAATGCCTCGGCTGCATAATGAGTTGTTCAACAAGAGCCAAATTTGTAAGACTATACAAAAACGTTATAGTGAGCTTACACGTGAATTAAAGATTTGTTTGCTATGTTTTTCCGTGTTTCCGGAAAATGAAATCATAAGTAGACGGTTAATGGTTTACTGGTGGATCGGAGAAGGACTAACTCCTGTGGATGAACATCTGGAAGAAGGAAAAACAGCTGAGGACCATGCAAATGGTATATTTAATCAGCTAATAGACAAGGATTTCATCGAGCCTGTCCCCAAAAATCGTGTTCGTAAAGTGGCAGCGTGCAAAATGCACCCCATGGTGCGTGCTGCATTGATTATCATTGCGGACAAGATAAAGTTCTTTGATTTTGATGAGTATGGTGACCCGAAGGACTTTGGAAAATTTGATGAGATCGACAGCCCAGAAGATATTCCAAATATTCATCCCCTTGGTGACCCAAGAGAGTTCTTTGATTTCTATAATGAAGAGTGCGAAGAAATAACAGAAATTAAATTTGTTGGTTTGGATGGGAACCCGATTATGTTTGCTGCTTTACCACCGAACAAAATAAAACCAGATGAAAAAGAGCAAATTTTTGATATTAATGGAAAGCAAATAGATAAGTCAAGAGAATACTATTTTTATCAAAGGAAGAAAATCAAAACAAGGTCTTATAAGGTGTGTTTGATGGGTAGTGGGTTATCAAAAGGTATCAAGTGGGATAAACTTCACATGTTATTCAATGTAAAGGATGATATTCTGGAGTTCAAGCGAGAATGGTTTTTGAGAATGGAGAATCTCAATGTTCTCTTCTTAGGAAGGTGGAAAAGCTCAGCTGCTCACCATATCGAGGTCGAGGAGTTTGATTTTACAGCGAGCTTGGAACATATGAATCATGTGAGGTTCTTTAGCCTTCAAGGAGTTTCAAGGATTACTGAGCTTCCGGAATCAATCTCAAAGCTTGAGAGCCTTATAATTCTTGACCTTAGAGCTTGCCACAATCTTGAGAACATTCCAAGTACCATCGGTTCACTCAAGTTTTTAACACATTTAGATATGTCCGAATGTTACTTGTTGAAAGACATACCAAAAGGGATTTCAGCTCTTGTGTCCCTTCAAGTCCTCAAAGGGTTTGTCGTAGTTGATTCTCCACAAAAGCATGTATGTACACTTCAGGATTTAGAGAAACTAAAAAACTTGATAAAGCTTAGCATGTACACACATATGAAAGACTTCCCTCGCGAATTACATCTTGCGGCTTTACAAAAGTTTGAAATGCTTCGTAAGCTAACAATTTTGTGGGGTGGCCATGAGAAGTCGTCGAAAGAAAAAGACTCAGAGACACCTAAAAATGGAAAAAAGAACGGTAAGCTTGCATCACGAGTAAGGAAATTTGTTACAAAGAACTGGGTACAAGGGTCTATAAGAAGAATGAACGCTTTCAACAACTCGACATTAGGTTCTAGGCTAGAAAAACTCGATCTCAAGTGTTTCCCACATAGTGATACACCATATTGGCTAACCCCGGCGATGCTCAAAGGGTTAAAAAAACTATACATTCGTGGTGGAAAGTTCTCTGATCTTGGTCAGTATCAGGACATTTATGATATGGATGATTCACCTATCCAACACAAGCAAACTTGGAACGTCGAGATATTGCGATTGAAGTACTTGGGTGAACTCGAGATGGAATGGAGAGAGCTGCAGAATTTGTTTCCAAAAATGACTTCTTTGGAGAAAGTCAAATGCCCGAAATTAACACTTTTTCCCTGCAACGAGCGTGGAGTTTGGAATAAGGAGACAACGACAACCTGATTGCAAGACTTGGTACTGGACATTAGAGTTTGATCATTATTATTTCGCATGATTTCTATGTTATGTTGATAATAGTTACAACCAATAAGTGAAGCTGTTTCAAACTTTACACTAACTAGAACATATACCAATAAAGATTGTTGTCGACATATATTATAATTATGTACTGTATGTATGTATGTACTTTGTGTATTTACCTTATCATGTTTGAATTGCTTGTTTATCGAAAACTCATTATGTTCTTATTAGTTTTGTAGCTACTGTTTATTACTTTTTGTTTTATTATTTTACATTACTGTTCATACGAATATAGTTAAAGTTATCAAGTTTGTCTGTAGAGTCTTAAACTTGTATTAAACCTCATCTGGCATTGTGCTTAACAAATTAATTTTGTGTTGTTTGGCCCTAAAACTCGTTACTTCGTTAGTCACCACCGAGTTAAGCATATGTCAGATGAAGGAATATTATATTTTACATATATTTCATCACACAACAGAAAGATTACGTAGGTTCACTTGATTATAATGGATTAGATGCTGAAGAGATTACGTTGGGACGAGTCAATATTAACGCTGATAGAAGTAAAACTTGATAAAAAAAAATTATTTGGGTGTATAGTGTAGTGATGCCAAACGAGATAAATGGATCGCTACATTATCGTGTTCTTGGTAATTTTCTAACCCTGGAAAGATGACAGCCACCATAGTACTACTATTTTTTAAGTTACTGACTTGACGATATCATTCACCAGAAAACTATAATTGATTACTCGAGGACATATTTTATAGAACATTTCTAGATCCACTCACAATTTACAAAAAAAAACTCACTCGCTGACGTGTCAGCGAGCTGATTGGTTGGTTTTTTGTGGCCCACAAAAAACCAACCAATCAGCTCGCTGACACGCCAGCAAGTGAGTTTTTTTTTTGTAAATTGTAAGTGGGTGTAGCACACCTCTATTTTATATGAGCAAAGTTAAAGTAAAAGTACCATTAGTGTAATAAAGAAAGAGGACCAACCAATATTTTCTTTAACGAAAAACAAAGGCATGTTGCACGTGCATTCTATAATAAGACTTTACTATTCATAATACTAAGGAGATAGGCAATGAGTTGTTTTTTGTGCCTACTGTGATCAATAATAAGGGTGATGAGGTGGTTATATTTGATGATGATTTGGTTAAGGAAGGTAGTGATAAGTGGAAATTGACTGTATGTGGTTACTTTGTTGGTTGTAAGATGAGTAGATGACTGTTAATGAGTTGATATATCATATAAGAAGAATGTGGGGAAGATTTGGATTGAAAGATATAGTGGTGGATAGTGATGAGATGTGTTATTTTAAGTTCAAAGATGAGGAAGGGATGAATGTGGTATTGGATCAAAGCCCTTGGTTAGTCAATGGAAAACCACTTGTTGTACAGAAGTGAGATCCTGATGTAATGATTGTGAAGGAAACTCCCTGTAAAATCCCTGTCTGGATTAGATTATTAAATGTTCCTTTGGAAGCATGGAGCATTAAAGGAATAAGTTCTATATCCAGTAGGTTGGGGAGGCCAATTATGATGGATAAAATGACTGCAGCCATGTGTAAAGAGGGTTCTGGTAGATTGGGTTATGCAAGAGTCTTAGTGGAGATTGATGCAGGGAAGGAGTATACTGAGAATGTGGAAATTAGTTATGTTGACAGGGAGCTAAATGTCAAGAGGACTAAATAGGTAAAAGTAGATTATTCTTGGAAACCAGATAGATGTAGTCATTGTTGTGTATTTGGTCATTCTCAGAATCAATGTAAGGAATCTAAAGCAACAAAATAAACAAAAGAATGTTGGGGGAGAGAATAAGGATGGTTTTGTTGAAGCAAGAAATAAGAAGAATAGAGGTGAGAATAATGTGGGTGGTTATAATGGTAATAGGCAATTTAATAAGAAGGTGCATTATCCTAATAGATATGTCTATAAACCAAAAGAAGCTGGAACACAGAATGGGAACAATTATACTGTAACTAAAGGTAATAATAGCAGTCCTGAAGCATCATCTGGGGAAACTAATGGTGGAAAGAATAATACACCTAGTCAAACTGTTTCTGAAACACCACCTAATTTGGAGAAAGTATGGAAAGTTTCTAGTGAGAATTTGGAAGAATTAAAGAGAAGTGCCAATAAGTACTCAGTTTTAGCAGCAGAAGATGGTAGTCAGGAGAAGGAAGTGGAGAGTAGTGGAAGAATTTTGAGTGATGAAGAGGATGTGTATGAAAGTGGGAATAAGGCGGTTAAGAGTGTGATAGCTAATGAGATAGTGGGGAATGTTAGAACTCAAGAATCAATTTAATATGAATTTTAAAATAGCTACATGGAACATAAGGGGAATGTGTAAAGAGATGAAGTAGAATGAGGTAATGAAATTTATTGAAAATGAAAAAGTGCAAGTTTGTGCTGTTATTGAAACTCATTTGAAGCTCAAAAATATTAATAAAGTTTGTGATAGGATTTTTGGAAGATGGAATTGGATTTCTAATGTAATGCAGAGTCCTACTTGTTGTAGAATTATAGTAGGATGGAATACTTCAGTGGTGAATGTAATGGTTATAAACAGTTGCAATCAAGAGGTTCTTTGTTTAGTTGAAACAGTGGATAAGAGGGTGAGGTTCTATTGTAGTTTCATTTATGCCTCTATTTCAGTTGTTGAGAGCAGGATCTTATGGAATCAATTAAGGATGAATAAGAATATGTTGAATGGTCAACCTTGGGTTTTAATGGGAGATTTTAATGTGATTTTAAAATTTGAGGAACAATCTAATGGAGTATCTGGAATGAGTGCTGAAATGGTTGAATTTATAGAAGTTGTTAATGACATAGAAATTGAAGATGTTTGCAGTTCAGGATTCCAATTCACCTGGACAAAGTCACTTAAAAATCCTTTAAACAACACTCTCAAAAAATTGGGTAGAATAATGAGTAATGAAGTGTTTATAGATAGATTTGATAAAGCCCATGGAATTTTCTTACCATACATCATCTCAGGGCTGTTGCAATTCTGGTGTTACCTGAGGGGATGCAAGTTAAGAAAAAGTCATTTAGATTTGTCAATTATGTGACTAATAAGAAGGAGTTTTTGGATGTGGTTAAAGAGGGGTGGAATAGAGAAGTTCAGGGATGCAAAATTTATCAAGTTACTCAGAAATTGAAAATGATGAAAAAACCTTTGAAGAAGCTTAATTGGAAACATGGTAATCTTTTTGAAAATGTGAAAGTTTTAAAAAAGAAATTAGAATAAGCTCAGAGGAATTTGGATGCTGATCCTCATAGCATGGAGATTAAAAAGGATAATGTAAAGTTGATCAATGAATATAGAATAGCAGTGGAAGATGAGTTAAAACTGCTTCATCAAAAAGCTAAGATTCACTGGATTCAGGAAGGTGATAGAAATTCTTCATATTTTCATAGAGTTCTTAAATCTAGAAAGCATAAATGTAGAGTTAAGACTATTTGTAAAGAAGATGGTACAAGAGTAGAAGGAGCTGAGGTTTCAGAACAGTTTGTGAATCATTTTAAACAATTCCTTGGGGAAAGTCATGATATTATGCCTCTTAATCATCTGGGTGACATTGTTCAATTAAAGTTGTCTGAAGAAGAGGCTGAAAGTATGATTAAGGAAGTGTCTGATGAGGAGATTAAGGTTGCCATGTTTGAAATTGATTCCACCAAAGCTGCTGGTCCAGATGGCTACACCTCATGTTTTTTAAAGAAGTCATGGGAATGTATTGGTAAAGATATATGTTCAGCAGTGAGGGAGTTTTTTTCAAAAAGGTAAGATTCTAAAGGAGATTAATGAAACATTGATTGGATTGGTTCCTAAAATAGATACTCCTAATAAACTATCTGATTTTAGGCCAATTGCTTGTTGTAATGTGATTTATAAGTGTATAAGTAAAGTTCTTACCAATAGAATCAATAAAGGGTTAAGTAAAATAGTAAGCATAAATCAGAGTGTATTTGTGCCTGGGAGGCATATTCAAGATAATATTCTAATTGCTCAGGAGTTGCTGAAATGGTATAATAGGAAGAATGGGGCAAAGAGATGTGCTATGAAGATTGATATTCAAAAAGCTTATGATACAGTGGATTGGAAATTTCTTCATGATGTTCTTAAGACTGTGGGGTTTCATGAAATTATGATTAAGTGGATCATGAACTGTGTTACTTCTGCTTCTTTTTCTATATGCATCAATTGGGATATTTGTGGATTTTTTAAAGGAGGAAGAGGATTAAGACAAGGAGATCCCATTTCTCCTTATCTTTTTACTCTTGTTATGGAGGTATTCAACATGATCATGATAAAGAATATAGCTGATGCTCAGAGTTTTAAATATCATTATGGTTGAAAGGATTTAAAGTTCACATATGTGTTTTTCTGATGTATCAGGTATGTTTCCAAATCTAAGTAAAAGTACAATCTTCTTTGGGAGTATTCCTAATGAAAGGAAAGGTGAGTTGTTAGATATTTTGAATTTCAAGTGTGGGCATCTACCTATGAAATATCTTAGTGTTCCATTACTTTCAAAACAGTTGGGAGTTAATGATTGCAAAAGTTTGATTGAGAATGTTGAAAGAAGAATTAACTGTTGGAAGAATAAGAATCTTTCTTATGCTGGTAAAATGCAACTCATTGCATCTGTTTTATCAGCAATGCAGCAATATTGGGCATCTGTATATATTCTTCCAGTCACAGTGATTAATGATCTTGAAAAGATATTCAAAAGATTTTTGTGGAGTTCTGGTAAGTCAACTAAGGGTAAGGCAAGAGTAGCATGGAAATTAGTTTGCAGGCCTAAGGAACAAGGAGGTTTGGGTTTTAAACCTTTGAAGAAGTGAATTGAATTACTTATGGTTGCTCAATTGTGGAAGATTATTGATAATAAGGAGTATCTTTGGGTAAAATGGGTAAACAGTAAAATTTAAGGGGAATAGTATATGGGAGATTGAGTACCAAAGTTCAGATAGTTGGGGATGGAAGCAGTTATTGATGATTAGAGACATGATTAGACCTATGATAAGAAGGTTGTTGGTAATGGCAAAAGTACATCTATGTGCACTGGTACAAAAAGTTGTATTGGTCACGCCAAAAATGTGTGACGATATGCATATAGTCACACACGTTTTTTTCGTTGTGTGTCACCATAGGTCCCGCCACCGTAGGTGTCATATGGTAACATTGTTGAGTTCTTGGCCTTTTCCATCAAAAAAGAGTGACCAAAACCCCGAATATGTGTGACAAATTAGGCACAAGTTTTGTTGGATTAGTCATTATCAGTGACCGTAAACACCTTATAGTCACACGAATGTTTTTTGAGAGTGACTATTGTTCGTCCTTTGGCCACATAAATATATAATATATGTGACATTTGAGATGATATATTCGAGTAAATATGTATTTTGTGTGACTATTGATAATTCAATGGCCACATGAATATACAATAAATGTGACGTTTGTGATGATTTAGTCACACAATGGGTGTTATTTTTTTGGAGTTAGTCACATACAATTTAACACAAAGTGGCCAAAAGTGTGAATAAGTGTGACCATATGATGTTTAAAGTGAAGAAATGTGTATTTTGTGTGACTATTGATCATCCAACGGCCACATGAAGTTTATGTTTGCGTGGCCTTTTGTAATATTTAGTCACACAAAGCATGTTTGTTTTGGGTATTTAGTCACATACCATTAAGCAAGCAGTGGCCAAAAGTGTGAGTAAGTGTGACCATATGCTGTTTAAAGTGAAGAAATGTGTATTTTGTGTGACTATTGATCATCCAATTGCCACATGAAGTTTATGTGTGCGTGGCCTTTTGTAATATTTAGTCACACAAATCATGTTTGTTTTGGGTATTTAGTCACATACCATTAAGCAAGCAGTGGCCAAAAGTGTGAATAAGTGTGACCATATGTTGTTTAAAGTGAAGAAATGTGTATTTGTGTGACTATTGATCATCCAATGGCCACATGAAGTTTATATTTGCGTGGCCTTTTGTAATATTTAGTCACACAAAGCATGTTTGTTTTGGGTATTTAGTCACATACCATTAAGCAAACAGTGGCCAAAAGTGTTAATAAGTGTGACCATATGCTGTTTAAAGTGAAGAAATGTGTATTTTGTGTGACTATTGATCATCCAATGGCCACATGAAGTTTATGTTTGCGTGGCCTTTTGTAATATTTAGTCACATAAAGTATGTTTCTTTTGGGTATTTAGTCACATACAATTAAGCAAACAGTGGCCAAAAGCGTTAATAAGTGTAACCATATGCTATTTAAAATGAATAAATGTGTATTTTGTATGACTATTGATCATCCAATGGCCACATGAAGTTTATGTTTGCGTGGCCTTTTGTAATATTTAGTCACACAAACCATGTTTTTTTGGGTATTTAGTCACATACAATTAAGCAAACAGTGGCCAAAATCGTTAATAAGTGTGACCATATGCTGTTTAAAATGAAGAAATGTGTATTTGTGTTGCTATTGATAATCCAATGGCCACATGAATTTTATGTTTGTGTGGCCTTTTGTAATATTTAGTCACACAACGCATGTTTTTTTTGGGTATTTAGTCACATACAATTAAGTAAACAGTGGCCAAAAGTGTTAATAAGTGTGACCATATGCTGTTTAAAATGCAGACATGTGTGTTCTGTGTAGGGGTGTCCAAAAGAACCGAAGAACCAAAAGAACCGAGAAACTGTACCGGTACCGTACCGGAACCGAACCGTATATTAGAACCATGGTACGGTTCTTGGTTCCTAAAATTCCAAATTTTAGGTTCTCGGGACGGTTCGGGTCGGAACCGTCCGGTTCCGGTTCTTTCCCGAAAGAACCGACTACTTTAAAAATATGAAATTTTATAGGGTTTATTTGGGACATTGTGTAATGTGTATAGCATTTTAAGGAGAAAAAAATAAATGAATAAATAAATAAAAAATAAAAAATAAAACTACTCATTATTAAACTGTAACATAAAAAATCTAAAACTTAAAAACACATAATAAAATTAACACCCAAACTTTTAATCCATTCAAAGATCATCATCATCATCATCATCATCATTTATCAACATAAAAGCATGTTTATCTTGAGATTATTATCGTAAATTTGATACTTACCTATAGTAATAGAAAAATCAAGTGAATTATATAATACAATATGTGACGAATGACGAATCTATAGTTAACGAGTATAATGGGTTGGAAGTATGAATGCATGTTATATTATATAAAAATGTTGGTCAGTTAGTGTTAGTGTACTTCATGCTTTTCGATTCAATATGATGCGCAATATTTAATCAAGTATACTAAATAACTAAATCAAGTATATATGTTGTTGTTTAAGTATACAATATTTAATCATGTACATTAGTTAAATACCGTGTGTATTTGTATTGTTTTAGCATTATTAACATGTCTTTATGATTGATAGACGATGAAAAAAATAGATTATTTAAACATTTAGGTTCTTGTGGGAATTACCCGAAATTTCCGTACCGGAACCGTACCGAAGAACTTGGGACGGTTCTTGGTTCCACTTTTTCCATATTTTCGGTTCTCGGTTCTTTCGGGATGGTTCCGGTTCGGGACGGTTCCAGTACCATGGACACCCCTAGTTCTGTGTGACTAATGTTAATCCAATGGTCACATGAATTGTTAATTTGTGTGGCATTTGGTAATATTTAGTCACACATCGAATTAAAGAAAAGAGTGACCAATGATGTTAGTATTGCTAGTACTAAGTTAGTACTGCTGGATCAGAGTTACTACTGCTATTATATAAATAAAACAGAATTAAAAACAAAAAGCAATTTCAAATTCCATAAAACTCGAATGTATATAAATGAACAAAATATATATAGAATTTTAATGTCGCATATAATGAAATTCTCAACTACTATAAGTTAAAACCTTTTGAATCTTCCCCGGACCCCCTTAGCTTGCTTTTGCACTTCTGCACTAGAGACATAATTTTTGCGCTTCGCTTGTAATTTTGGTCCAGGAATAATGTTTTCACTAACTTTTGGTTTCGTAGTTAGTGGTGTAACCTGTAGTAAACAAACGACGCTTGTATCAAACATTGAATTTAATATAAAGAATTATATATATATATATATATATATATATATATATATATATATATATATATATATATATATATATATATATATATATAGGTTGAAAAAACACATGTATGTACCTCCTCATGATCAGCAAGAATAACTTGATCCTTTGGCCATGCAAAGAAATTACCTACGCCTTCCCTAGCTGTTTTTATCCCACTATTCACTACGTCCGGTATGCATGCTGCATCCACTAACGATTTATCAATTGAGACTCTGTAGCAATCATTTGGGAGTGGTTGGTTATGTAGCATTTGTTTTCCTGGAATGTTGTGTATGCGACCCAAAGCAACAATATTTGCTTTCTTTATGTGCTACAGTTTGCAATTGATTGTCTAAACAAAAAGAATTTTTGCATATGTATATATCAGAAATTATTTAAACAACATTAAGAATAACAAGAAACATGTTGAAATACATACTTGTGCTTGTGTTGTTGGAGACACATTATCCTACGATAGGGAAGCTGAAGACCCGTTTCGTCGTGACTTACCCGTTTTCTTAGGTCCGACATTTATAACAGGTTCCTATACGTATATATAAAACACGGTACATTATTTTAAAAAAATAAAATAACAAGAAACATGTTGAAATACATACTTTTGGTAGTTCTTTTGTTAGAGATGCATCTCCTTGCGATTGGGAATCTGCAGACCCGTTTTGTCGTGTCTTTGGTGTTTTCTTAACATTTTTAACACGTTCCTATATGTATATATAAAACACGGTACATTAGTCATGTAGGTAAAATTAAAAAATCAAAGGGGGATAATGTTTTACTCCTTACCATTGTTTCCATTACCGGTTCCAAAGTTTTAATCCCAGTAGGCTTCTTCTGAATTATCACATCTTTATCACGTGCACGTACACCAACACTGGACTGAGTTCCGTCGACCACCTGATGATCATTAGCGCTGATATCTATATTATTAATGGCCATTGGAGTCGTCACCTGCAATATAATGAAATTAAATTAAGAAATACATTGGTGTTAGCATTAGAAAATGAAATTGTTAACAACATAAAAAATGGCTTACATCTGAGTCTAATGGAAATTGAGATGCCATATCCAACTGAATCCCTTGTGAACTCAAAAGACTCAGCATTTTAGCAAACATTCCTTTTGTATCTGCCATCTCAGCGGACTATTTCTTGACCTGGTCATCTTTTTCTGTCATCTCGGTGGACAGTTTCTTGAGCAGTAGATCTTTTTTTTTACGCTCGCTTCTCTCATTATCAAGTTGAGTTTGAAGTAACTCAATTCTTTCATCAGTTTCTTTTCTGGTTCGAGGAAGATTAAAATACCTCTTATATGTAACTCCATTTCCCACTCCTCTTGCATAACCTCCCTTTTCCTTACCAAACACAATTGTCATGGCATCAGTGCCATCATCAACATCCAAGGTTCCTTCCTTGATCTTTTCATCAACTTCTTTCTGCAAAAAAAATATGAGAATTGTTGGTATTAAAAGTTAGTACTGCTAGTATACAAGTTAGTACGGCTAGTACAAAGTTAATGCTGCTGGTATATAAGCATAATAATAGAATTTTCAGTCAAATTTACAAGTTTATCTGCCATCGAAATAATCTCAGCATCTGGAGATTCTCTGTCTTTGTTTTGCCTTCCTTTGATCTACAATACACTACGCGGCGGTTCAACATCTGCTTCAATTTCTTTTTTTTCGATCTAATGGACATCAAGTGCATACACATATATGTAAAGTTAAACCAAGATAATCGAGTCTGATCAATTAGTAAAACAAACAGTATGTATAATCTTACCATTTTCTCTTTAACATAAACATATCCACCTCGTCCCATTTTATGCTGATAAATATTTTTGGAACGTGACAGTTTAGCTTTATCTGATTTCTCCTAAAAACACAAAATCATAAGGCATTTAGATATGCGGTAATGCTGCAAACTAAAAATTATGAAATGACATATAAACTTAAATAAAGATGACTAATTAAAACCTTGTATTCACTGGTGGTCGTGTAGGTTACAAACTCAACCCATTGTTCTTGTGTCATAATTGTACTATACTTTTTCGGCCTTTCAATCATTTTCTCAGGTGTATCTAGGTTGGGCAATATGTATTTTTCCCTGAGTTTCATTCTGTAATTCCTTAGCAGCTGACCAAGACGATTCATTACCACCTTTTTGAATGTCACGTCAACATCAAAATATCGCTGCAAAGATTAACACAATGTTTTTAATTAGTTGTAGATAATTGATAAATTAAACTTATATACTGGGTTAAAAATTAGTATATATGTACCGTGATTTCATCTCATAATTTTTGTCTTGATTCTTTATCCACCTTCTTCCAGGATAGAACCTTCAAACCTATGTGCTCACGAACCACATCTCCTAAAAAACTCGCAAACAGTGCTATGTTTAACCCTGCAACCCTATTCAACGCATCGATGGTTACCTTGTGCTTTATTTGACCAGGATGGCCATATTGAAGGCGAAACTTAGCTAGCCTGGTTATGCCCCTATTAGATAGTTTTCGATTTAATTGGTTGTCATTTTCTTCATCAGATGAAGAATATGTTTCGTCCTCATACTGTATTGTGTTAACACCAGCTTCATTATCTGGAAGCAAAATATCAGTATCAATGTTTTCAATAATTTCCATGACAACTCTTGAGCAACAATGTGTAAAAGAAAATGATTCTGGCTTGGAGAGTAATGGTGATTGAAGATTTGATTTTTGTGTTTTGGTTGCAGTGTTTAGTTTAATTAGGAGACAAAACAGGGTATTTTCATGAATATGGGCTCTTATTTATGTTAAATGCCATATAATTAGGTGATTTAAAAATTTTGGATCAAAATTTTGGCTCCAAATTCTTCTAAATTATTTTCAAAAAAAATCGCTTATGAACACAAACTACTTTTCTTTTCTCCAAGATCATGAGTACTATTGAGTCAGGCGGCTTCTTCAGAAAACCGAGGAGAGTAATTATACATTTTTCATAGATGATGATAAATACTAAGTCCCAATATTGTTGTTGTTTTACCCTTTAAATCTTTCTTTTACAACTTTCACCTTAAGTTTTCTATCTTGTGTTATATAATACTTTTAGATGGATGGATTGTGTTTTAAATGTATTTTCATTAGTATAATTTTCATCAAATATTATACAACACAAATAAAAATATTTAAGGTCAAAGTTATAAAAGAAAGACTTAAAAAGTTTCTAACAAATCGGTTATATTTTTATTCGGGTCATAACACATAAAAAACGTATAAAAACAAAAAAAAAATGGGTAAAAACAGATGGAAACGGATGAAAATGAACTAAACGTGTAAATCGTGTTGTTTGATTAGTTCGGCTTCATTAAATCGGTTATATTTTTATTCAGGTCATAACACATAAAAAACGTGTAAAAACAAACAAAAATGGGTAAAAACGTATGGAAACGGATGCAAAGGGACTAAACGTGTAAATCGTGTTGTTGGATTAGTTCGGTTTCATTAAATCGGTTATATTTTTATTCGGGTCATAACACATAAAAAACGTGTAAAAACAAACAAAAATGGGTAAAAACGTATGGAAACGGATGAAAATGGACTAAACGTGTAAATCGTGTTGTTGGATTAGTTTGGTTTCATTAAATCGGTTATATTTTTATTCGGGTCATAACACATAAAAAACGTGTAAAAACAAAAAAAAAGGGTAAAAACGGATAGAAACGGATGAAAAGAGACTAAACGTGTAAATCGTGTTGTTGGATTAGTTCGGTTTCATTAAATCGGTTATATTTTTATTCGGGTCATAACACATAAAAAACGTGTAAAAACAAACAAAAATGGGTAAAAACGGATGAAAATGGACTAAACGTGTAAATCGTGTTGTTGGATTAGTTCGGTTTCATTAAATCGGTTATATTTTTATTCGGGTCATAACAAATAAAAAACGTGTAAAAACAAACAAAAATGGGTAAAAACGTATGGAAACGGATGAAAAGAGACTAAACGTGTAAATCGTGTTGTTGGATTAGTTCGGTTTCATTAAATCGGTTATATTTTTATTCGGGTGATTAATTAAACACAAAAACGTGTAAAAAACAAACAAAATTGGGTAAAAACGGATGGAAACTGATGAAAAAGGACTAAACGTGTAAATCGTGTTGTTGGATTAGTTCGGTTTCATTAAATCGGTTATATTTTTATTCGGGTCATAACACATAAAAAACGTGTAAAAACAAACAAAAATGGGTAAAAGCGGATGGAAACGGATGGAAACGGACTAAACGTGTAAATCGTGTTGTTGGATTAGTTCATTTTCATTAAATCGGTTATATTTTTATTCGGGTGATTAATTAAACACAAAAACGTGTAAAAAACAAACAAAATTGGGTAAAAACGGATGGAAACTGATTAAAAGGGACTAAACGTGTAAATCGTGTTGTTGGATTAGTTCGGTTTCATTAAATCGGTTATATTTTTATTCGGGTCATAACACATAAAAAACGTGTAAAACAAACAAATATGGGTAAAAACGGATGAAAACGGACTAAACGTGTAAATCGTGTTGTTGGATTAGTTCAGTTTCATTAAATCGGTTATATTTTTATTCGGGTGATTAATTAAACACAAAAACGTGTAAAAACAAACAAAAATGAGTAAAAACGGATGGAAACCGATGAAAACGGACTAAACCACCAGCCACCACCACAACCACCAGCCACCACCAGCAGCAGCAACCACCACCAGCCACCACCAGCCACCATCAACCACTACCACCACGAGCCACAACCACAACTAGCCACCACCACCAGCAACCACCACCACAACTAGCCACCACCACCACCACAACCACCAGCCACCACCACCAACAGCAACCACCACCAGCCACCACCACCAGCCACAACCACCACCACCACCAGACACCACCACAACCACAACCAGCCACCACCAACAGCAACCACCACCACCACCACCACAACCACCAGCATCACCAACACCACCACCACCACCACAACCACCAGCCACCACTACCACCATCAGCCGCTGCCACCGCCAGCCACAACCACCACCACCACCACAATCACAACCAGCCACCACCACCAGCAGCAACCACCACCACCACCAGCATCAGCAACACCACCACCACCACCACAAACCACCAGCCACCACCACCAGCAGCAACCACCACCAGCCACCACTACCACCATCAGCCACAACCACCACCACCACCACCACCATAATCACAACCAACCACCACCTGTGTCACACCCCGCCACGGCGAAAACGCGCGGGAGTAACTTCATGGATATCATCACAACACATGGTATCTATATAGAGAATAACAACATGCATAAAGTAGAGCAAGTACAGACACGAAGTGTCGTAACAATACCCCAAAACAACATAATCAAAACATAATCCAAAACAATCCAAAATCCAAGCATAGACGATAAACCACTTCCAATGCAACTAGGGTCTCGTATAATCTCATCCTTCTATCTTATCCTTAGAAAGTTCACCTGAAAATGATGCTTAAAATGTCAACATTACGTTGGTGAGATTCATAGGTTTAAGACTCAAACACACTAGGCAACCAAAATCACTGTGATTACAAAATCTAGCTGGACAAATAATTATAGTTATCATGTAAGCTACATATATTACTAGGCAACATCACACATAAGGCAACCATCGGGCCGGATCGTAACCCCCGCTCCCAAAACACATCATATCGGGCCGGATCGTGACCCCCGCTCCCAAAATAATGGGTAAATTAATACCCTCCAATTAGGTCGTATGCACGAGCAACAGGGTAAGCACCCTCCCAATTGGACCACACAGCTATCACACAACATATCATTACCGTTCACATATAGCATAAATACGATAACATTAAAAGTTCAAGCTCTTTAACACCATACACATAATCACAGTAATTCAAATCATTTAAGACAAGCATCATTCTCATCCAAATTTTAAAACAAAGTAAAAATATGGGACTATGAACTCACCTTAAACTCCGCAGCTTCCACAAAAACAACTCACAATCTATAGCACACAAAAATAATTCACAATACACAAGGTCAAGCTAAAAGCTACAACCCATGTAATACACATATGATGGATGTCTAAGACTCATATGACCCACCATGGATCTCCTAGACACCACACTAACCACTACCATAACCTAATACTCACTAAATCCCTTGCACTCTTAAAATCAGAAAATGCAGAATATTTGGGTACCTTTGCCCACATAAAATCACGACAAATAAAGCTCAACAACTCACACCAAAAATTCACCATGGTCTCTCATAAGCATAGAAGCTAATCCCAGAAGGCCATGGACCAATAACACACACAAATACTCATAAGAAATTCAAACTTGTCAACTACTCAAATTCGGATCTGAACGCTCACCAAAAAGTTTTGATTTTAAATAAATACTTCCACAAGTTTTTATCGCGAATCCTTTTCGTGGTAGTCTAATATAACCTAATACTTAACTATTCCAGAAGGCCTAGTCAAAATACCATTTTTACAACCACATGACACCCTCAAACTTTTACCCAAAATCTGTCCCGGTTTGACAGCTTTGACACCTTAACAAAGAAAAATCAAAAGACCAACTTCCCGACCTTGAAATCAATCGTGGCTGGACTTTTTGGAAAGTTCTTTCATTATACTTCAATTTAGACCAAAAATCCGTGACCTAACTCATCACCATCTGTTATTTACACTCACATCTTTACAGCTATAATTTTCTGTTCAAACCCTAACTCAATAACTAGCATGTTTTACACTCAATTCTCTTCACCAATCATCATAATATCTTCATTAATTGATCCCAACATGTTTTAATTAATTAATTTACAGAATTTTAAAAACCCTAGATTCATCATAATTAATATTACATGAATTAGATTAATTAATCAAACAATTGAACATAGGGTTTAAAGATTTTACCTTGATTCTTGATTTTTAGCTTCAAAACTATAAACCCTAATTTTTTTCTCCTTCTCCTCTCCCTTGTTCGACTCAAAATATGCAGGAAAAGAGGGGTATGGGTCGTTCATGGGGTTATATGGGTTGGGGGTTGGGCTTGTTTGAGTTGGACTAGGATTCCTTATTGCTAGGAATTGTATTTGGGCTCAAATTTGGTTCCTTTTTCCCCATTTAACCCTTATGGCCGATTTTTCTTATACATAAGATATTATTTTATATTTTTTTTATTAAATTTATTTATCACACTCTAAACCTCATACTTTTCATATTTTATAAATACCCGTAGCAAATCCTAGCGTCTTACGCGATAAACCTCAGTTTTTACGACAAACCGGAAAATATCATTTTCACAACAAAGTTTCCAAAAACAGAATTTCACACTCTTTTTGAAATATAACTCATAAAAACAAACTCCTCGTAACTTGCTAACGCTCAAATACTTGAACGAAGACTCGTTACGCAAAATCACAAAAACACCAAAACTACACAAGTCATTTCTACACCACAAAGGTGATCAAAAATGAACTTTCCCAAATTTCAAACTATCCAAATCACCATAATAACCATTTACGCAAAGGGATTTAGTGCTAAAACTCACCTATATCACTCATATATCACTTCAAACACCTAATACACACCAAACAAACGTCAACCGAGTCAAGAGTATCAGTCAAACTGACCTGCTAAAACCACGGTTGTTACATTATCCCCCACTTAGGTAAATTGCGTCCCGAGATTTCAACTACTATAGTCACCACTCACAACAGCAAAAGGAAATTTATGGATTTTTAAGCGGATAAATACCACACCATAAAATCACAGAGAAAGAATCGCAAAAATGTGAACCGACTAAATACTCGAATTCACACGATAGAAAACATCCCGTCACTCCAACGATACACGCAAATAGATACACTCCCCAATCAATAACACCAACAATCCAAACAACTTCTCACAAGTAGGTATGATACCCCCGAACCAAATGAAAAGCCAAATGGTAACCGCAAGACGCACTCACAAATGACAGATACCCATAAAACAAACATTTATGAATACCCCGCATCTAACTTCCACGATCTAAAATCCAACTACAAACGATCTACTTCACCAACCACATCGGCAAACAAATTTGGGTACTTAAATTTCATCTGATCCTCACGTTCCCAAGTAAACTTAGGACCACGCTTAGAATCCCACCATACCTTTAACAACGCTATCTCACCACATTTCAAGCCCTTAACATCTCGATCCATAATCTCAATAGGTTTCTCGACAAAACGAAGAGTCTTGTCAACCTTACATTCATCTAATGGCAAATGCAGACTAGCATCCGCCAACCACTTCTTTCCATTAGATACGTGAAACGTATCATGCACTCTACTTCACTCCCCATGCAAATTCAACCGATCTGTCTCAAATCCAATCATTTCCATAAATCTCAAACGGTCTTACGTATCTCGGTGCTAGCTTACCTTTCTTACCGAAACACACCACACCCTTCTAAGGAGATACTTTTAACCTCACAATATCACCAACACCAGACTCCAAGGGTTTACGGCAATAATCCACATAACTTTTTTTTGGCGATCTCTTGCTACCTTAAATCTTTCCTTAGTCAGAAAACCTTATTCGTAGTCTCTCGTTCTAGTTCCGGACCAATTAGTTGGCTTGTTCCAACCCTTGCCCACAGAACAGGTGACCTACATTACCTTCCATACAACTTTTCACACGACACACACTCAATACTAGAATGATAATTGTTGATATAGGAGAACTCAGCTAAGGATAAATGTATACCCCAGCTTTCTCCAAAATCAAACACACCCATGCTCTCAGCTCACCATCCATCTCCTGATTCGTACGCTCACTTAGTTCACTCATTTAAGAACGATAAGTCGTACTCATCTTCATACGCTATCTCAAGGCTCCATAAAACATTTACCACATTCGCGGAGTAAGTATTTCATCTTGATATAAGCTGATTGTCGCGACACCCCACGTCTCTCTACCAACTCATCAAATGAAATGTCTCACCAATTCCTTCTCAACAAAATCTCCAAGTATCTCTGACCGTTGCAACACCATAATAATCGTTGACATCAACACTCACCTTCAAGCGTATCAACCACTTGCTAAGGTAATAATACGTCTTATCCATTCTCGGATGTATCTTATACCTTGCATGATTGATGTCCTTAAGCTTCCACTCCATGAAATCATTAGCGGGTCCGCAAAGTACAATCATCCATCTTCATTATTTTCCATTTACTAGTCTAAACCAAGTAATCATTCTGCTTACATGTTCTCATCCTTGAACCTCTCTCTCTAGGCTGTCAATATCATCCTCTTAACCCCGAACTGAATTATCATAATCATTGCTCACAAACATCCAAGTTTCACTCATTCACTCCTGCTCAGCGCTCTTACCACGATGTCTACCCTTCCTTTACGGTGGCGAATCAGACAATCGTAGTCACTGAGAAGTTCCACACCCAACTTCTCTTCAA
This sequence comes from Artemisia argyi, assembly GCA_030686995.1. Lineage (NCBI taxonomy): Eukaryota > Viridiplantae > Streptophyta > Magnoliopsida > Asterales > Asteraceae > Artemisia > Artemisia argyi. The sequence goes on from CM060682.1 coordinate 177,618,247, forward strand.
CATATATTAACTTCTTGTCAAATATATGCTAAAGATTCTTATGATCCGTGTAGATAACACTTCATGTTCCATACAAATCTCATCTCCAAGTTCTATTTCCCAACCTTAAACCATGTATCACACAGTTCCTCTTATGGATCTTCCACCTCCGCGATGCCTACGCAATCTATAGAAAGATAGAAATGAATCATTAATAGTACCTGCCAATCCTAAGGACAATCGTCTCTCAGATGGTGTCTTAGGTACTTTCCACGCTTCACTACTTTTATCTTACTAGTGTCCACGAACACTCACTATCGTTGACCACCTTTCTGAAGAACGTACATCTTAAAGCTAAACCTCTCACTCGAACAACTTGGCAAACACCCTCTTCCTCTTCAACGAACAAATTGATAATCGAAACGACAATCTATCATAAGTAAACGACGCGAACCATGAAACCGGTTGAACTAAAACGTATGTTAACGAACTCAAAAGGGGTACGAATTACCGACTAACGAAGTAACGAACATCAAAATCAAAGCTAGAAAACACAATAAGAAAATTTTCTCCCAATAAAAGTATACACGGATAAAAATGCTCATGAAAACCCATACAAAGAAAATATAAAATACACGTACCCATAAAACATCGACAAACGTACCTCAACAAAAGAAACACTCGATGAACTAAATACATAACAAGTTTGGTAAATGAGAACCATAGACAGTTCTTATTCCCGTACTAAACCTTCCAAAAAAAAAACAAATGAACACCGTTTTTTTTACAAGACATATCTTAAACTTATACATTTTTATAAAAAATATATATATATATAAACCATTTTATGTAAGACATCAACATAACCATTTTTTTTCCACACTTCCTTTTTACCATATAAATAATAGTTTCCAACAAATGACCTTGAAATACCCAAAACGAATTTTAAAATACCATAAGGACTTTAACACAACCCCTTTATTGGATGCGAAAATAAAACACAGAAGAATCACATAATCAAAATAATCATCAAACGAATCTCATACCAGTGAACACTCACGCGAATACATTGCAAACCAAACGATGAACTTAAAGACTCATTCGTACACCGATCAAACCAAAATCATAGAAAACACCGATACTAACGGGTCACAAATTTCAATTAGTGTGTGTAAATGAGGGATTAAATATCCACACCAACTCGTCACGAACCAACAATACTTGAAGAATAGTATAACATTCATCCGAGGAATGAATGTATGGAATAACCAAAGAAACGAACCAGTATCCAACAAAAACGAATTCGATTCCCAACACCTATCACGACGTCAAATAGAAAGAATATGGCATCTGTACCATCATGGTACGAATAGGAATGCCAACCAAAGAATTAGGTATACAAACGAAGCGTCTAGCAAACGAATCAACTTAAATACCACAACATAAGTACCCACCGATATTTGAGGTATCAACATATGATAGGTAGGATGGAATCTTACCACCTACACACCCCAACATATAACGACTGCCCAAACGGTTAAGAGAATACTTCTCTAACCATACAGCCATCGCAAACATGATATCACATACCATCTACCACAACATATAACAACAAACATCAATCAATGTAATAATGGTCACAAGTCCACATGTGTAATACCCTTATAATTATGTTCGCGGCCATAGTTATAAGCCTATTCCATACGCATACTTACTTCCAAAACCACACATCTTAATGATAACGCACATATACCACATAGCACCTAATACACCATGCAATCCATGCTATCATACTTGCAAGTTCACTTGTGTTGTGACGCATGTATAATTATGTTGGTCACCATAATTATCTATGCCCCCTTTCATAAGTGTACTCCATCCTATGACAACACATCATGCAAACAATCACGCAACCAAAAACAAAAGACGTCGCAAACAATCATCTCACATGGAACAATTCCATCGATCACGTAAACTCTATAATCAAAATCACTTGGATAAGGTCGATCCAATATCCAAGAGTAATCATGCTCCATCATGGCTCCAAACGGCAAAAGACAATATACAAATTCCAAGACATAACACAAAACAAAAGACGTCGCATAATGGCTCAACTCCACTCTCGCACTTATCTCCCCCCTCAGATCAATTCAACTTACTACTCGCTGTGGACTCTAGATCTGAATCCACACCATTTCATCCTAACTCCCTTTCATCTTTACTCAACCAACCATTCATGTTTCCTGCACGTTGAGGTAGTCGACAACATGCAAAACCATCTCCATTCTTTTCTTCCAATTCTACATAATTCACAAGCGCATACAAATCACGAGGTTTAGACTAAACCACATATCCTTCCTAGGTGAAGTGAGGACACTACCAAGGGTATTTGGTAATGGCTCCATCTCCAGAAGTCGTCGTGGTTCCAAACCTCTCCACTTCTTCTCCACGAACGTTTCCCATAAACATCCTCTCCTTGTCCGAATGTAGATACATGCTATCGGAAACTCGGATTCTGCGTTTAGTCTGCTTCATCCTACCACCTCTCACGCATCCGATAGCGACAACGGTTGTCCAACGAAGCATCTTACGCGCGGAAGACGATATAATAAAGTCGATATATACAATACTACGTATATAGAATAGAATAGACGTCCGAAACTCAATAAAACATCTCATAAATATAGGAAAATAGACATATAAAATACTATACTTACATATAGGTCCTAAATGCAACTATATGAGGGACTCCTAGGTTATAGTCTAGGTCCAACCGCCTAATTATCTATAACCAAGGCTCTGATACCAATATGTCACACCTCGCCACGGCGGAAACGTGCGGGTGTAACTTCATGGATATCATCACAACACATGGTGTCTATATAGAGAATAACTACATGCATAAAGTAGAGCAAGTACAGACACGAAGTGTCGTAACAATACCCCAAAACAACATAATCAAAACATAATCCAAAACAATCCAAAATCCAAGCATAGACGATAAACCACTTCCAATGCAACTAGGGTCTCGTATAATCTCATTCTTCTATCTTATCCTTAGAAAGCTCACCTGAAAATGATGCTTAAAATGTCAACATTACGTTGGTGAGATTCATAGGTTTAAGACTCAAACACACTAGGCAACCAAAATCACTGTGATTACAAAATCTAGTTGGACAAATAATTATAGTTATCATGTAAGCTACATATATTACTAGGCAACATCACACATAAGGCAACCATCGGGCCGGATCGTAACCCCCGCTCCCAAAACACATCATATCGGGCCGGATCGTGACCCCCGCTCCCAAAATAATGGGTAAATTAATACCCTCCAATTAGGTCGTATGCACGAGCAACAGGGTAAGCACCCTCCCAATTAGACCACACAACTATCACACAACATATCATTACCGTTCACATATAACATAAATACGATAACATTAAAAGTCCAAACTCTTTAACACCATACACATAATCACAGTAATTCAAATCATTTAAGACAAGCATCATTCCCATCCCAATTTTAAAACAAAGTAAAAATATGGGACTATGAACTCACCTTAAACTCCGCAGCTTCCACAAAAACAACTAACAATCTATAGCACACAAAAATAATTCACAATACACAAGGTTAAGCTAAAAGCTACAACCCATGTAATACACATATGATGGATGTCTAAGACTCATATGACCCACCATGGATCTCCTAGACACCACACTAACCACTACCATAACTTAATACTCACTAAATCCCTTGCACTCTTAAAATCAGAAAACGCAAAATTTTTGGGTACCTTTGCCCACATAAAATCACGACAAATAAAGCTCAACAACTCACACCAAAAATTCACCATGGTCTCTCATAAGCATAGAAGCTAATCCCAGAAGGCCATGGACCAATAACACACACAAATACTCATAAGAAATTCAAACTTGTCAACTACTCAAATTCGGATCTGAACGCTCACCAAAAAGTTTTGATTTTAAATAAATACTTCCACAAGTTTTTATCGCGAATCCTTTTCGTGGTAGTCTAATATAACCTAATACTTAACTATTTCAGAAGGCCTAGTCAAAATACCACTTTTACAACCACATGACACCCTCAAACGTTTACCCAAAATCTGTCCCGGTTTGACAGCTTTGACACCTTAACAAAGAAAAATCAAAAGACCAACTTCCCGACCTTGAAATCAATCGTGGCTGGACTTTTTGGAAATCTCTTTCATTATAATTCAATTTAGACCAAAAATTCGTAACCTAACTCATCTCCATCTGTTATTTACACTCACATCTTTACAGCTATAATTTTCTGTCCAAACCCTAACTCAATAACTAGCATGTTTTACACTCAATTCTCTTCACCAATCATCATAATATCTTCATTAATTGATCCCAACATGTTTTAATTAATTAATTTACAGAAGTTTACAAACCCTAGATCCATCATAATTAATATTACATGAATTAGATTAATTAATCAAACAATTGAACATAGGGTTTAAAGATTTTACCTTGATTCTTGATTTTTAGCTTCAAAACTATAAACCCTAATTTTTTTCTCCTTCTCCTCTCCCTTGATCAACTCAAAATATGCAGGAAAAGAGGGGTATGGGTCATTCATGGGGTTATATGGGTTGCGGGTTGGCTTGTTTGAGTTGGACTAGGATTCCTTATTGCTAGGAATTGTATTTGGGCTCAAATTTGGTTCCTTTTTCCCCATTTAACCCTTATGGCCGATTTTTCTTATACATAAGATATTATTTTATATTTTTTTTATTAAATTTATTTATCACACTCTAAACCTCATAGTTTTCATATTTTATAAATACCCGTAGCTAATCCTAGCGTCTTACGCGATAAACCTCAGTTTTTACGACAAACCGGAAAATATCATTTTCACAACAAAGTTTCCAAAAACAGAATTTCACACTCTTTTTGAAATATAACTCATAAAAACAAACTCCTCGTAACTTGCTAACGCTCAAATACTTGAACGAAGACTCGTTACGCAAAATCACAAAAACACCAAAACTACACAAGTCATTTCTACACCACAATGGTGATCAAAAATGAACTTTCCCAAATTTGAAACTATCCAAATTACCATAATAACCATTTACGCAAAGGGATTTAGTGCTAAAACTCATCTATATCACTCATATATCACTTCAAACACCTAATACACACCAAACAAACGTCAACCGGGTCAAGACTATCAGTCAAACTGACCTGCTAAAACCACGGTTGTTACCACCAGCAGCATCACAAACTACCACCACCACCAGCATCACCAACACCACCACCACCACCACAACCACCAGCCACCACCAGCAGCAGCAACCACCACCAGCCACCACTACCACCATCAGCCACTACCACCACCAGCCACAACCACCACCACCACCACCACCACAATCACAACCAGCCACCACCACCATCAGCAAGCACCACCACCACCACCACAACCAGCCACCACCACCACCACAACCACCAGCCGCCACCACCAGCAGCAACCACCACCAGCCACCACCACACCAGACACCACCACAACCACAACTAGCCACCACCAGTAGCAACCACCACCACCACAACCAGCCACCACCACAACCACCAGCCACCATCACCAACACCAACATCACCAACCACCACCACCACCAGCATCACCAACACCACCACCACCACAACCACCAGCAGCAGCAACCACCACCAGCCACCATCAGTCACTACCACCACCAGCCACAACTACCACCACCACCACAACCAACAGCAACCACCACCACAACCAGCCACCACCACCACCACCACAACCACTAGCAGCAACCACCACCACCACCACCACCATCAGCCACCACTACCACCACCACCACCATTAGCCGCCACCACCACCACCACCACCACTACCACCACCAGCCACCACCACCATAACCACCACCACCAGCCACCACCACTACCACCACCAGCAACCACCACCACCACCATCTTTTTTTTAGTCATCTTTATCTTAAGTATTAAATGTAGTGATCATTTAAAATATAGTTATTCATATATCAGAATCTTTTTAACATGTTATATATATTTTGAATTTGTATGTTGTATCAAATAAAGCACAAATTACCTTTAATTACTAGAGTGTCATAATTTGGACTAAATTATACATTAATTAACACTTACATATTAAAAACTTAAATAGTGATTTGATTGATTTGCATGAGAACATGAACAGACTGTATGTGAAGACTCAATACTTTGAATTAGTACTTTGTAATTACTTTTTGCAATGATTTAGTTTATACAGCCACATATGTTTGTAGAGTAGATTACTAATTAATTACTGTATCTAGTTTCATCACTAGCCACATAAATCATCATCAAAAAACACAATTTCTTACTTAACCATTATCAAATCATCATCTAAAAACATGTCTGGATCTCCTAATCTCGATGAACTGAAAGATTTGTATGGGTCTGATAAACTTCACAAATGTCTCAAGTTCCTCTTCAGTCAAGAAATTCTTCTAAATGAAGTAATGATCCGGTGTTTGGGTGAGAAGCGTGATGAGCTGCGAATAAGTGTTGATAAGCACATTGAGAGAATGGTTGAGGTTTTAGATCTTAACTTTGATGAAGAAGAAGCTGCTGATGATGGTTATGAGTCCCTTCGGGAGGTTCAAGTGATGGAGCACCTTTTGCTGGAGTCCCTTTCGGCCATTTTGGTTGACCTTCGTGCTCTGGTATCCAAGAAGGAGGAAGCCATTGCCAATATGGATTATTATGATCAGAGCTCCAGTTGAATAGTTGTTTAAGTAGGGTCTTTTTGGTTGGGTTTGGTGGTTCCTTAACTTGTTATGTTTTTGGTTGTTGTTTTGAAGGAACTGGTACATTTAATCACCCTCCTTAATCTTTAATAGTAATAAATATGATTTAGGTTTTTAATTATGTCATAATCTTGTGTTTCTATTTTAAATATACTTTATTTATAAGCAGTTGAGTTACCTTATATCTCACACTCTGAAATATTACACACATAAGAAACACATATTGGTGAAATAGGTATCTTCAGCGAATTTAGGGGTTTCAAAATGAAGGAACAAAAATGAAATCAAGCAATAAATAATCAAAATAAACGCTCTATATAAGAGCTTGATTGTTTTATCATCAATACAAGCATCCATTTGGGTGTTTATCAAGTCATTCATATATTAGTTTTTTAATTGTATGCTAATAAGATTTTTAAGTTGATTAGGTTATGATTTTTTGTGTGGTTCGAATGGATTATTAAGGGTTGCTTGATTCTTATTGTCTGCTATAGATGTTATAGAGTGTTTGGGATGGATTATTAAGGGTTCGGATGGATTATTAAGGGTTGCTTGAAATTGATGTATGGATATGTTTGCAAGTTAATTAGATTATTTGTGTTTAAGTAGCTTGTTTAGTTAGTACTCAGGTTGTGATAACATTGCACAACTGTGCTACGAAATTTTGTAGATTTCTTCAGGTCAATCATGTTCCATTGTGGCTAGTCTTCGTTGGCGACTAATGTATTTATAGTTCTGTCAAGAATTATAATCATTCATCCCTGGCAAATGCTCGTCCCAATGGATCATGATTGGCCAGAAGATGTTGCGAAGGTTCAAGCTAGTCAGCATCAAAAAAGAAGTCAGCAAAAAGTGACAAAAAAGTTACACTATGTTCTCAAGTTGAGTAAAAAGAGGGAAAGAAAATGAAAGTAGTTTTTGTTGTATTCTCAAGTTTTATTTAGGAAGTAAAGTGAAATCAAAGTTGAAGAAATGGCTAAAGTGGTTTTTGTTGCGAAGGTTCAAGCCAGTCTGCATATAAAACTTTCACCCCACTTTTGGGAGAAACTGATGCTACTAGTAATGTTGGAGAAATGGCTAAGGTGGTACAACAAGATCAAGTTCCTACTGCTGTAGAGGTTTGGATTGTATGTTATTCTTTGTATCTGATCTTGGGAATGCCCATATCAGCAATTGTTAACGTTGTAAAAAAAAACTTTTGGTAAGTAATATAATTCACCTTTTGTGAGATTACAACTGCTGTAGAGGTTTGGATTGTATGTTCTTCTTTGTATCTGATCTTGGGAATGCCCATATCAGTTTCTACACTTTTTTCTCCTTCCTGAAATAGTGATTTTTATTAATTAAGGAACCAGCAACTTACAAGAATTATACAAGCAGTCAAATTGAACACACTCATTTGACTGATACAATATAACAGATACATTCTACACAATCATTCACGAATCACGAAACTAGCTGATTCAATATCCACCATTCTTCTAGACTTAGCAACTACATTCTAACATCTAGGAAACCATGGAGAAATATCCCTTATTGGCTACATTTCCACTAAACAAACACCCTTCCTAATTCCATCCTAGTCAGTTTCTATAGTTTAGTTCTTTAGATTTTGTAACAAAATGAAAAAATAGTTTATAAGAGGAATATAAAAATAGTCTATAAGAGGAATATAAAATACCTGTGGCTCCCTTTTTTGGTATGTCCTCCCCAAAAATTTTGAAAACCCTCTATATTTTTTTCACCAAATTTCGAATTCTCCCTCCACCCATTTCCATCTCCACCCACGTTTCTCACATTTCTCACCAATCACCACTCACAGCCACCAATCACCAATCACCAGTCACATCACAGCCACCATTCACCAGTCACCATCCATCATATCACTTGTCGGTCCGGCCATCAACAACGGAGGGAGGTTCATTTAGATATAAATTAGGTACTTTTTTGAATTAGGAATTCATTATGTTGGAATTTTAACTTATTATTCATTTTCATTGTATATTTTATTTGTTATGGATTTGTTGGTTTCTTGTTTCTTTGGTAATGTTAACTTATCGTATTTTTGGCTGAATCGTTTAATTAACCAACAACACAATAAAGATAACATGTTGTAATTTACACATTTTTCTTAATACACGTTTTCATATTTGACATTTGAAGCTTAATTAGATTGATGCCCAATACATTCATTCCATTGTGTTGTTACAATTCTTATTGTAAACCTAGCTTATTAATTAGCTAGACACTTATGACTTGACATTGGAACTTCATCAATCTAAATGTTCATATATGCTTATATTGGTTTAACTTGTAACTTGTAGGATATATACGTTATCATTTGACCTCAACAATAATAGCATGGACAAGTCTTGGATGACAACTTGTAGGACCAACAAACAATATATTGATGGAGTAGCAGCGTTTATTAACTATGCACTACACAACTTTCAGAAGATGAAGAACATCGACCCACGAGTTAATATACGACAGCTTAAGATGACATGTTTGTGTACCACATGTTTAAACAAAATAGAGCAAACAGTGGATGACGTGGAGTACCATTTATTCTCTAACGGGATTAATCTTAGATACAGAAAATGGGATAAACATGGAGAAAAGGATGAGCAAGCAACAACAGCCCAAATACCTGATAATGCAGAAACAGAGTTTGTTGACGACACAGATTTCGACATGGAGTCACATTCAGAAATTCCAACAGATGGCCCAGCAACAGTAGAAATGGTTAATGCTACGAAAGAAAATTTTGATGAGGATGACCTTGCCAAGTTTCAAAAACTATTATTAGACACGGAGAAGCCACTTTATAAAGGATGTCCTGACTTCACAAAGTTGTCCGCAATAGTTAAACTACTCAACTTGAAGGGTAAGTATGGAGCTTCTGATAAGTTCTTTACTAAATTACTAGGATTGATAAAAAAAATGCTACCTGCTGGTAACGAAATGGTTGAAAAAACTTATCAGGCCAAAAAACTAATGAAAATGATGGGATCAGGATACGAAAAGATACATGTATGTAGCAACAAATGCATTCTTTACTGGAAGACTAACAAGGAGTTGACTGTTTGTCCAACTTATGGGATATCAAGATGGAAGGTGGATAATAAGACACGTAAAGTGTATGAAAACTGATAAAGCGAAAAATGATCCGTTTTTAGGGGGTCATTTAAGCCCGAATCCGAATTTATTAGATCAAATATTGCCCTAAATCGTTCCTTTTGTGATTTTAGGTACTTGGAGAGTGAATTCTGGAAAAGAAGCCATTTTGGACGTTTTTTGAGCATAAAAGTGAAGAAAACGGCAAAGTCTCAATTTTCCATGCTGGGAACAGTAGGTGACGGCGTCAAGAGTAATTTCCTGACGGCGTCAAACCTCAATAATAAAATCCGAGAGTTCATGAAGGCGTCAAGAGTTTTCCTGACGGCGTCAAAACCCCAAGAATTAAAATCCGTAGTTGATGACGGCGTCACACACAGGGCGTCAAGAGTAATTTGTGTGACGGTCTAGGCCTTGACGGCGTCAGAAGTAGATCAAGGCCGTCCGAGGAAGTATTTAGAGGTGAGATGACGGCGTCACACCTTTGTTCTTGACGCCGTCATCCGTATTTTCCTATATATAGTTTTCTAGTTTTTCACATTTAAAAAGAGGAGTTTGGGGAGAAACCCTAAAGACGATTTTGGTGTAACTTTACAGGTTTTTCAAGGGTTCCAACCCCTTGATACCTTGCATGATTAATTAAGATAAGTGTTCTTCTAATTCAATCAATATGTCTATGTGTTGGTTGTCTATATCATGTTCTTGTCTTAATTCTATCATGCTAGGCTAGATCTCTTTTGTGTTTGCTTGGATCTAATGAAACCTAGATATTGATTATGTGTTGATTACTTGTTTATTCTTGTCTTGGATGAATGATTTATATGTTAGGCTTAAGAAAACTGGCAGATCTCCAAATGGTAACATGCTTGAACGTCTTAAGAAACATGAATCGAGGCGTACTAGGTCTTTATTGGTTGTATTTAATGCATGAGCCACTGTTTACAATCCCTATAGTTGTGCTGAGCATGGTGTAGGAGGAGATAAGAGCTCATAGAATTGGGGAGTTATGTATGCCACCCCATGAATGGTATTAAGGAATACGATCCGTCATCCATGCAATTATAACAAGTAATTAACGTGTAAAAGATATCTAGGGAGTAGTGAAATCTAAGTAAACACATTCTCTCCAATTACTGCTCACAACCTTAGTATAAATTAGTTTAATTTCATTTTTAGTATTTTATTTTGATTGCATCTTAGTTTTGGGTTAGTTGAATAGCAACTAATTCCGCCCACTCTTCCAAAACCCGAGATTTTTACTTGCTTTCCATAAAATATAAAAACACAAAAATAATCATCCCTCACCTTTAGAACTAGTATTTAGGCTTTCTAATCCTAGCGGCACTATTCCTAAGCTGAACGGTCAATCCCCCGGTACTTGTCACTATACTATACTACAACGATCAGGTACACTGCCTGGTGGGGGTTGTAAGCTTCTCGAGATCCCTCGAGAGGTAAAGCCTGTTGCGATTCCCACGCATCAAGTTTTTGGCGCCGCAGCCCGGGGAATAGTTATTGTCTAGGTTAGAATTTCTTTTTATTAGGTCTACTTGCTAGATTCCTTTCTAGTAAGATTTTATTTTTTATTTTTTAGGTTTTCTTTAGTCTATCTTTTCTTTGTGTCTTTGTTTGTAAAAACCTTTCCATTGACTATTCCGTTTGCTATTATGGAGAACGCGAATCCACCAAGTCCGACACTAGAGTTTTACCAGAAAAAATATAATTACACTAGTTTGGATATTACAAGATGGAGGAATGAAATGAGGAGGACAGGATTTTATATTGATTTTATTGAGTACCTTGAGAAAAGAGGCCAAATGCATAATGCTTTTAAAGAATTCACCTTAGTAGCTCCATCAACCCCTCAAAATGCCTCACTTAGTGAAACCTATGCACCATATGAGCCTTCACCTAGGATAGTTTCGTATGAGCCACCTAGCTGCATGTCATGGTTAGGCCCTACCAGAATACAGGATGAACACATAGGTGACCTTGATGTGATGGAGGATGTAGCCGAACATGATTACATTGATCAAAAAGGCCTAGGTTTTATGATCGATGATGATGAATCTCAAGAAACAGATGATGAATCTCTTGGGCAATTTGTATATAGCAGTCAGAATAATGAGGATGATCCTTATGATTCGGACATAGAAGTTGAGATGCCTAGAGAAGCACGTGAGATACTTGGGAGAATGTTAGGGCTAGATCCTGACACATGGAATAATGAGGTGAACAACATAAGCCTACAAAATACTCAACCATCACTTGAGGAATACACACCACCTGTGACTTACCCGGAAGAAGTAGAAGAGACTATAGGAGCCCCAATAGAGGTAGAACCCTTGTACCAAACACCACTAGAGGATATAGGTTTGAATACTTGTAGTGATAACCTTACTGATGCGTGGGAATCGCAACAGGCTTTACCTCTCGAGGGATCTCGAGAAGCTTACAACCCCCACCAGGCAGTGTACCTGATCGTTGTAGTATAGTATAGTGACAAGTACCGGGGGATTGATCGTTCAGCTTAGGAATAGTGTCGCTAGGATTAGAAAACCTAATTACTAGTTCTAAAGGTGAGGGATGATTATTTTTTTGTTTTTATATTTTTATGAAAGCAAGTAAAATCTCGGGTTTTGAAAGAGTGGGCGGAATTAGTTGCTATTCAACTAACCCAAAACTAAGATATAATCAAAATAAAATAATAAAAATGAAATTAAACTAATTAAACTAAGGTTGTGAGCAGTAATTGGAGAAAATGTGTTTACTTAGATTTCACTACTCCCTAGATATCTTTTACACGTTAATTACTTGTTATAATTGCATGGATGACGGATTGTATTCCTTAATACCATTCATGGGGTGGCATACATAACTCCCCAATTTTATGAGCTCTTATCTCCTCCTACACCATACCCAGCACAACTATAGGGATTGTAAACAGTGGCTCATGCATTAAATACAACCAATAAAGACCTAGTACGCCTCGGTTCATGTTTCTTAAGACGTTCAAGCATGTTACCATTTGGAGATCTGCCAGTTTTCTTAAGCCTAACATATAAATCATTCATCCAAGACAAGAATAAACAAGTAATCAACACATAATCAATATCTAGGTTTCATTAGATCTAAGCAAACACAAAAGAGATCTAGCCTAGCATAATGGAATTGAGACAAGAACAAGATATAGACAACCAACACATAGACATATTGATTGAATTAGAAGAACACTTATCTCAATTACAATGCAAGGTATCAAGGGTTTGGAACCCTTGAAAAACCTGTAAAAGTTCCACCAAATTCGTCTTTAGGGTTTCTCCAAAACTTCTCTTTTTTAATGTAAAAACTAGAAAACTATATATAGGAAAATCGAGGTGACGGCGTCAAGAGCAATGGTGTGACGCCGTCATCTCGCCGCCAAATACTTCCTCGGACGGCCTTGATCTACTTATGACGGCCTATATGACGCCGTCATCAACTACGGTATTTTATTCTTGGGACTTTGACGCCGTCAAGAACAACTCTTGACGCCTTCATGCACTGTTCCCAGCATAGAATTTTGAGACTTTGTTGTTTTCTTCACTTTTATGCTCCAAAAACGTCCGAATTGGCTTCTTTTCCATAATTCACTCTCCAAGTACCTAAAATCACAAAAGGAACGATTTAGGGCAATATTTGATCAAATAAAGTCGGATTCGGGCTTAAATGACCCCCTAAAAACGGATCATTTTTCGCCTCATCATATACCCTTACACTTGAGATTTGCTTGTCCTCAAGCAAATGCGCTTTTATTCTACTCAAAAGACAAGTTAGGGGTCATTTAACACTAATATAAAAGTAATTACAACAAATAATCGTTCCACTAAAGACCAATAGACAAGCACGGAGGTCATACACTAGCACCTCACAAATAGTGTTTAGATACTCACATCTCTCGGGTGTAATAAAGTAATATAACATTATGGAAATGGAAGATATCTCTCACTACCTGTCATAGCAAAATAGATTACCATAGGCTTGGGAAAGGATCAAACCTCCACCACATGGCGTAAGCACCTAGGATAAACTATCAAAGAGGTCTTTTAAAGGGTTGTAACGTTAGGTATAGGGATATGAATTACACGGTTTTGTTGGATAAAGGAAGTTTTACTGGTGGCGAGTTAACAATCTTGGTTAATTACATGTACAATATGGCGTTGCTAAGCCAAGACTAGACTCGACTTAAGCTAATAAATGAGAAATAACAAAAACATAAAATGAACATAGAATGAAACGGGATGGTAGTCCGTATGTCTTTTTTTTTTTTTTTTTTTTTTTTTTTTTTTTTTTTTTTGCATACACTCTTACCCTACCATCCAAAATAATACATCATAGGGAATGAACGTTCCCCTTACACTTGAATCTTTACATACTTTACATTTAACTATTCTAATGACTCGAATTAAGAAAATCAAAACACTTGGAGCACTTTTAAGATTAACGCACATATGGGGGTAATAAGTGATGTTCTTCCCCATTACTCCATAAAATAAGTACTTACCCATGAGTCCCAATCGTCCCAAAACAATATGTACAATGATATGACTCGACTTAGCAACTATGTAATCAATTAGAAAGTTAACTTAGGGTTTAACAAATAACAATAATGCACTAAAAATGAGCGCATACACGGAAGGCTAAGGCGATTTGGTTGTACATTTAAGTGGGGTGTAACAAATTCTTCCTTTAAGTAAGATGCTTAAAGTTAGAAACGAAAAGATAGGCTCGGAGGGGTGTACTAGGGGTATCGTGTACTAAAAATGAGTATAACGCTAAGGGTGTGGGAAAAATTAGTTGACTTAACTAGCCAAGTAATATGACTTAAATGGTCAAGTAATTATGATACGGGTTTAACACAAGGGTGATCCTAATGCCTCTTATCATGTAGTAAATCCTACCACACGAATGTAGTCTCACTAGCGGTCTCGGGATGCATCACTAACGCAAGTTCTAGAATCTAAATGCTACCGGTACACTCATAAGCACTAATAATGAATGCTTTTCCTATCAAATCTAAAGGCGAACCTCACATATTTGGGTGGAAAATTTTTCTGAATATACGGTTATGTGCTAGTCATACAATCTCCTATCCATGAGACGCTTGCTATGGCTAAAGTTTCACTCCTAAATGTTGTAAAAAATTTTAAATTTGGCGCTAAAATTGCACTAACAAGTATTTCTCATAGTTTTATTACACATCTACCATTAAACAAAACAAACTCAAGCGAAAGTGCATATGTAAGGTATCATCTTTTTACCCTCCCCTTACACTTAAGATGAACATTGTCCCCAATGTTCAAGTAAAGAATGTAAAAGTGAAAAAGTAAAGAGAATGAAATCAAATACTCCCCTGATTCGCTCGGTATGGATTATAGGTTGGCCAGGTTAAATCTTCCTCCAAGAAAATGAACAATCAAAGCTTCCCTTCCAGAATATAAATCATCTCCTTGTCAAACATAACCTGTAAATCCTGACAAAATAGACAAGACAACCTCGCGTAAAATTGGCGGCATCCTATATAAGTTACTAAATCCTAGAAAACAAAGTAAGATATAATGCTTGTGGAATGAAGTTTACAAATTTCCTGGAGATTATAAAACTTAATAATTCACAAAAACCATAAGACTCCGTTAGAAAAACAAAACCGGTAAAATTTCCAGATTTTAACTCCTGACGCCGTCAAGAGTAAAACTCTGACGCCGTCAGAATGGACCTGCAAAAATTCTTATGTTAAGTTTCCGGAAAATTTCTGGAAAAACTTGGTCTTACTTCCTGGAAAATCCTGCAAAACTTCATTATGACTCAATACAAGCATTTGACTCTAACAAATACGAATATACATGTTCATTTAATATTGTGGAGAATCATGATCGGTTTGT
Source organism: Artemisia argyi (assembly GCA_030686995.1). Taxonomy (NCBI): domain Eukaryota; kingdom Viridiplantae; phylum Streptophyta; class Magnoliopsida; order Asterales; family Asteraceae; genus Artemisia; species Artemisia argyi. The sequence continues at coordinate 177,634,085 of CM060682.1, forward strand.
TTCTTAAAAACACATTTGGGGTTTCCCCTTACACTTATCTTTTGCAAAAATACTTTTAGGTTGGAGTTAAGACTAGGCCAAACAACATAGTAAAGTATTTCCACATTTTAATTGAGAAACATGATCAACCAACAATAAAAATAAAACATGCATACGGAAGCAAATAACAATCAAACAAATAAAATCACACAAAACATGGGTTGCCTCCCAAGAAGCGCTTGTTTTTGTTCGAGTCACGAGCCTGACTCTACCCTTATTTAATGGAAATAGGGGAGGTTTTCCCTACACTTAGGACTAAGTGCGGGTGAAAGTAGCGATACACACCCTTAGGGTGGAAATATGCCATGTGAGGAAAGAGTGGCAGATGAATTATATGCTCAAATGGGTGTGCTCCTATCATCATAACCTTACCTAGTTCACTTTGGTCAATGGGTGAGTTGAAGTTTTCTCCTAAGAAGGGATCATTTTCAATCAACTTCAAGAGACTCCTAGTTGGGAATCCGTCTTGACCTAATAAACCCGGTTTAAACCCATAATATTTCTTACGATCAATCATGAATGGGTGATGTAAGTATGTAAGGTCATGGTTCACTCCTATGTCAACTTCCTCTCTACAAGGCTTGGGGTCTACTACCTTCAACATAAGACTACCCGGACTATATGGTTTGATGGGTGGATCGGGACCTTTTTCAATTCCTAAACTTTCATCCAAGAATGGAAGATTAGGTACCGGATTAAGTTGAGGCTCCGGTTTATCAAAACTAGGAACTTTCATAGAACTAGGAGTAAGGTTATCACTACAAGTATTCAAACCTATATCCTCAAGTGGTGCTTGGTTCAAAGGTTCTACCTCCGTTGGGATTCCTATAGTCTCCTCTACTTCTTCCGGGTAAGTCACGGGCGGTGTGTGTGCCTCAAATGATGGTAGGATTTGTGGGGTACTTGGTGGGCTTACGCTACTTACCTCATCCTCCATTTTATCTAGATTACCTATGTGTTTGCTTTGTACTATGGCTTTAGGTGACATCCACAAAGGTATCCCTAAGTAATCATCCCCAGATAAACTTCCTGTTTGCTCCTTCAAACTTGTTTTTGATTGATTTGTGATGTTGTTTGTTGGGTTGTCTACTCTATAATAATATTGGGCATAGTCTTCTATGGTATCCCATGCTTCTTCAGCAGTTAATTCCCTAGGGCCCCCATTGGCAAAATCATCGATGCACATTTGGTCACATCGGTTGACACGATAGTAAAAGGTTTCGGTTAGGGATGCTAAAGAGAAACTATGATGAGGGAATTTTCGAAGTAAAATTTTAAAACGAGTCCATGCATCATATATGGGTTCATCTCGATATTGTTTGAAATTCGAGATGTCAATAGGGTAGAATGGTCTTTGTGGTTGGTGGTATGGTGGATTCGCGTACTCCATAATGGTGAACGGAAGAGTCAATGGAAATTACGAACAAACACACAAAGAAAAAGATAGACTAAAGATGACCTAAAAATAAAAATAAAATCTTACTAGAAAGGAATCTAGCAAGTAGACCTAATAAAAAGAAATCCTAACCTAGACAATAACTATTCCCCGGGCTGCGGCGCCAAAAACTTGATGCGTGGGAATCGCAACAGGCTTTACCTCTCGAGGGATCTCGAGAAGCTTACAACCCCCACCAGGCAGTGTACCTGATCGTTGTAGTATAGTATAGTGACAAGTACCGGGGGATTGATCGTTCAGCTTAGGAATAGTGTCGCTAGGATTAGAAAACCTAATTACTAGTTCTAAAGGTGAGGGATGATTATTTTTGTGTTTTTATATTTTTATGAAAGCAAGTAAAATCTCGGGTTTTGAAAGAGTGGGCGGAATTAGTTGCTATTCAACTAACCCAAAACTAAGATATAATCAAAATAAAATAATAAAAATGAAATTAAACTAATTAAACTAAGTTTGTGAGCAGTAATTGGAGAAAATGTGTTTACTTAGATTTCACTACTCCCTAGATATCTTTTACACGTTAATTACTTGTTATAATTGCATGGATGACGGATTGTATTCCTTAATACCATTCATGGGGTGGCATAAATAACTTCCCAATTCTATGAGCTCTTATCTCCTCCTACACCATACCCAGCACAACTATAGGGATTGTAAACAGTGGCTCATGCATTAAAATACAACCAATAAAGACCTAGTACGCCTCGGTTCATGTTTCTTAAGACGTTCAAGCATGTTACCATTTGGAGATCTGCCAGTTTTCTTAAGCCTAACATATAAATCATTCATCCAAGACAAGAATAAACAAGTAATCAACACATAATCAATACCTAGGTTTCATTAGATCTAAGCAAACACAAAAGAGATCTAGCCTAGCATAATGGAATTGAGACAAGAACAAGATATAGACAACCAACACATAGACATATTGATTGAATTAGAAGAACACTTATCTCAATTACAATACAAGGTATCAAGGGTTTGGAACCCTTGAAAAACCTGTAAAAGTTCCACCAAATTCGTCTTTAGGGTTTCTCCAAAACTTCTCTTTTTTAATGTAAAACTAGAAAACTGTATATAGGAAAATCGAGGTGACGGCGTCAAGAGCAATGGTGTGACGCCGTCATCTCGCCGCCAAATACTTCCTCGGACGACCTTGATCTACTTATGACGGCCTATGTGACGCCGTCATCAACTACGGTATTTTATTCTTGGGACTTTGACGCCGTCAAGAACAACTCTTGACGCCTTCATGCACTGCTCCCAGCATAGAATTTTGAGACTTTGCCGTTTTCTTCACTTTTATGCTCCAAAAACGTCCGAAATGGCTTCTTTTTCAGAATTCACTCTCCAAGTACCTAAAATCACAAAAGGAACGATTTAGGGCAATATTTGATCAAATAAAGTCGGATTCGGACTTAAATGACCCTCTAAAAATGGATCATTTTTCGCCTCATCAAATAAAGTCGAATTTGGTGCAACTTTTACAGGTTTTTCAAGGGTTCCAAACCCTTGATACCTTGCATTGTAATTGAGATAAGTGTTCTTCTAATTCAATCAATATGTCTATGTGTTGGTTGTCTATATCTTGTTCTTATCTTAATTCCATTATGCTAGGCTAGATCTCTTTTGTGTTTGCTTAGATCTAATGAAACCTAGATATTGATTATGTGTTGATTACTTGTTTATTCTTGTCTTGGATGAATGATTTTATATGTCAGGCTTAAGAAAACTGGCAGATCTCCAAATGGTAACATGCTTGAACGTCTTAAAAACATGAACCGAGGCGTACTAGGTCTTTATTGGTTGTATTTAATGCATGAGCCACTGTTTAAAACCCCAAGAATTAAAATCCGTAGTTGATGACGGCGTCACACACAGGGCGTCAAGAGTAATTTATGTGACGGTCTAGGCCTTGACAACGTCAGAAGTAGATCAAGGCCGTCCGAGGAAGTATTTGGCGGCGAGATGACGGCGTCACACCTTTGTTCTTGACGCCGTCATCCGTATTTTCCTATATATAGTTTTCTAGTTTTTCACATTTAAAAAGAGGAGTTTTGGGAGAAACCCTAAAGACGATTTTGGTGTAACTTTACAGGTTTTTCAAGGGTTCCAACCCCTTGATACCTTGCATGATTAATTAAGATAAGTGTTCTTCTAATTCAATCAATATGTCTATGTGTTGGTTGTCTATATCATGTTCTTGTCTTAATTCTATCATGCTAGGCTAGATCTCATTTGTGTTTGCTTGGATCTAATGAAACCTAGATATTGATTATGTGTTGATTACTTGTTTATTCTTGTCTTGGATGAATGATTTATATGTTAGGCTTAAGAAAACTGGCAAATCTCCAAATGGTAACATGCTTGAACGTCTTAAGAAACATGAACCGAGGCGTACTAGGTCTTTATTGGTTGTATTTAATGCATGAGCCACTGTTTACAATCCCTATAGTTGTGCTGGGCATGGTGTAGGAGGAGATAAGAGCTCATAGAATTGGGGAGTTATGTATGCCACCCCATGAATGGTATTAAGGAATACGATCCGTCATCCATGCAATTATAACAAGTAATTAACGTGTAAAAGATATCTAGGAAGTAGTGAAATCTAAGTAAACACATTCTCTCCAGTTACTGCTCACAACCTTAGTATAAATTAGTTTAATTTCATTTTTAGTATTTTATTTTGATTGCATCTTAGTTTTGGGTTAGTTGAATAGCAACTAATTCCGCCCACTCTTCCAAAACCCGAGATTTTTACTTGCTTTCCATAAAATATGAAAACACAAAAATAATCATCCATCACCTTTAGAACTAGTATTTAGGCTTTCTAATCCTAGCGACACTATTCCTAAGCTGAATGATCAATCCCCCGGTACTTGTCACTATACTATACTACAACGATCAGGTACACTGCCAGGTGGGGGTTGTAAGCTTCTCGAGATCCCTCGAGAGGTAAAGCCTGTTGCGATTCCCACGCATCAAAAACATTCCGGCAAAGGTCATGTGGTACTTTCCAATTATACCAAGACTGCAACGACTCTTTAAGTTAGAGAGTATTTCAGAAGATCTAAGATGGAACGCCACAAGGAGGGTAACAGATGGTGTTTTACGTCACCCTGCAGATTCACAGGCATGGCGTACCATAGATGAAAAATTCCCCCACTTTGCTGAAGATCCGAGAAATCTACGGCTAGGAATATCGGCTGATGGGGTTGACGTTAACTCAGGAACTAGGCATCACAGTGTATGGCCAGTTTTATCTGTCATATACAACCTTCCTCCATTGTCGTGTATGAAAAGAAAGTTTATCATGCTTTCGGTATTGATATCGGGATACCCGGGAAATGATATCGATGTATTTTTAGAACCGTTGGTTAATGATCTGCATACCTTATTCGAGGATGGGGTTGATACATATGATGCTTGTACAAAAGAAATGTTTAAACTGCGTGCCGCTGTTTTATGGACGATAAATGATTACCTTGCACTTGGTACATTATGTGGCTGCCCATACAGTGGATTCAAAGGTTGTGTAGTATGTAGGAAAGATACACACTGTGTTAGACTTTCTGCCTCATCCAAGCAAAGTTATGCTGGGCACAGACGATATCTACCATACAGCCATGTGTTCAGAAAGCAAACGGCGGCGTTTAATGGAAAAGAAGATTTTCAGCGTGCTCCAACTCCATTGACTGGGGAACAAATATACAACGAGGTACAACTAATTGAAAATAAGTGGGGAAAAGGAAAACGAACAAACAATAACACCTCGAATAACCAAGAAGATATGAGAGGCAGTGGTGGGAAGATTACAACGCAGAAAAGGAAAACAACAGAAGCAAAGGGTAGTGCAAGCCAAGTAAATGAACCATATTAGAAAAAATTCAACATTTGGTATCGAAAGCTAAAGTATTAGAGGCATAATGCTGTTCCACATTGTATTGACTTCATGCATGTAGAAAAGAACGTTGCTAAGAATCTAGTCGGAACTTTGCTGAATGTTCCTAGAAAGAAAAAAGATGGAATGAATGCTCGATTAGATCTGGAAGAGTTGGGGATAAAAAAAAGAGTTGTTTGCTAGGAAAGAAGCAGACAAAACAACACAGCAACACTACCTCCAGCAGGTTACACATTAACGAATGCTGAAAAAGACATCTTTTGTGAAACGTTAAGCAACATCAGGGTACCACAAGGCTATTGTTCAAATTTCTCTAGTTTGGTCAGCCAAAACGATAAGAAGCTCATTGGCCTTAAATCGCATGACTATCACATGCTAATGCAAGAGTTTTTGCCCATTGCTATACGTTCAATCATGCACCCACCCACACGATTTGCTATTATCAGGTTTTGCTTTTTCTTTAAAGCTATATGTAGAAAATAAATCATCTTGCAAGAACTAGATAAGATGCAACAAGAACTTGTTGTGACACCGTGCCTTCTCGAGAAGTTCTTTCCTCCATCATTTTTTGATATTATGATACACTTGACAGTGCACCTAACTAGGGAGGTAAAATTATGTGGTCCCGTATGCTATCGGTGGATGTATCCCTTCGAAAGATGTATGAAGGTTATTAAAGGACATGTGCGAAACAAAAATAGACCAGAGGGATGCATTGCTGAGGAGACTATCGCGGAAGAAACAATAGAGTTTTTTAGCGAGTATCATAAAACCATGAAAACTATTGGTATCCCACCTGATAAACATGTAACCAATGAAAATAAGGATGGAAAGCCATTGTCGGCCGGCAAATCAAATGTACTTACCAGAGATGTCTTTCAGAAAGCACATTTGTATGTAATACAGAATACAGATGAAATTGTGCCGTATGTCGAGTAAGTATTACTAACACATGTCTATTTCGTTGCTTAAAATGTTGTATCAAATATAATAATCAAATACATTATTTTGTTTTAGCCGACACAAGCGATTTTTGAAAACAAAATACCCGGGCAGAAAAATGGCATTGCTGGAGAATGAGTACACTAAATCTTTTGCTAAGTGGTTACACGAAAAGGTAATTACTCGTATGTTGTTTATACTACTTGTTTGTTTGTTGATAAATATAAGTGAGTTGTTCCTGCAATTTAAAGGTAATATATACTTGTAATGAAATTCAGGTTGAGAGAGAGTTAGCGATATCCAAAGATAGTGTATCAGAAACTGTGAGGTGGATATCATTTGGACCACGCGCCAACATAGTGAAATACGAGGCATATAACATCAATGGGTATACATTTCGTACGAAAAGTAATGATGACATAGTTTACCAGAACAGTGGGGTTAGTGTTGAGGCAGCAGATCTTCACATATCCAAAGAAGTTGCAACCACAAGAAAAGCATTTTATTATGGGATTTTACAAGAGATATGGGTACTAGATTACCGTTTCAGGCAAATTCCTCTTTTCAAATGTGATTGGGTTAATTCAAAACATGGTGGGGTCAAACGCGATACTCTTTGTTACACATTGGTAAACCTGAATAATTTAGGCCACAAGAATGATCCGTTCATATTAGCCTCACAAGCACGACAAGTGTTTTATTTGAAAGACCAGGCAGATAAAAAATTGTCTATTGTCTTTAAAACACCTACCAAGAATTACAAAGATACGTATGACGATGTCGATGAGGAATTTAGTACAGTCATTCACGAGCAAAATGATAACATATTGCCGCGAATAAATCCACAAGCAAAAGATGCCTACTATCGAACCGACTGTGAAGGTATTGTTATACGAAAATCAAAGTGAAGCACATGTCATTCTCAAGCTGTAACACTCTGTTTAGGGATTTATTTTTGTCTGCAGAACCTATTTAAGCTTTTGTTTTGCTGCAAATACTCTTTTAAAGGATTTATGTTGTTGTTGTTGTGTTAATTGTTTAGTTCGTACTTGCGAATACTCTTTTAAAGGATTTCAGATTATACAAAACTATAACTTCTGGCAGCATAAACTGTGTACTAGCAGTATTAACTATGTACTGGCAGTAGTAAACACCCTGCATATTTTTGTTACAGTTGTCTTGTATATGCAGTTTTCAATTTTTCATGTATGTGGTTATGCCTTTATATAGTGCATAGTTGAAAAAAAACAGTGTTTGGTATGAAAGATTATCAATTTCAGACACTTTGTTGAAAAAATAGTGGTTGAAAAAGTAGTGAATGTGCAGTCATGACTAATAGACTGAACTCAATTAAGTGAATATCAAATTACATAAGTTATCAGAAATGTGTGACCATATTTATCGAATTGTGACTACGCTTAAGTAATGTGTGACAAAATATGACTATGATTTAGTCACACAAAAACTCAATGTGACTAATATCAAGGTTAATGATAACTCATGACTTCACACTTTGCTATAAATAATAGTCACATGAATATTTCACAATGTGACTATTTTGAATGTATTGGTCACATATAATAACCTTATAATGTAGCCATAAACATCATTTAGATACACATTTGTGATATAGTGTGACTATTGTAAAACCTATAGTCACATGATCGTGCTTCAATTAAGTGTGACTATACACATTAGGATTTGGCAAGCAAACACACACTAAACTTTAGACACACATATTAACTTACGTGACCATATGTATCAAATTTTCGTTACACTTAATCATGTTTCTATGGTTTAGTGTGACCATATATGACATTTGGTCATACTCGTCAAGTGTGTGACATATATTTGTCACTATTAAATGCATATCGTGACTAACGCTTCAAACTTACTTTTCCGTTGTCACACATTTCAAACGCTGTGTGGCTAAATATTCCGCAAAGAATAGCAGTCACGTTTAAATAATGTGTGACAAACTTGACTATATAATTTAGCCACATACACAATTACCTCATGTGACCATATATCTATTTTGGTCACACTTTTCAATTGTGTGACATATATTTGTCACATATGTATATCTATAGTGTGACTAATGTTTCGAGCTGATTTGTATCTGTCACACGTCCCGAATTAAAAGTGACTAAAATGTCAAAAAATATTTACCAGTTACCCTCTGGTCACATATATACAAAAATGTGTGACACCACAAGTCGGATCAAGTGTGGCTGTTTATTTAAGGCTGGTACATTTAGTCACGTAAATATGTTGCTGTGTGACCATTCAAAATACGCTATGTGTGACGAAAGGCCAAATCTGTACTAGTGGTGGCATGATAATTGGTGCTCAGTAGGGCCTCTTAATAGAATTGTACAAAATAGGGATTTGTATGAGGCTAGGATGGGTACTAAAGACAATGTGGCTGATCGTATAAGTAATGGTGAATGGTTGTGGCCGGCTGAGTGGATTAATAAATTTCCTGAATTGCAACATGTTACTGTTCCATTGCTTACTAATGATGAAGACAGAGCCGTTTGGGTGGATATAAGTGGCAATGTTACTGATTATTCTACCAAAATAGCATGGGAAAGTTTGAGAGACAATTGGCCAAAGGTGGAGTGGAATCATGTGGTATGGTTTTCTCAATGTACTCCTAAACATGCATTCATCTTTTGGTTAGCAATTCAAGCTAAGTTGTTGACTCGGGATAGAATGATGGCTTGGCATCAAGGTGAAGAGTTTAAGTGTTCTTTATGCAGTAATGGTATGGACAGTCATCATCATCTTTTCTTTGAGTGTGATTTTTGTGATAAAGTATGGAAAAAGGTGAAGTCAAAAGGAAGATTTATGGAGAGTTGTAATAATCTGAATAGTGTGGTATCTTACATAGCAGAAGAGGGTAATAAAAACAACATTTGGAGCATTGTAAATAAACTTCTTATTGCAGCTGCAGTTTACTTTTTGTGGAATGAGAGGAATAAGAGGATGTTTCAAAATACAAAAAGGACTGAGGATGAGGTAATATCTGTGGTTAGCAAATATATGGAAGATGTCTTACAAAGTATTAGAGTTAAGAAATCAAGAGCAGTTCTGATGGTGGCAAAAATTTGGAGCTTAAAACGGGAAAAGGACAGACTAGTGCCTGCAAATATAATGTAGGTTATGGATAGTAAGGTCTGAAAAGGAGTTAGTGGGAATTTTGAGTTGGAATGGTGGGTGGAATGTTGAAAGTAACAGTGGGTATATAAGTGTGTGTTGAATCAAAGTACATCAGATCCTGTTTGACACAGTTAGATAAAGGGGTGTTTGTTTAGTTGGACAACCATGGACAAAGTTAACTGTTGTCATCAGTTTCTATTTTTCATGCTATTGCAATGGTATGATACGTTGTAACTTGGAGTTCTAACTAGTATGGATGTACCTAGCTAAGTAGGAGTTCTAACTAGTATGAATGTACCATAAAGTAGGGTCCCCATTGTGAAGGGTAAATGGTCTTGGAGGATGATGTATGTTTAGTGGAATAGAGAGGTGTGCAAGATGAACCTTCTTGGTCCACTCTAAACATCATCATTGGAGGTAATGGATGGTCATCATGGAGGGTGTGTGTTCCCAATACAATTGAAGCCTTCCATTGAGAGGGAAATGTAGATTGTTTGGTAGAGCCTCCCATGGATGGTTATGGGTGTCTAGTGAAGCCTCTCTCTATTTTCTACCTTTCTATTGTGGTGGCAGGTTGAGTGGGTGGGTAGAATGGAGAAGGGGAAATGTAGCTAGATGATTGGTGCTATAAAGGTGAATGTTTAAGAGTTTGAATGTCATGGAATGGAAGATACTAGCTGCAATTGAAGAATTAAACTTTGTTCCTGTTCTAACTGAGATCATCTTATCAGACTTCTGATTAGTTTTTGTCTGATATTGGGTGAAGTAGTATTGGTTTGGTATCTGAGTTTGTTTAGGTTCTGTTTAGCATGTATCAGATTTGGGTTTTGTCTAATATCTGCTTTGTATCTTATGTTGTAAATTTTGGTTGTTAATATAAGTTTCACCTTTGCACCATTAAAAAAAAAAAAGACTTTACTATTCACAACGTATTACAGGCTATACATTTTAAGTACCAGTAGACGATTCTAGTTCTATCAACGATTTAGTAGCTTGTGGATATCCAATAATCCTTTGTAGGATCATGTATTTACATACCATTAATGATGACTCGTATGAAATGATTTCAGTATATGGCAAACTTTAAAGGTCGCACTCTTGTGAAGTCAGGTGTGCACTGTGATTATCACGTTTCAAACGAGTTAATAAACTTTCAAAATCAAGGCGAAAAGAGTGCGTATTTTCAGTCATGATCATGATACATGAGAGCACTCAGGGGACACGAACAATCAGTATTATTTTTTACTAGCACATCGTTGTTAATGACAAGTGCAAAATGCCTATAATTCTCATCAAATGCCTATAATTCTCCAATCAGAAGACGTGACAAATCGTCTTATTTATGACATGATTTCCGTGATTTCAAGATATTGTTTCACTTGGATTATTTTCACTAACTATAGAGTATAGACGTTAGATCTTACGCATTGCAGAACAAAACTTGATTCATATGCACTCAAAAACTTAGACCTAGTTCATAACCTGCATCACCCAACAAGGAGTATGTTTTCAGCTTACCTATAAAAATTGAGGGGGTGCTTGGTAAGGGGGTTAAAGGGGGTGGGGAATGGGTAAGGAATTCAAAAGGGCCCACCTCACTCAAATTAGGTGATTTGTTAGGGGTGTGCAAAGATATTGATTACCCCGTAGTGGGTAATCAACATTATAGAGTAAATTGAGGGGTAAGATATTAATTACCCACTTCACTCAATCATTTGCATTCCCTTTCCCTTTCCCTTTACCTTTACCTTTCCCCACTTTGAACCAAGCGGACCCTGATACAACAATGCACACCCATAAATCCTCTTGTAACAATAATTTATATACAAGTCGACATTGTTACTTTCTGCCACTTTCTTTGGTACAATTAGGGGTGAGCATCGGTCCCGGACCGACAAGATCGAGGACCGAAATAGCCAAAAAATCAAGACCGAGGACCGGACCGAATGTGGTCGGTCCGGTCTCGGTCGGTCCGTCGATCGGTCCGGTCCAACAAGACCAAATAATCGGTTTGTGGTCCGGACCGGACTGAATTAGCCAAAAATCCAAGACCGAGGACCGGACCGAATGTGGTCGGTCCGGTCCGGTCCGGTTTCGGTCGGTCCGGTCCGTTCGGGTCGTTTGCTCAGCCCTAGGTACAATTCTTCAAAGAACATGAACTACACGTGCAAAATAAGACTGTAATTTACTTTAAAGCAGAATAACTAATACTTTCGAATAAGGATCCTCTAAAGTGTATCAACATGATATGATATGTTAGAGCACTAGCAACCCTAATGCCATTTTTGCGTTACGGGTCCTTTAACGTAGGACTGAGCAAACGACCTGAACGGACCGGACAGACCGAAGGACCGACCGAAACCGGACCGGACCGGACCGGACCGACCATATTCGGTCCGGTCCTCGGTCTTGGATTTTTGGCTAATTCGGTCCTCGGTCCGGTCGGTCCGGACCAGACCACAAACCGATTATTTGGCCTTGTTGGACCGGACCGACCGAGACCGGACCAGACCGACCACATTCGGTCCGGTCCTCGGTCTTGATTTTTTGGCTATTTCGGTCATCGGTCTTGTCGGTCCGGTCCTGGACCAATGCTCACCCCTAACCTCGCGTTATATTGCGTAGCAAGTAAAAAAAAACACCCTTAAAAACAAACGGCTATTTGTATTTTTTTTTTTTTTTTTTTTTTTTTTTTTTTTAAAAAATCAAAATCAAAATCAAAATCAAAACCATTTTCCAACCAATATAAATTAGCAGGGTACCCGCGCGTTGCGGCGGCGGGTACTCCGTAAATGAAATTTTATGCGAGTAATGTATTATATGTTCTTTTGTGACGAATGATGATAATATTATGGAGTTAAGAGGTTTATAGAGTTAAGAGGTATACAACCAATGTTTTGATAATTGAATTGGCCGGTTCATCCGGGAACCAGTTGGTCCAAAACTCGCCAGCTGAACCCTACAAAACCACAAAAAACCACCAAAAATCGGGAACTGCTTGGGAAAGCGGTTCGTTGTACTGTCCAGATTTAAAAACCATGTATACAATATAAAAGGTAAATTTATATTAATTGTATGAAGATTTATATGTTTCATTAGCTTGTACAATAAGCATATTAACATGTATCTTTTATATAAGGGTTGTATTTTTTATAGCATTAAATGGAGAGTTAAAAAGTCAAATGGTTGAAATTTATTGTATTAGATGGTTGTACTAATAGCTTAACAAATTGTATATACTTAAATTTTATTTTAGGAAATCTTAAAATTTATTAAGAGAGAATGTGTTAAATGTTTTATAAGTAGTATACATACCCATTTAACACAACACTTTTTTTCACACTTTCACTACTCACTATATTCTATACTACACTTCTATTAGCAAAAAAAATAAAATAAAATAATAATAATAATAATAATAATAATAATAATAATAATAATAATAATAATAATAATAATAATAAATAAAAATGTCACAAGGCAACGACAACAACAACGACTCGTTCATGAACATCCTCGATGGTTGGAATAACTCATACGCGGGTTCATCGTCAAATCCGAATTGGAATAACCCAAACCAATTCGGTATGTCGAGTCAAGAAATTTTCCAACAACATCAAACATTAAAATATTGGCAAGAAAACCAACAACAAAACACCCTAAATATCGATTTCCAAAATCTCAATTTCACACAACCATCACAACAGTCTCAAACGGAAACAAACGAAGTTCTCGAAACACCTACCTCTCCGCCAAAGAAATTCAAACGTAGTGGTTAACGGAAAAAAAAAAAAAAAAAAAAAAAAAAAAAAAAAAAAAAAAAAAAAAAAAACCGTACTAGTCGATGATGAAGAAGAAAACGAAGAAAGCGTCGTTACATGTTGGCAAGCAAGTGAGGAAAAATTACTTGCAAAGTGTTATTTGACCGCTAGCGAGGATTCACAAGTCGGCCGTTCCCAAGCGAAAGATACGTTTTGGCAACGCGAACAAAATGAGTTCAATAAAGTTAATTTTCATAAACGCGGTAAAGATATGATACAAGGCAAGTGGAGATCGTTGAACCGTGATTGCACAAAGTTCAACGCGTATTTCAAACGTGCGCAACGCGATCAAAAAAGTGGGGAAAGTGATATGGATATCCTCACACGGGCGAAAGAAACGTATCGTGCCGAGAACAAATCAGCGCCGTTTAATAATGAGGAAGCTTGGGGTGTTTTGCGTCATCATAAAAAAATGGGACACGCCGGATCCGGTTGATTTCACCGGTGTTGTCCCAAGCCAAACAAACGAGGTGTTGTTTGGACATGATGCAGAACCACGTCCGATGGGAAAAAAGCGGGCTTCGAAGAAACAAAAATCCGAAACAACGACAAGCACTGGGGCACGAGTACCGGAGGATCTGTTTCGTCGGTCCAATTCGGGGAAGATATGCACCAAGAGTATCGGGCTAAACGTGAAGATGCAGCCAGGGTGTATCAGGCGACCACAGAAAACCAAGCCACCAAAATGAGTTTGAATTTTTGTTGCTCGATACGAAATACAAAGATTCACACTATGTGGCGTTGGTCAATATGGAAAAGGACCGAATCATCAAGAAATATGGGTTGCTTCCTCGTCAAGAATGAATAAGTGTGTTATGTTGTATTTTGTTTTTTGTTTTTTTTTTTTTTTTTAATTTCGCAATGTTTTTTTTCGTAATGTTTATTTTTCGTACTTTTTTTTTTATTAGTAATGTTTTTTTCCCGTTGTAACCTTTATTTTTTAGTGCGTATTGTAATATATGTTTAGAATGAATGTTATGGTTTTTAATAAATGAAGTATTAATTTTAGTTTAGGGTTGAATTTGAAAATATTTGATTTAAAGTTGAGTTAAGGTGAGTTAAGATTGAGTTATGATTGTGGGTGTTGATGTTGTGCTGACGTGGCAGTGTGTTATAATTTAACCCGTGTTATAATTGCCAGTGCTCTTATTGTGAGAGAAAAAATGCAAGTAAGTCATTATTTTAATTAAAAGGAAACTATTTATCCACTTAACTTCATTATTAGTCAACATGATCTATCATATTAAATCAACATTAGAAGATCTCAATATAATATTTTTAGTATTTCTGGTTTGAACCGTGTATCTTTAATCTACATAGTCACATGGACTGTAGTATGACACAAAAAATTGGTTGCATTTAAATAAAACAATACTACAAACAATATTTTAGGGCGGTTGTTGACCGAACCCCCCCCCCCCCCTACATTTTAGCCACACCCCCCCCCCCCCTATTTTTTTATTTTTTTTTATTTTTTTTTTATTTTTATAATTTTATTTACATCAAAAAGCTATAAACCTGAAAGTGCAGAACAGAAAATGTAAAGTTTAATAAGTCAAACGGTTAAAACTGTCAAAAATACGGAACAGAAACTGACAAAAACTGGGGTACACTGAAAAAAAATAGGGGACAAATGGGGAGACAAGTGGGCTTGCCACCCCTGCCACCCTTGTCCCCCCGTCCGGTTAGGGCCACCCTATTTTAGAGATCAGATGCCTTTATGAAAATTGAGATTTTCTTCTTTTAACAAAAAAACACTACATAACAAATTTCATAGTAGTGTCCCGGAACAACCTTGGTTCCATAATTGACATTAGACAACAAGTTCTAACTTTAATGCAAATAAATCCAAACTATTTACACATTCTACATAAAATAACTATAATTCAGAAGCATTTATAAAAAATTAAGTTTTTCACTTTTTAACGAAAAAAAACACTGTATCACAAAAATTCATAGTTGTGTCCCGGAACCACCTTGGTTCCGTAATTGACATTAGACAACAATATACAATATGTGTATCCAAAGTTAAAGAAACTTCTCAATGGTTATTTCTATATACGCACATTGCCTAGAGTGAAAAATTGACAACTACTCTAAATACTTAAGGGTGTTTTGGGTTTGTTTCTTTGTCTACTCATGGACAAAAATGAGCTTATACAATGAACTAAAACCAAAGAAGCCCGTAAGTCAGCAATTCAAACAGTTTTCGTTCCCTTAAAATTAGTTTCAAAGAAAGGAAAGCCCGTTAAAATGGGCCATCTTAAGAGCATTGGTGTAATAAAGCCATGGTTATGCCGGTGTGGAGGCCGCGTTAACGGTGTTACCACACCGCTGAAGGCGCGTTACCAACGTTGTTGGGTTGCCCTTCACTCCACCGACGTTTTTTTTTGTTTTTTTTTTTTTTTTTTTTACCAATTAAAATTGGTATCTATGTGTACTGCAGTGTGAGTGTCGTGTTGGAAAAGATTTATTTATTTATTATTATTATTATTATTATTATTATTATTATTATTATTATTATTATTATTATTATTATTATTAAAGCGGGATGGCCTGTTGATAAAATAAGTTTAATTTAACATTTTTTTAATTAAAATGTAATTTTAGTTTTGTAGTTTTTTAAAAATGTTATTTGTATTTTTATTTAATGTATGAAAAAATTAGTTTGTTTGAAAAATATAAAAGAAAATAAAATAATGAGTCCCAAAAAGGTGGTGTTATAATGTTATTAGTGAAATAGTGTTTTTGGGTGTTGACGTTAAAAGTGGTGATGATGATGTGGTAGCATCTTTTGGTGTTAACATTGTTATAACACCTGATTTCCTTAGAAAGTCGGCTTCTTCAAACTTGTGTTTATCTAAACTACAGATAATAAAGGAAGGTAGTTTTCTTCATCTAATGTGCTAAGATATTTTTTTAAGCATTATAACCAATTAAACATATATTACAACCATTACACCTAATTAGATTTTAAGCAATTACACATACTTAAGCACATTGTACAACTAAATTATGCATATATTGACACCCAAGACCTTTGGTATAGTGGTATGTGAGTTGTCTATCAACTTAAAGGATATGGGTTCAAGCATCACTAGAGACATTTGTGAGATATATTATTATATATGTGGTATATAGGAGATGAAAAAATTGTTGTTAATAAATAAATAGATATATATTTGATGAGGCGAAATGTGTACCGCTTTTAAGGGGTCATTTAAGCCCGAATTCGAGATTATTTGATCAAATATTGCCCTAAATCGTTCCTTTTGTCATTTTAGGTACTTTTGGAGAGAAATCTGGAAAAGGAAACATTTTGGACGTTTTTTGAGCATAAAAGTGAAGAAAACGGCAAAGTCTCAATTTTTTTTGCTGGAACAGTACCTGACGGCGTCAAGGCTCTCCACATGACGGCGTCAAGAGTTACAAAAGAGGTGGATGTGAAAAATACATGTGACGATCCAGAGAGTTTTTGTGCATAGGAGATGACGGCGTCACCCAAGGCCGTCATGGTCCAAGTATTAGTGACGGCCCAGAAGAAAATCACACATGACGGCGTCACAAGCAGATCTAGGCAATACGATTTCATTATGGCGGCGAGTTGACGGCGTCACAATCCAATACATGACGCCGTCACCCTGTAAAATCTATATATAGTTTTCCAAATTTCATTCATTAGTGTGCAACTTTGAGGGAATAAACCCTAGGCCGAATTTTACAGCTTTTTCAAGGGCTTCAACCCTTTGAATCTTTCATGTTCAATTAAAGATAAGTACTCTTTCAAATCATTCAATATGTCTATGTGTTGTTTGATTATATCTTACGCTTATCTTCTATTTAACATGCTAGGCTATATTTCTTTTATGTTTGCTTAGATGTAGTGAAACCTAGATGTTGATTATGGGTTGATTGTTTGTTTATAATTGTTACGGATGATTGTATTCGATGTTAGGCTTAAGAAAACTGGCAGACTTCCATTGGTAACTTGCTTGAACGTCTTAAGAACCATGATCGGAGGTGTACTACGATTTTTGGTTGTATTTAATGCGTAGGAGAATTCTAATGATCCCATGTTAGGAGCTTCTAACGGCTCGACATAGGAGTGAAGTAGGATCCTATATAGTTAGGGAATATTGTACACGGCCCTACGACTAGTATTAAGGAATATGACCCGTCATCCATGCAATTGTAACAAGCTATCAACCTGTAAAAGATATCTAGGGAGTAATGAAATCTAAGTAAACACAACTTTCCTCATCATTGTTACACTACACTAGTATAATAGTTGTATTTTCATTTCTTTTATTTTATTTTGATTGCATTTGTAGTTAATTGGGTTAGTTGGCTAGCAACTAATTCCGCCCACTCCTTCAAAACCCGAGATTTTAATTGCTTTCCATAAAATATAAAAATACAAAAAGAATCATATCTCACCTCTAGACCTAGTTTAGTAGACTTTCTAATCCTAGCGACACTATTTCTGAGTTGAACGATCAATCCCCTGGTACTTGTCACTATACTATACTACAACGATCAGGTACACTGCCAGGTGGGGGTTGTAAGCTTCTCAAGATCCCTTGAGAGGTAAAACCAGTTGCGAGGGTCCGATCCCTACGTATCAAGTTTTCGGCGCCGCAGCCCGGGGAATAGTTATTGTTTAGGTTAGGACTTCTTTTTATTAGGTCTACTTGCTAGTTTCCTTTCTAGTAAGATTTTATTTTTATTTTTAAGTTTTCTTTAGTCTATCTCATTTCTTGGTGTCTTTGTTCGTAACCTTTACCATCCGACATCATGGAAGGTGGTAACATCTTTGAACCCATCAACCCACTACAACAAAACCACCCACAAAACCCACCACTACCAAACCCACCTTCTAGGCCCCGAACTTTAGGAGAGTATTCCCGTCCTAGCCACCAAGGCTATCGAAACACTATTGAGCTCACTCAAGGAGCCAATGTGTCCCCCTTGCGATCCGACACCATCCGGTTGGTGCAAAGCGGATGTGCATTCCATGGACTTCGTTCCGAAGATCCTAATCAACATCTCAAGGATTTCCTTAAAATCGTAGATTCCATAGACCTTGATGTTACAACTAGAGAGTCGACCCAATTACGCCTATTCCAATTCTCTCTACGTGATCAAGCTAGTCAATGGCTTGAACGTTTACCCGCGGGATCCATCACCTCATAGGATGATCTCACCACTCGATTCCTTGCTCAATTTTTCCCACCGGGGAGAACTACCAAGCTTAGAAATGATATCTTGATGTTCCAACAACGTCAAGGTGAAACTCTATATGAAGCATGGACTCGTTTCAAGGACTTACTCCAAAAAGTCCCTCATCATGGCATAGATCTTTGGCTCCGAGTCCAAATCTTCTATGACCATATCGACCTCTCCACAAGGCGAACCATTGACCAATCGGCCAATGGTAAGCTACGTGATCTAAGTGCGGAAGAATCATGGGAACTCATAGAAGATCTTGCTCTCTATGACAACGAAAGTTAGAATGATCCCCGTGATTTGAACAAAACGGTCAAGGCAATATCTTTGTCTTCGAACAATTCTAGCACTCCCGACCGTAGGATCATGGAACTTGAGGACCAATTCAAGTTTCTCATGAAATCTTACGAAGCTCCTAAGCCTTCAAGCCAAGTGAACAAAATCAATTATTCATGCGAATTATGTAGTGGTCCCCACGACACTCGTGATTGCGTGGAACTCCCCGGACAAGCTTTTGCGGATTACGCATCCTCGCGTACCGACGAAGCGGGAGACAAGTGGTACACTTTCAAACCCGAGCCAAACCCTTACGGTGATTCCTACAACCCTTCTTGGAAAAATCACCCAAACCTTAGGTGGAAACAAAACCAAAACATGCCCCAAAACAATTCTTCCAATCCACCTAATCGTTACCATCCAAACGGTCTACCCTTTAGCCGTACTTTCAACAACAATCCTTCCAATAACTATGGTAGTACCAACAATCTTGAAGGATTGATGTCCAAATTTATGGCATCTCAAGAAGCTCGCATATCTAAGTTTGAAGCTGATTTCAAACAAAAGCAAAGCGAGATGACCACTAAAATAGACACATTATTGAAAGTTCTCAATGACCAAGAAATGGGAGCACTCCCAAGCGACACGGTCAAGAACCCAAAACTAAATGTTAATGCTATATCATCGGTTTCGTCACCTACTTCTTGTCCACAATACTACTCGGTCAAAGCAATGAGCACGTGTTTCAAGCAAACCCAAATTCTTCAAAAGGGCCAATTGAATAAAACATCCGATATCAAACCGGTCAATAACATAGTTGAAACACCTCCTACACAAGACCTTGACGACGAATTCAAGGAGCTCCACCTTAAACACCCCATCGTTTATGTCTTAGCCCGTGCTCCCTACTATAGTGCCCTACTAGAAAAATATGAGAAATTTAAATTGGGTAAAAATGGGACCGCATTCGTTCAAAACAAGTTGCCTAAGAAGCTTGATGATCCGGGTATATTTGTTTTTCCTTGTAAGATAGGAAAATCCGAAGCTTTCGACACACTAGCCGACTTGGGATCAAGCCTCAATTTGATTCCCTTATCCCTTTTCACTACTCTTAAGCTAGGAAAGTTAGAGGAGACGGAAGTACTAATTGGTCTAGCGGATGGAAGTATTGCCCACCCGATCGGAATGATCAAGGATGTAGTTGTTCACGTAAGAAAGTTAACTATTTTAGCGGATTTTCACGTCCTATATATGGTTAGTGATACTACATACCCGTTGTTAGTAGGAAGAGGATTTTTAGTAACCGCTAGTGCCATGATAGATTGTAAGGAGTCTAAGATAGCGGTAGGAGAGGGTGAGACTTGGTCGGTTTATGATGTTAAGAAGCATAGCTACGATTGTGAGGACGAACCAACACCACATTAGGTAGAGATGAATAGGAGACCATCTAGATATGGGCCTTGGATAGAAAGAAACTTTATAGGACCCCAACGCCCATTCTATCTAGAAAAAGATTTCATCGATAAAAAACATTCGGTGGAACAACTCATAGCTAGAGATGAGGAACTAGACCCTTTTGAGGATCCCCTAGTCTTTAGGAAAGTGATTGAGTTCTTAAGCGTAATGCCTATCAACCTAGAGATGAACAAGTGGAAAAGGGAAGGGGATAAGTGTAAATGGAAGTGGGACAAGCCACCTAAGGAAGGTGACGGATCATAGCATATGAAGATGCTTTTATATGATCCGGATGGAGAAAAGTTTGAGAGGTCATACCGTACCAAGAAAACCGATAGGAAGTTGAAACCCAAGTTTGATCCCAAAGATGTCCTCAACGATGAGGTCACGTAATTGCCCATGACCTTGAGTCTAGCTACAAGACTCGTAAATAAAGAAAAGCGCTTCTTGGGAGGCAACCCATGTTTTGTGTGATTTTTATTTGTTTGATTGTTATTTGTTTCCGTATGCATGTTTTATTTTTATTGTTGGTAGATCATGTTTCAAACTAAAATTGTGAAAATGCTTTATTTTGTTGTTTAACTTCGTCTTAACTTCATATAAAGGTATTTTGCAAAAGCTAAGTGTAAGGGGAAACCCCAAATTTGTTTATAAGAACGAAATTGATCTTGATTCGCCACAATATTAAATGAACATGTGTATTAGTAATTGTTTGAGTCAAATGCTTGTATCGAGTCATAATGATGTTTTGCATGATTTTCCAGGAAGTAGGACATAAGTTTTTCCAGAAATTTTCTGGAAACTTAACGTAAAGATTTCTGCAGGTCACTTCTGACGGCGTCATGAATTAACTCCTGACGGCGTCATGTGTAAAATTCTGGAAATTTTGCGAGTTTTGTTTTTCTAACGGAGTTTTAAAGTTTTTGTTAATTCTTTAGTTTTATAAACTCCAGGAAATATGCAAACATTCATTCAACAAGCATTATATCGTACATTGTTTTCTAGGGTTTGTTAGTATATATAGATTGCCGCCGATTTTACGCGAGGTTGCCTTGATTGTTTTCTCAGGTTTAACAGGTTATATATGACAAGAAGATGATTTATTTTCTATAAAGGAAGCTTTGAATGTTCATTTTCTTGGAGGAAGATCTAACCTTGTTGCCACACTATCTACACCGAACGAATCAGGGGAATATTTATTTTCATTCTTTTACCTATTTTACTTTTACATTCTTTAATTGAACATTGGGGACAATGTTCATCCTAAGTGTAACGGGAGGGTAAATGATGATACCTTATAGGATACAATTGCACTTGAGTTTGTTTGTTTGATGGTAGGTGTGTAATAAAACTAAGAGAAATACTTGTTAGTGTAATTTTAGCGCCAAATTTAAATTTTTTTTACAACATTTAGGAGTGAAACTTTAGCCTTAGCAAGCGTCTCATTGATAGGAGTTGTATGACTAGCACAAAACCGTACCATTCAGAAAAAATTTTCTACCCAAATATGTGAGGTTCGTCTTTAGATTTGATAGGAAAAGTATTCATTGTTAGTGCTTATGAGTGTACCGGTAGCATTTAGATTTTAGAACTTGCGTTAGTGATGCATCCCGAGACCGCTAGTGAGACTACATTCGTGTAGTAGGATTTACTACATGATAAGAGGCATTAGGATCACCCTTGTGTTAAACCCGTATCATAATTACTTGACCCTTTAAGTCATATTACTTGGCTAGTAAAGTCAATTAATTTTTCTCACACCTTAGCGTTGTACTCATTTTTAGTACACGAAACCCCTAGTACACCCCTCCGAGCCTATCTTGTCGTTTCTAACTTTAAGCATCTTACTTAAAGGAAGAATTTGTTACAACCTACCCAAATGTGCAACCAAATCGCCTTAGCCTTCCATGTATGCACTCATCTTTAGTGCATTATTGTTATATGTTTAAACCCTTAGTTAATTGTCTAATTGATTACATGGTTGCTAAGTCGAGTAATATCTTGTACATATTGTTTTGGGACGATTGGGACTCATGGGTAAAGTACTTGTGTTATGGAGTAATGGGGAAGAACATCATATATTACCCCCATATGTGCGTTAATCTTAAAAAGTACTCAAAGTGTATTGATTATCTTGATTCGAGTCATTAGATTAGATCATTGTAAAGTATGTAAAAAGTCAAGTGTAAGGGGAATGTACATTCCCTATGATGTATTATTTTGGATGGTAGGGCAAGAGTGTATGCCCAAAAAAAAAAAAAAAAAAAAAAAAACCCTTACATAAGAAATACAAATTATCAAGCATATTGTACAACCAACTTAAACGCTATTCCTACATTAAATGTCACTAATACAAATAATAAATCATATTATACAAATATTCAAGCCCGAACAGGCAACGGGCCAAATGGGCTCGAGCCCGAACGGGCACGGGTCAAACGGGCTCGAGCCCGAACGGACACGAGTTAAACGAAATTTTTGATATCCGTAAATTTATTGTCAAAAAGAATATAATAAACTAAAATATGTTCACATATTGTAAAACCAAGCAAACTACTAAACAAAAAATAAAAATAAAATAAATAATACAAACTAAGCAAAATTTCATCAAACTTTTGCCATAAAAAACTAATCAGTAAAGCTATTGTCAAAAAACGCACAAATAAAATAAATTATTAGCCGTAAAAATTAAATTACAGGGTGCCCGCAGCTGTATCGCGCGGGGACCCTGCTAGTACTAAATGATTGGTGGATCTAACTGAAAAATTTGTATATATAAAAAAAAGACAAAAATACATTGTTGGTCCCTAAACTTTCCACGAAACATCGTCATGGCCCGTAACTTTTCAAAATCGTCGCCAAGCATCCAAAACTATGGATTTTGAGGCCGAATGCGTCCCTTGACCAGAAATGAGGAGGTCAACGCTAAGTTTTGGTTATTTTTCCAAGGGGAATATAGTCCAACCACATTTACAACTAGCGTATGGTTTATGTCTAACCCGACATTCAATTTAAGGGGACCAACTGTGTTCTTATATAGTTTTTTCCTATGCAACTTGACCACAACTTCTCAGATACGCTTATTAATTATTTCGCGGGAACCAATAAACCCATAACTAACCGTTGATTTTTTAGTAAGTCTCAATGATGTATCATACACATTATAACTTACAACATATACTGAAAACAACCCTCAACAACGCCACCCATAGTTATTCCATAAACAAAAGGCAAAAAATCCAAAGAATGGCAGACATGGAGCTTAGTAAGCCACAAGTGACAGATAAGATGGTAGAGTATGTGAAGGCAAAATATGGTGTTAGTTAGTTAGAAAGTGATGAAATGTCTGATGAGATGTATGAAGATTTATGTAGATTTGCCAAAGAAGCCGAAGTGATCAAAGGTTAGTTTAGTTTACTCTATTTGTGTTATTGACATGGTGATTGAAAAGTAGGATAGTAGTAATGGTTAAAATATGATGTCCTTTTTTTTTTTTTTTTTTTTTTTTTTTTTTTTTTTTTTTTTTGTATTTTCAGATACCAATTCTAAAGGAAAAGAGGTTGATGCATCAAATGTACAAACTGTTAGCACCATTGTTCATAAAAGTCCAAAACCAAGTAAAATGGTTACAAATGTTGTACTAGGTCTTGTTGCGGCAAAGGTAAGGAGCAGCAATAAGAGGAAACATTGGTATGTGCCTCCCCGTAAGGACCTCAACTGTCCCACTATGAATATCAAGTCCCCCATCAAAAAGTTCACTTGTTATTTTGAGTGGTTTATGTAATGAAGATGTTAATTTTTTGGGATGATGATGGCAAATGAAATAGTTGGACTTTACATTTTTGCTTTACTTGTTTACGGTTTTTAGTTTGCAATCGCATATGTAGTATATTGTAGTGTTTGGAATAACTTAATTTGACTATTAAAGTCAACATATACCCAAAAAAAATAGTAACTAAACTGCATTGTTATAACATATGAATTACAACATATCAGTTCAATTGCATTTATTAAACTGAAATACAACATATAATTTCTTGCTCCTCATTCACGTGGGTAAATGACTAGCACTTTCATCCGTTGGTTTATGAGTTGTAGGTCCTTCAGTAGGTGTTTCACTTGCAGATTCTTCACTAGCTGATTCACTTGGGCATACTCCACTTGCTGTTTTAGTTGTAGTTGTCGTTGTAGTTGCTTCACTTTGTTCATCACCACTGCCCACGTTAGCACGACCTCTATTATAATAATTAACACCTAAGCCAATCACATACCCACCATGATCGGTTGTAGTTGTCTTTTCCCCTGTAACATCAGCTGTTGTGGTGTAAGATGGGGTTCCCATTTTTTAAGGCACGATGGACAAGTATACCACATGAAATCTTTGTAAGGGGGACACCTTGCAAAGAACATCAATCGAGCGCTGTTTTCCCTTTCAATCCAACAGTCACTGAAGACCAATTGGCAACCATTTTGTGGATCCATTGTGAAAAGCAATAGAATACATAAAGAGTTGATGATAAGGTATTATATAATATATATGGAAAAAGGATGAAGGTTCAAAGAGGTTGTTGAACAATTAGGTAGTATTAAAGAGACGAGTAAATGCATACAATACAACCAAAAGACTACAAGTTTTTGAAATTGTTAACTATAGCAAAGTACCAACATCACAAACTTAAACTTCAATTGTATTCCGGGTGATCCCAAGTCTGAAAGTTGTTTGAGTCGTAACCGTCGTCATAAGGATCAAAGCTCGCAAACCTCTCTGCATCTAACTAAGCTTCTAATCTGCTCAGCTCCCGCTCCTTGTCAGAGTTCCAGCCATCTTCATAAGCTACCAAATTTTCCTCAAAGCTTAGTAGAAAGTTATCCATATGAGGTTCCTGTTGTTGTTCAAGTTGTTTGTACATTTTCTCTTCTTCCAAAAACTGGTGGAATGTTTCTTCTGCTAGGCTTAAATGCTCCCCATCTTCATCCAACCTTTTATATTCTTCTTCTTGTAAAAAAACATATTCAAGAATCTCTTGTTCCATAGCCTGCCTTATCTCCTCTTCATCCATCCATTGATAAAAATAATACTACCTCCGTCCCATATTAAATGTCCATGTTGACTTTTCAAAGTCTCTTTTTATCAACTTTGACTTTAAATATTTTTGTTTGTGTTATATAATACTTGATGCAAAATATATGAATGAATTGGGTTTTAAATGTATTTTCATTGATATAATTTTCATAAAGTATTATATAGTATAAACAAAAATATTTAAGGTCAAAGTTAAAGAAAAAAAACTCAAAAATTCAAAAGTGGACATTTAATATAGGACGGAGGGAGTATATATATATATATATATATATATATATATATATGATGAGGCGAAAAATGAACCGTTTTTAGGGGGTCATTTTACCCCGGATTTGAATTTATTTGATCAAATATTGCCCTAAATCGTTCCTTTTGTCATTTTAGGTACTTTTGGAGTGAATTCTGGAAAAGGAAGCATTTTGGACTTTTTGGAGCATAAAAGTGAAGAAAACGGCAAAGTCTTAATTTTTCTTGCTGGGAACAGTACCTGACGGCGTTACATGCTCCTTAATGACGGCGTCAAGAGTAATACAAGAGGTGGAAGTGGATAAAGTCCGTGACGATCCAGAAGAGATTTACACTATGGACATGACGGCGTCACCATAGGCCGTCATGGTCCAAATACAAGTGACGGCCCAGAGTAGAAGTGCACATGACGGCGTCAAAACTGGATCTAGGCAATCCGATTTCATCATGGGCGGCGAGTTGACGACGTCAGAAATTCCTTCTTGACGCCGTCACCCTGTAAAATCTATATATAGTTTTGCAATTTTCATTCATTATAGAGGGACAAGTAGGGTGTAACTTTGGAGAGAAACCCTAGTACGAATATTACTGCTTTTTCAAGGGTTTTTACCCTTTGAAACCTTTCATGTTCAATTGAGATAAGTACTCTTTCAATTCATTCAATATGTCTATGTGTTGTTTGAATATATCTTACACTTGTCTTGGATTTAACATGTTTGGCTAGATCTCTTTTGTGTTTGCTTAGATGTAGTGAAACCTAGATGTTAATTATGGGTTGATTGTTTGTTTATAGTTGTTACGGATGATTGTATTCGATGTCAGGCTTAAGAAAACTGGTAGACTTCCATTGGTGACATGCTTGAACGTCTTAAGAAACATGATCAGAGGTGTACTATGATTTTTGGTTGTATTTAATGCGTAGGAGAATTCTAATGATCCCATGTTAGGAGCTTCTAACGGCTCGACATAGGAGTGAAGTAGGATCCTATAGAGTTAGGGAATATTGTACACGGCCCTACGACTGGTATTAAGGAATACGACCCGTCATCCATGCAATTGTAACAAACTATCAACCTGTAAAAGATATCTAGTGAGTAATGAAACCTAAGTAAACACAACTCTCCCTATTATTGTTCACACCACTAGTTTAATTAGATTTATTTTCATTTTTGTTATTTTATTTTGATTGCATCTTAGTTATTGGGCTAGTTGACTAGCAACTAATTCCGCCCACTCTTCCAAAAACCAAGATTTTTAATTGCTTTTATAAAAATATAAAAACACAAAAAGAATCATTCTTCATCTCTAGACCTAGTTTTTAGGCTTTCTAATCCTAGCGACACTATTCCTGAGTTGAACGATCAATCCTCCGGTACTTGTCACTATACTATACTACAACGATCAGGTACACTGCCTGGTGGGGGTTGTAAGCTTCTCGAGATCCCTCAAGAGGTAAAGCCTGGTGCGATTCCCACGTATCAATATATATATATATATATATATATATATATATATATATATATATATATATATATATATATATATATATATATATATATATATATATATATATATGTCCTATTTAAACACAATAGATCATCAGTAAATCATACGATGAATGTTTGCATACCTGTTGCCTTCTCCCATCAACATGCCTTTTTTTTCCTCGTATGTTACTTTCCTTTTGGGGTTGTGGAGATCGTTCCTTGTGACACCTTCTCTTATTATGTCCAACGGTCTAACAATTAGAGCATTTCATTTGTTTACGAGATCTAGATCTACCCATTGATAAGCAATTTCAGGGGGGAAATACTAGACTTATTTTGAATTTGAATTTGGGGATACTAATGATCAAAATACAACCGTACTTATAAAAGCATCCATAAAGCTTTATGGTAACCATAAGACGTGGTAAGGGACAAAACATACGAAATTTTTATGTTTACACTGTTTCACGAAGGACCAAACATATAACACCAATGTGAATAAGTGATTAAGCTATACAAGCAACAAACAAAAACCAAAAACAAAAGCGGATTAAGCTAAACAGATCTTCATTTCATTCAATAACATAGATCAAAAGCACATGATAGTGTGATACTAGATGATCAAGCAAAATACATAATTCATAAGGCCCAAAAGACAACAAACATTACACACTAAATGTTTCACCATTACTGATTAACAACAAAATCAAG
The DNA here is from genome assembly GCA_030686995.1 of Artemisia argyi. Classification (NCBI taxonomy): domain Eukaryota; kingdom Viridiplantae; phylum Streptophyta; class Magnoliopsida; order Asterales; family Asteraceae; genus Artemisia; species Artemisia argyi. The sequence goes on from CM060682.1 coordinate 177,661,887, forward strand.
TTTTCCTAAAAAAATCAATGAAATTGTTCCTGCCCCACACCTGAGCATGGGTTTCAGTAATCATCTTGTTAATCTCCATAGCCTTGATGACATTTTTCTTTTGATTTTTTTTAAGATCTTGTAGAAGCCTCAATGACATAAGGGAAGTACGCCATCCTTCTACTTCAGCCATAAACTCTTGGGACGCATTCGGCCTCAAAATCCATTCGGCCTCAAAATCCATTTCTGGTCAAGGGACGCATTCGGCCTCAAAATCCATAGTTTTGGACGCCTGACGACGATTTTGAAAAGTTAAGGGCCATGACGATGTTTCGTGGAAAGTTTAGGGACCAACGGTGTATTTTTGTCTAAAAAAAATAGATATAGGACGTAGATGATTGGTAGATCAGAAAATCGTATTAGGAAGTGGATGAGTAGAAGATCGTTGATAATGAAGAGATGGGACAAAAATGAAGGATTTGATCGTCGGTATCAACGACAGATGGATAATAAGTGGTTGAGTGAAACAAAAGTTAGTGGTGGAGGATTTGAGTTTGATTGAATTAGAGAAAAGTATGTTGTTCATCAAATAAAACTTAGGTTGAAATGCTATAAAGAGCCTTCGATTTAAAAAAAAAGATAAAAACTACTTATATAAATACTTACAAACGTTTTTTCTACATTAAACTTTCACAAAGTTTATTTTCAGTCATACTTTTATTTATTTATTACAGTATAAAAAATATTACTCATTTGGTGATCAGAATGTGAAACTTTTTACTAATTACTACCGTAACAAAGACACAAGTATATATTTGGTCAACAGTCAAGTAGTCAACTACTAGCATATCTTGTATACTGAAAACGAAAATGAAAAATTTGAAAAATCTCTACTTTTAGCGCCTAAAACCCTCAAAAACTTTGAACCCAAAAAGCAAATCCCGCTTAATTACCACTCATAAATATATTCATCACTCCCCACCTCACATCTCACTTTTATCCCTTTTTTATTCTACACTCCTAATTAGCAGCAAAGCAAACCAAATCTTATCAGGTAAGTAATAACTTTTTTTTTCAATGTTTTATTATTATAAACAATTTGGGTTTTATAATAAGTAACTTGAGATCTTGATTCAGGAAATGGCGGGAAAAGGCGGAAAGGGTTTGTTGGCAGGGAAGACGCCAGCAGGAGGAGCTGGTGGTAACAAGGACAAGGTCAAGAAGGGGCCCACTTCTCGCTCTTCTAGAGCTGGTCTTCAGGTTCTTTTTTATTTTTATATATATTTTGAATGTTTATAAGATGTTACATTAAATATGTTTGATAGATCTAGATTTGAGACATGATGTTTGTTTAGTACTTTTGTTTTTTTAGGTGCAGATCTGTAATAAATTTGGCTTTAGAAGTAAAGGGGGTGTTTGTTTTGGCTTATATCACCGGCTTATGGCTTATTTGGTTTTGGACTTATGTCTCATAAGCTCACTTTTGTGGCTTATTCTGACACTTTTTGGCTTATATAAGTTCATAAATGAACTTATATAAGCCAAAAAGCACCAAAATAAGCCACAAAAGTGAGCTTATGAAACATAAGCCCGAAACCAAATAAGCCGTAAGCCGGCTATATAAGCCGAAACAAACACCCCCTTTGTTACATTAATTGTTTATTGTTATCTGGTTATTGCTAATCGTGATTTAAGATGGGTTTTTAATTGCTATAAAGAGAAGCCTAATTAGCGTGTTAACTGGTTTTAGATATGTTTTAGTGGTTCAACTCATGTATCTTTGACATAAGTTTAATTAGTACTTTTGATTTTTTATTTTGGTGAAGCTGTAAATATGTGTTTGGTTGATTTTAATAGAAAATAGTAAAAGTAAAGTAACTCCCAATACCGTCTTCCACGGGTTATGGGTCCCAATACCGTCTACCACGGTGTATGGGGGTGGTTGAGACGTAGACAACCATACCCCTACCTAAGGTAGAGAGGTTGCTTCCGGTTCTACTTAAAGTAGAAAAGGACCTCCGGCCTTTTGTAGGGAGTGAGGATCGAACCCTTGACCTCTAGGTTAAGAGGCAAGGGATTTTCCAACTGATCCAACCCTTTTTTTTAATAGAAAATAGTGATGTTTATAATTTATAAGGCCTAAATTAATGGGTTTTGTTCATTTGACTTTAATCCCATATCTTTCAACCAAACACCTATGTAAAAGGATGTTTGTAATTGCATATGTAAGTGCTTATTGGTTTATTGCATGTTCTAATGGAATAAACACTTTCAAAAACTTTGGAAGTGTTTGAATTATTTGTATGTATTGGCTTATTTGCTTAGATTTTTATGAAAAAATCGCTACTCTTTAATATCTAAAATTGCTTATAAGCTGTAAGCATAAACCGAAGTTATGCAACCACAAACTCTATTCATTCGTTAAATCAGAACTTATATATTGAAGGTTTTGTTAATTTGTCATCTAAAGTGGAATCATATTGTGTATCAATTGCATTAATTATGTGGCTAATTTATTTTGTGTCGATAAATGAAAGTTAACTTCATGTTATTATAATGTATGAATTCAGTTCCCAGTTGGGAGGATCCACCGTCATCTGAAGACCCGAACATCTGCTCACGGACGAGTTGGAGCCACAGCTGCTGTTTACTCTGCTGCGATTCTCGAGTACTTAACTGCAGAAGTCCTTGAATTGGCTGGAAATGCTAGCAAGGATTTGAAGGTGAAGAGGATCACTCCAAGGCACTTGCAGCTAGCCATTCGTGGAGATGAGGAGCTCGACACTCTCATCAAAGGTACCATTGCTGGAGGTGGTGTCATTCCTCACATTCACAAGTCTCTTATCAACAAAACCTCTAAAGAATGAGTCTTTCAAGCTATTAAGTTTAAACAATGTGTTAGACTCTTGACTGTTTGTTATTTAGATTGTAACTTATTGCGTTGTAACAAATATTCATGTGGTATTGTTGCTTGCTTGTTTTTTCAGTTGTAGGATGTAAGATTGATGTACATCGCATATTATCTTTTAGATTATGCTTTTGAACTTGGTAACTTTTGGTTGCATTATTAGTACTTTAACTGCATGTTTTTTACCGTGATATCTTGTTGGTAAATGGGATACTTGAAATATGAAAAGAGTTGTTCCGATTTGTTAATGAATTTGAGTTCATAACGTATTCACAACTTAACAAGCTGAGGTTGTTGAGTCATGTGTATCATATGATATGATACTCTATTTTTGTAGAGTTAGAGTTTTGTAAAACTCCTTGAACAATTTAAAATTTGATACTTTAATTAGACAAGTGATCAAACGACAAGCAGCTTGAGCGTCGACTAAAGGACATTTAAACAAAACATGTATTAGAATTTCAATCATGTTTGTTAGCTTACATGTTGAAAATGAAGGACAAGTGAGAGTTGCTGACAAGTCTTAAAATGGTGAATCTTTTGCTCAAATGCTTTTTAGGTTTGTATGCTACTAGTACATAGACCTTATGATACTTATAGACATTATTTCATTGCTTTAGATAGTGACCTGATTGTGATTTGCTGATTAAGTGGGAAGCATGGAAGAATAACTGATAAAGTGGGAAAGGTTTTCACGGTGGGACTCGGTAGCATCTTATAAACAAAGAGATGTCAAAGTTCTATTACTGTCGCTTTTGTGTTTATATCATTATACGGACATTTCAACGTATATCATGTACTTTTTAAGAGCTTTAAACAATTTTTAGTGGCAAATACCTACACACATTACTTAATGGTGTACTAATGAAAGTTGAACTAACAACCCGTGCCAAAGACGTGCAAGACTATTAGTAGTAAAACTTAAAAGTTTGAACTTAAACTCAACCTACGATTAAGCTTTGATTCTTGTTAGCAATTAATCTTTAATATGGATAACAAGTTGATTCTAGTAAGATTAATTTGACAGACTGACTTTAACCCAAAGTCATTTTGATAGTTAAAAATATTCAGATTATTAAATAGCCCGAACCAAAACAAACTCCTCAGTACCCGGTTATCCTCATTTATAGTTTAGTTTCAAACTTTCAGTTCAGCATTTTTTTTGAACGCTGTATGTGTCATAAACTCATAATTAACCAACATATATAAAGTTGGCTGCTAAGTGCAAGTAACTTCTAATACAATTTCCCCACTCTCTTCCTCTCTCTCAAAGATCTCTCCAAAAGTATGGGAACAGCCATTCCATCAGCTAAGGCGATCTTCATCTCCTTTCCAACGCGGTCTCACAGGAAATCACAACAAATATTCCCCAAATCAAAAAACGGTCTCTCAGTCTTATCTGTCTTGGCACCGTCCACATCTGTCACTACTAAGGATGCTAATAGTCATAACAGTCTTAAGATCAGTACACATGATAATACTAAAGCCACCACATCCAGCAAGACTGTTTATCGTGACAACTGGTTAGAAAACATGGCCATTTCTTACCTCTCTAAAGCTTTCCAAGAAACCACTGGTTTGTTTTTATACTTTTTTATCTTCTAAGTTTCATATAAAGTTCTCATGCACACACGTACGTTTATAACCCAAAAAAAAACATGACTGCAGGGATAAAAAATGACACACCTGGGTACAAAGGAATTGTAGAGGTGTCAGCCGAAGTGTATAAGAAGTATAGCCTGACAGAACAACGTGAAATTGTTCTTAAGGTACTGGATAAAGTTGTCCCTAGTTTTACACTCTTTGTGGTAAGTTCTTTGTCCTCATATTAGTATTTTTCTTATTTAAGTGTTCTTTATGCTGTTTTTGATAATTTTGCACGAGTTAGTTTGTTTACATATGATATTCTGTATGGGACAAGCAGATCAAACTGATGCCGCAAACAAAGTTTACAAGGGAGTTATTTGCTGCATTCACCACCATCTCCTTTGGTTGGCTCGTTGGTCCTAGTGAGGTAGGCGTTGTGGTTTAGTAGCTGAAAATTGCTACTAGAGGTGGTGAAATGGGCTGGTCTGGCAGGTTGGAAACATTTGAAAACGGTTAAAAATAATGCATGAGTTAAATATCTGAGTTGACCAACTGGAAACAATTTTTTTCCAAGTTTTTAAAATTTCTTTAGTCAAGCAGAATTTCACTTGTAATCTTTATGATTCAAAGTTTCAAACCTAGTGTATATTAAACAAAATGTCACAGCCAACTTTGAAGTTATAAAGTATATAACTAGTTTATGCTTAGAATTAATTGTTAAGTATTAACTTCTTTAACTAATATGGTTTTGAAGGTAAAAGAATCGGAGGTTGATGGAAAAATAGAGAAGAATGTCGTCCACATAACGAAATGCAGGTATTTTTCTATAATCTCTTGGTTGGTAGTTTAATACTACTAGACCGACAGCATATTGGTTTTTCTATAACTCTGTAATCTGTATGACAGTATGCAGTGTGATCATCAAACTTATAAAAATTATTCGCATAAATATTAGGTTTCTGGAAGAGGCTAACTGCATCGGCATATGCACAAACCAGTGCAAGATGGCAACACAAGAATTTATTAAGAAAAAATTCGGGACTCCGGTCAATATGGTTCCAAGTAAGTCAAGTCCATAAGCAAGCAATAAATTATACAATCATACATAACAGGAAAATTGCACCTAGATTTACATCTAAATAAGAGATGTAGATCATGTAGTGCACTCAAATCAATTCAAGAACTCAAACATGAATCATACAACTTAAGGGGAGTAACAGTACCTGCACTAATATATAGAAGCCTATAAACATGTATGGCGTGCGGGTCCATGTGTACTCCACTCAGGGTGCATCACTACAAGTAGAGTTTTAAAAGTGTCAGTTCCAACTTGTATCATGAAACTTGAGAGTGAATTAAGCATCTTCTATGTTTCAAATCAGTGTGCCAGTTACATTTTTGAGCAGAAAAATCAATAGCTGTTCATCATTGTTATTAAGTTATTGGATCTTCCGTTATAATGCCTACACCCTGCTGGATGCCCCACACATATAAGTACATTTGATGCTGGTTTTAAAAGCATTTTTTTTCTCTCAAATGTTATGATCAACGCGTAATTCATTATTAGTATACTCTATACTAATCTTGTTTCATAAAGCTAAGTGCTACAACTATTTAACCCACAAAATGTACTCATTATTCATATTCCAAATGCAGATTTTGATGATATGAGCTGTGAGATGATATTCGGTCAGGAGCCTCCAGCACAAGAAGATGATCCGGCTTTTAAGAAACCATGCTACAAACTATGTAAATGCTCTTAACAATGACTTCATTTGTATATCTTTATTGTCCCTTCAACGAGTGTTTTCATAAGCATAAAGAGGCTAAAATGACAACTCAGCATGCCTGAAAAGGGAATCTGATATACACGTATTCTTGTCTCATAAGTCGTATTTAACAAAACGTTGCGTGCAGGTAACATAAGACAAAGGCACAGCGCAAGCTGCATTAGCTAGACACCTAGACCCCTCGAGGACATAGGCTATGCAGGGATTCAAAAAAGAAAGATGTACAGAAGATGATGCTGGCCAACCATGTAACACATATACCCCTCGCATACTCATTAATACATCATACGCACGTCATAAGTCACCTGATAAAAAAATTACAATGTATTTATGTGCTTTTCTAGTTGGAAATTTTAAGTAAGTATAACAATCAAATGTATATGTTTAGTGGGCAACCATTAATTTTGGTAAATATGTAACACATAAATATATGTAAAATTTGTATCTCTTCATCAATACTGTATTGAAAATTTACTTGATCCACATTTTAACAATTTACAAATAGCAATAAAGGGTTATTGCCTTGCAAAATCACACAGTTTTTTTTTTTGTTTTTGTGTTTTTGTGTTTTTTTTTTTTTTTTTTTTTTTTTTTTTTTTTTTTTTTTTAATTTATTTATTTATTTATCAAAATGGACCCCAAAGTTTCAATCATGAGTGGAGGAATATAATGTATGCTACACAATTGATGGGAAAATGGCTAATCAGTGTGACAGGTTTCGTTTTCCTTGAGATAGACATCGTACACTTGAGTGACGAATATAAATAACTTATTATTACTTCATTTGATTTTATTGAGGGTTCATAACCGACTTTGATGATGTTAGCACTATGGTCACACTTACCTTATTAGTGCCGAGTCAATCTAGAGCTATAATGCGCAAGTGTTTTTAAATGAGATCTTTTAATGTAGGGTTCAAGTTCAGCAAGGGTGGACCTGAATTGTCTCCCACTTTTGGATGCTAAAGACACCAGACATATATACTTCATGTCCATTAAGCGAGTGGGAAAACTTAAGGCGTTATAATTAAAGCTCAATCTATCAGCAAACCTCCTTAGTAGAGCTCTATTTGTTTGTATGATTATTAAAAAGATCTAAAGTTTTCAGTTGAGCGAAATAAATTTAATTAACAGCACCAAATGCAGGACAGTTGTGGGATCAATTAGTAAGACAGCTTAGCAAAAACAGTCCAAAAAGTTTCCTAGTGCTCTAGGAAAAAGGCATGTATGGCATAGTGTCACTGAAAACGTAACGATGACAAAATTGTGTGGTAAGACTGCATAATGGCATATAATGATCACGAAATGATTATCATGATTATGTAATGAATGATCTCAATTAATCTTTCAGCTAGTCAATAATAAATCAAAATAGGTTATATTGGTTTTAAACAAGTTTACTGACCAATAAGTCAACATTTTTAAATTAGTGTTCCACATGTAATGCATAGCTGGAAATGAGTTCAAGACACTCGTTTCCGACACCATGACACTCGTTTCCAAAACTATATCAATGTATTGCAGCTACAACAACCAGGTTACCAGTTTTTCAAGCTGCAAACTAGGTGTAAGACCAGTACATCATCTATTGCTAGTTTGCTACGCTTACAAACAATCAAAGTGAGTTGATGACAAAATCTTATTAGGTGATGGTTAATATAGGAAGATTTTCAAGTTATGCATTTCTGCTGAAATTGTGATTTCTGATGCAGAACTGAACCAGGCTACTAGCCTACGAGTTTTCCGAGAAGCAAGATGTAATACCAGTACATGATCTATTGTCACCACTAAAATAATCAAAGTGAGTTGATTACACAACTTATTCCGAGATGGTTAGTATCGCAACCGGAAACATATGACATGTAATTCTCAAGCAGGTGAGAATTATATCTAGTTGGTTCTCGTATATCCTCATTGCAACCTAGCTACTTCAACTCATTTGAAGCCAGCTAAGTCTCATAACTAATTAAGTAGCTAGTATGCATGGAAGACTGCAGACGGTGGAAATTCAACAAAAAGCTAATGTAAATCAGAGCAACCATCACGTAACAGCATTAGACTTAGGGTTCATCAATTCTACGTAATTGTAAATTTAGGCAACTTAGAGGATTCCTAAGGAAATATCAAACCCCATTCTAAACTAGGAGTGATGATTTGGTAACGCTAGATGGTAGCTTTCAATATCTATCTCATCAAGCAAAGATATACTACTACACCTGACTGGCTGACTATGCTAATAGCCTGGTACAGGAATTAAGGAAGGAAATGCATGACATAAGCTCAGATATCCGAACGGAGACCCGAGAGATGTCTATGGCCGTACAATTATCGGATATTACATGGCTGCTATCACTTTATACCTTCTATAAACATACAAGACTAACAATATTTAAAATCCTAAAACAAAATGTGACCACTCTGAAACATCTCCCAATAACTATATATATGTGTTCAAAATTCACACAGGAACTACGATTACAGTTTTTCTGGATGAAATTTATAGGAAATAACTATATATATCGATCATTCGAGTCGAAGTTTTCAATATTACTAATTAATAGGGTGATTTAAGTATTTAACAACACTAAATTCTATGCATAACTTTTTTTAATTAATGTTTACATTTTGACCTGACTACGAGATTTATATCAGTTTGGGCACGGGGTCTAAACCCACGGCCACACTGACTCTAACCGGATAAAGCATAATCATCAACAAACCACAAACTTCTATTATACGAGTATCAGTTTGAGCCTATTTGGTTTGTTTAAGTAAATATAAAGCCCATGATATGTTCATAAGGGAAGAATTAGAAGTAGAACTGTAGAAGCATAAAGGCACAAGTAGAGTGTCACTCATTCATTACTTTTGTTTTTGACTTTTATTATTTTTATCCCAGATTCATGTGTTAACTTAGAAATATATGTTTTGTTTTTGACCTTTTGGAGCTTTATTGCTCGAATTTATGGAATTGTTGACGACTTGACGTTTCACAGATCTATCCATTTTGTCACGTTCAAAGGGTAGAATGGTCATTTATGTTATCTATATGCGTGTCAATCTATATGCCAATTGTTTTGTTTTGTGTGTGTGTGAGAGAGAAAGGGAAACACACGTTTGTATTATAACTCTCGTTCTAGACCACCCAAATATATCAAAACACAGACCATAAAAATATAGCTAATATGACGTTACCACATAATTTTTAATGCATTCATTTTGAGATTAATATGCAATTGTGCATTATATGGAAACTGATATAAACGAGGTTATTTTACTCGCCCTCCGCTGCGGGGTGCGAGGTTTTACGTGAAAAATTTACATATAAGATTTCATTTAATCAGTTATGCTTTTACTCGTAACATGTTTTAAACATAAACAAATAATTTTAAATTATAAACTGAGGGATTATTTTTCGTATGCCAAGGAAAATTTATATTAATTTATGTTACAAAGATGGTCTTTAGGGACGAATTATGTAATTTTAGCTAAAACATGGGAGTATTCATGTAACATTTTTCTATCACAAAAGACTAAAGCTTAAGGATGATTTATGCAAAATCAGGTAATCTAAAGGGACTATTTTGGTAAATTTAGTTACATGCGGTTCCCATCGTTAACTGTTCATTACAGATGCGGTGCTTCAGTTAAGTCTGAGGAGTGTTTTTATAACAAAAAAGTACATACACGTACCTTTGGTTTACTTGCATTGCAAAAACAGTCCAAAAAAATTTACAAGATTTGTCCTTGTCGTAACTTGCGTTTCAGAGCAATCCCTTTGTTAAATTTAAGGACTGTACGTTTGTGTAACAAAACATTACATAAATAGTCCGTGTAGTTACCTATCAATTCCAGAAACAATCCTTGCCCACACGCCCGCAGCGGTCATTATTGATAATAAGCGCCATATAAAGTTTCTTTTTCAGATTTTGTAAGAACTAGAACATCAAGAAAATGTCTTACACCTTGCAACTTTTTCTAGTCTCGTCTCTTCCTTTGATTCTTGCCTTACTTCTTTTGAAATCACTATATTTTTCATCAAAATCTTATAAGAACCTACCACCATCTCCACCAAAGCTACCACTAATTGGAAACCTTCACCAACTAGGCTCGAGCCCACATCGTGCCCTTCATGCCTTGGCTCAAACCTATGGTCCACTCATGTTGCTTCGCCTTGGCACCGTGCCTGTACTAGTTGCCTCCTCTGTTGATGCGGCTCGAGATATCATGAAAACTCATGATTTAATCTTTTCAAATAGACCGAAACTAAATATCCCTAGTATACTTCTTTATGGGTTGAAAGACATAGCTTTTGCACAATATGGAGAATATTGGAGGCAGGTAAAGAGCATTGCGGTACTCCATCTCTTAACCAACAAAAGGGTTCTATCGTATCGACATGTAAGAGAAGATGAGATGGCTCTTATGATTCAAAAGATTGTAGAAACCCATGAATCCGAGGTTAATTTGAGTGAGGTTCTTATTTCACTTACAAATAATTTGGTTTGTAGAGTGGCTTTGGGGAGGACATATGAGGGGAGAAAGTTTAAGAGCTTGTTAGAAAGGTTTCTCGAGTTGTTGGGATGTTTTAGCGTTGGGAGTTATGTTCCTTCGCTTGCATGGGTGGACCGATTGACTGGATTAGAGCGAAGAGCCCATGAAGTTGCTAAGGAATTTGATGAGTTTTTTGAAAGTGTTATCGATGAACATGTAAGCAAGAAATTTGTTGGTGTTGAAGGCCAAGATTTAGTTGATATCTTATTAGAAGTTCAAAGAGATAACTCAACGGGTTTTCATATCGAAAAAGATGTGATCAAGGCTATCATCTTGGTAATCAACATTTCTTAGTTATTTTTTAGAGTCCTGATTCCTCATATACTCTAAATTAATTTTTACTGCAAATTAATCTCACATCAAGAAAGCTAATCATTGGCAACAAAATTTGCTTAACGTGACTTATTTTTTCTATCCTTTTTAGAATAGATGAGGATGTACCATACATATATATTGAATACCTAAAAACCTTATTTTGTAGAGTGCAAAAAAGAAGAACAAAAATATTACATGCATACTGGATATTTGGTTTTGTACATACAGGTTAAAATCTGGAAAAATTTTAATTCATGTTCTGTCCCATTAATTTATGAAAATTTTGAAGGCGTCGAAAGAAATTACATAATGAGGCATTTCGAGGATCAATGTCATATATAAACTTATAAAGTATCACTGTTTATAAAATATAATGCAATTAGTTATCTAAACGTTCTAACATATTACTCATCTAAGATATTTTCTCATCTAAATATTTTTTCTTCGTGAAAAATATGTGTACACATGCATATAACTATTAGGGCTAATTCTCTAAAAAATAACTATACTTGCCAAAAATGTTACTTCTGCTTAGCGAAAAAAAAAACCCCTCTTTTGAACACTAATCTTGACACTTTTGTCTTTCTTTAGAGTAAATTACATGGTTGGTCCCTGTGGTTTGTCTAAAATAACAACTTTCGTCTCTCGAAGTTTAAAGTTGCATTGGTAGTCCCTAAGTATGTAAATAAATAACACACCTGGTCCCTATAGGGACCATTTATGTTATTCTTTGGAGTCGAAAATTTCACCTATAGGGACCATGTGTGTTATTTGTTTACATACTTAAGGACTATCAATGCAACTTTAAACTTCGAGGGACGAAAGTTGTTATTTTGGACAAACCACAAGGACCAACCATGTAATTTACTCCTTTCTTTAAGTATTATAACCATTTCATCATTTCAAATTACATAAATGGCCCCTGTGGGTTTGCGAAAATTGCATCCACCGTCCCTAGGCTAAATTACATAAATAGTCTCTGTCGTTTGGAGAAAATTGCGTCCATTGTCCCTATTTATTTTCGATTTTTTTTCTGATTTTTTTAAAATTCTTTTTTGTTTCATTTTTTATTCTGAAATAGTTTTTTTAGAATTTTTTTTCGTAACATGTGAAAAAAATATGATTTTTTTTTGTAATTTTTCTAATAAAATTTTTTTTCGATAAAAAAATTCACTTGTGACAAAAAAAAAAAAAAAAAAAAAATTCAAAAGTGAATAAAAAAAGTTGAAAACGAATAAAAATGGAGTAAAACGTATAAAAATGTAGATTAAAACCCCATAAATTTTGGTAGTAAACAACCATTGTTTTGAAAATTCAGGTTAAAATCTCACGAGTCTTGATGTAAAACATCATTTCGGACAACTTTTGTATTTTACACTTTTGATGATTCGGATAAGAAAGGGGTTAAAATCGTGATTTAAAATCGATATAGAAATATTTTTATCAAATGTCAAGTTTTCATATGTTTTATACATTTTCACATGTCACAAAAAAGGATTTTCTAAAAAAAAAATCTTTCAGAGAAATAAGAAATTCGAAAAAAATATTTGAAAAAAAAAATAGGGATGGTGGACGCAATTTTTCTCCAAATGACAGGGGCCATTTATGTAATTTAGCCTAAGGATGGTGGATGCAATTTTCAAAAATTCAAGGGTAAAATAGTTATCACATAAATTTTTTTTATCTTTATTACTCATATAAAGACAAAAATGTCAAGATTATTGTTCAAAAGAAGATTTTTTTGTTTGTTACCGTAACATTTTGGGCAAGTATAGTGTTTTTTTTAGAGAATTAGCCCTAATTATTAAAGGGACAAATTTCGGGGCCCCTAAAAATTTTGGGGCTTTGAGCGATTGCTCACCTTGCACACCCTCAAAGACGCCTCGTTAATGTTTGTATATGGTCATCTATATACTCCGTATGATTTCCTGTAGGACGTATTTGCTGCGGGAACTGATACTACATTTACAAATCTAGAGTGGGCAATAAGTGAGCTGCTGAGACACCCACAAGCAATGAAAAAACTGCAACAAGAGGCATGGGAAATAGGCCAAGGAAAACCAATGATCACCGAAGATGGCTTAGAAAAAATGGCCTACTTAAAAGCTGTTCTTAAAGAAACCTTACGACTACACACTCCGCTCCCCCTTCTCGTTCCTCGTGAATCAACACAAGACGTTAAACTACTTGGCTATGACATTCCATCAGGCACACAAGTGATCATCAACGCATGGGCAATAGCAAGAGATCCTTCAACATGGAAAGAACCTAATGAGTTCAGGCCAGAAAGGTTCTTGAACAGTCCTATCGATTATAAGGGTTTACATTTTGAGTTCATACCATTTGGTGGTGGGCGACGAGGGTGTCCTGCTATTCAATTTGCAATGGTTATCAATGAGCTTGTTTTGGCAAATTTGGTGTATAAGTTTCATTTCAAATTGGTGAGTGAAGGAGATTTGGACATGAGTGAGTCCATTGGTCTTACTGTTCATAAGAAGCGCCCTATACTGGTTTCAGCAATTCCTTGTGTTTAAATATTTCGTTTTTTATATGTATGTTTATGTTACTTGATAAATTTATAACAGCAAAACATATAAAAATGCATTGAAATCATTATTTCAAAACTTTACAATTTGCGTTTATGTCCCCCTTTTTTTATGTTTGCTTATGATATTTAGTGCTAATGAAGGATTAAAGGGGTGTTTTTATGCCTGTTTGATGGGCTTAAGAGCTTTATCAAAATTTTGATAAGCTCGTAATCTCATTTTTTATGGCTTATGAGTTTGTTAGATTGAACTTATAGTTTATATTGTTGGGATATATCCATGTCACAAACAAATATACGGCCTGCCGGAGCCTATTTTGGCACACACATACGCTTAGAGAATATTTTACTTTTTTATTTATTTTATTTTATTTATTTATTTATTTATTTTATTTATTATTATTTTTTTATCACAAGTTCATCATGTATTAATACAAGAAAAGTTAAACAGAATATAAAAACTTTAAGCTAATGAACTTAACAAGAGGATAATTGGGATTTCATTTTAACATTGGATTACAATAAGATGGTAGACAAACGAGCAATAAGTTGCACCGCAACCCCCTTTTGGATGGCAAAACCAATCCTACTAAAAATGAAGTTTTGTTTCTTGAGGGTCGAAAAATTACTTTGCACAACCCGTTGAACTCTAGACAAAAACTTCTCTGCTTCCGGAGCTAGGAAACCAAATGTATCAAAAGCAAAAGGGATAAACACGTGTTGATTCTCTAAGCAAGCTTTCTCATGTTTAGCCACTTTACTCGATTCAGCTTTCAACACAGCTTGTCCTGCAACAAACCCATTGTCCCTGAGCCCAACAAGAGGGGACACTCCAGTAAGATCTACACAAGCATGTTTCTCCCCAGCCCACCCAAACACAAGTATATCATCTGGCCGTAAAGTAGACCTCCCTTCAAGCGGATATAATAGATGAATTAATTATATTAAGTAATGTTTACGAAATGATTTACGGTCGTTAATTAAACTGTTAATTTTAGTCTTTATTTATTGTCGTGTGACGTAGTAAATAAAACTTAACCCGAACAATATGGCAATGCCATAAAAGTTGGAGGGGGCAACGTTGAAAACGCGGTTCTTAATCTTGGAGTCATAAATCTTCTTTGTCTTTTCTTTGTAGATCAAAGAGTTCTCGTATGCCTGATCACGAAGTTCATTTAAATCATTGAGTTGAACTTTACAGTGATCACCCGCTGTCTGAAGGCCAAAGTTAGCATGCATCAAGGCCCAATAGGCTTTGTGCTCAAGCTCGATCGGTAGATGACACACCTTTCCGTATACAAGCTTGTAAGGAGTACACCCGATGGGTGTTTTGAAAGCAGTAGTGAAGGCCCAAAGTGCATCATCTAATTTATCAGACCAAGAGGCACGGTTTTCACCTATGGTCCTCTCCAGAATCCGTTTAATACCACAGTTGGAAAATTCCACCTGCCCACTTGTTTGTGGGTGATACGCGGTAGAAAGACGGTGAGTGACACCGTACTTAAGCATGACTTTTATGAATTGGTCATTGCAAAAGTGCGTACCGCGATAACTAATGATAGCACGTGAAGTTCCAAATCGAGCAAAAAGAGATTTCAAAAATTTCACAACTATTCGGGCGTCGTTGGTGGGTAGAGCTTTCGCTTCAACCAATTTAGAAAAGTAATCAACAGCCACGAGTATATACTTGTTCCCTCGTGAAGACGGGAACGGCCCCATAAAGTCAATGCCCAGACGTCAAAAATTTCACAAACTTGGATGGCATTTTGTGGCATTTCATCCTTCTTTGAAATATTCCCTTGACGCTGACAAGCATCACAAGTTTTGACTAAGTCATAGGCATCCTTGTAAATCGTGGGCCAATAGAAACCGGAGTTAAACACCTTTTTGGCGGTGTAATTTGGGCTATGATGTCTCCCAGTGGGTCCATCGTGGCAAGCCTTGAGAATATCCATGGCTTCTTGGCAATGAACATACCGCCGGATGACTTGATCCGCACAGATTTTAAACAAGTAGGGGTCGTCCTAGAAGTAATGTTTCACATCTTTGAAGAATTTTTTCTTTTGTTGGGTCACAACGAAGTTACCCGCATGGTAGTTTGCAAAGTCGGCAAACCATGGGTAGTAGAATTACCACGAAAAGATATCACATTAAGTGTCTCGAGAGGAAATGTTTCATTTATTTCCTTTTTCTTGAGTACATCTTAGTGAGGATTCTCTAATCGGGACAGATGGTCAGCCGCTAGGTTCTCAGCTCTTTTTTTATCGCGAATAATGATATCAAATTCTTGTAGGAGGAGAACCCCTCGGAGCAATCTCGACTTTGCATCTTGTTTTTCAAAGAGATATTTCAAAGCCGAGTGATCCGTATACACTATGCTTTTAGTCAAGATTAAGTATGGCCGAAACTTCTCAAAAGCAAACACCACGGCTAATAATTCTTTTTCCGTTGTGGTGTAATGAGTCTGAGCCTCGGTCATAGTTTTGCTTGCATAATGCATAGGCTGAAAATGTTTCATTTTTCGTTGCCCTAAGACCGCACCTATAGCAAAATCACTTGCATCGCACATAAGCTCAAAAGGTAGGTCCCAATCGGGGGCAACTAAGATGGGTGCTTCAGTAAGCTTTTGTTGGCTGGCACAACTCCTCCATCGTTCGGAGATCGGGAGCTGGGTCATCCTTAGGAGGGGGTGGTGGTGGTGGTGGTTCATCGTCCAGTTTTGGAACGGGATCTTCAACAACATGATGTAACTCAGTTACGTTTCTTGGTTGACGATTTCGTCTCAATTGTGAACGAGTGCACATGCACTAAAAACAAAACCAGAGGTAAGAGAGTGTTGAAAACGGAAAATCTTTTTAGGTTTTTTGAAAAAAACTTTGACAATATTTTTGAAATCGATTCGTTAACCGAAATCGTTTCCTTTAAGACTACTCGCAGGGTGGCGGAAGAGAAGAATGGATCTCTTTTCGGTTTGCAATTTAATGTCAAAACCTGCCTTAAACCACCTGTATAGGTTGTAATCTTAAAATAATTCGAAATAATTTAACTTCACGATTTGTTTTGTTCGAATTTGATTTTTTTTTGTATTGTTAACACTTTAGGAAAAGTGTTAATGAATTTTTTTTTAATCTTTTTGGTTTTTATAAAATATACACAAAGGGTGGAATTTTTACAAGGAGGAGTTTTCAAAAACACTAATCTGCTTAAACGTTTTAAAAATACGCAACAACCTCCCCGGCAGCGGCGCCAAAATTTGACTACAGCCTGACGGTCACTCACAAATCAACCAAGGATGTTGGACAATGAGGTCAGACCACTAAGGCGTAGCTTGTGAGTCCGGTGAAAGTACAGTGAGTTCCCGGGTCGTTATGTCCCAGCAAGGTGTGAAATTGTACTTTTGAAAACGTTTCGTGATCGGGTGAATTAAAAGGAGTTACCAGGAAAAAGATTTGATTGATTATGCTAAGCAAATAATAATGAAAATAATCCAAATAAGCAATATTAACAATTACGTGAAGCCAAATTAACCTAAAACGTATTTAAAACTGAAAACCGCGTTTATATTAAAAATAACGTAAACGCGCAAAATAAAAAGTGAATTTTGAGCAATACTAATCCTACGGGTGTGAAAATAATTTTCCTATGATCCATATGATAAAAGAAAATTTTGGAAAAAAGAAAATTATATTTTTGACTTATATATTTTTTATTATGAATTAATTACTAAATAAACTAAATTAAATTATTAAAAATAGTAAATGAAGTTTGAAAATTTTGAATTTTTTTTCTAAAAGTACTTAACAATGATAGAAGCCTAAGAAAATTATAAAAAGTTACAAGTGCTTATAAATAAGCAGAGAATTAAGCTAAAAAGCTAGAATAAGCCTTAAATGGAAAAGGGGTATTTAAATACTAAATTTTGCAAAGGATTACTGAAAAAGCCCCAAGGGCAGTTGTTGTTGGTGTTATGTGATGCGTGCATGCTATCCTAGAGGTCCCAGGTTCAATCCTTGCCAAACCCCATTTTTTACAACTATTTTTTTTATTTTTCTTTTTGCAAAACTGAATTACCACTAAAAATAAACAACTTTTGTGAAACCAACTTTTATAAAAATCCAAAATAAGCTCTGTGGGAGCTTATTTCTTAACAGTAAGCTTAAAGTGGTTTAAATGGATTATAAGTTCTAAAAAGCTATCTAAATAAGCTATAACCTGAGCCTTAAGGTAAAATAAGCTAACAGTAAATGAGACAAACTTAAAATAAGCTAGGACAAACAAATAAGGAAACCACAAGCTCAAAATAAGCTGAAACAAGTAAATTCAAACAAACAATCTCAAACAGTCCCCAAAGGACTAACTGCAGGCCTTATTAAGCTAAGCAATTGATTTCCAAATTCCAAAATAAGCTTAAGTATGAAAAGACACCTTATTTGGCTTTCCAAAAAGCCAAAAAGCTCAGGCTAAGCTTCACTAATAAGCCAAATAAGGGCTTATGAATATTGCTTATTGCCACACTGACTCAGTGTACTGAGTTGAGAGGTGCAATCTTTAGGGCCAAAATTAAGCACTCAAATAAGCACTGAGATACCAAATAAGCACAAGGGTTTAAAGCTAGTATAAAGGGATTTCCAAAAAGCCAAAAGCCAAAGGCAAAGCTTTTCAATTGAATAAGCTATGGGATTTTTAAAATGAGCTTGTGGAATAAGGGCTGTGGTGTAGGGCACCTTCAAGCCAAACAGGTAACTTTAAGCTATGGTTAAGCTGATGAGAAAAAAATCCTAAAAATATAGAAAAATGATTTTTTGAAACACAAGCTACTGAATATTAGAAATCCTAAGTTTTATAAAAATAAGTTAAGAAATGAAGGAATTAAAATTCTAAAACAAAACAGGTTTTTCATCTTATGAACATTTTGACTTTCTTGTTCTTGATTATTTTGACTTTAATGAACTTTGATTGATCCTAGATGACTGATATTGATGTATTATGCTATATTATGAATGATTTAAGCTAAATTAACAACTAGAGAACCTATATGATTGATGATGCAAATCTAAAACTTCACTGAGTATGCAAATATGAAATTTAAACTTGATTTTGACTTTTTAACTAACAACCTACCAATTTTATGCAATACTTGACCTATGTGGACCTAATGTGACCTGTGACAACTATTTGAAATGACCAAAACATGGCTTAACACACAGAACTCTCCTAATCTAAACACTACGTATACTAACTGTTTTTAAGATTTATGAATCAAAGGCTTGAACTAGGCCGTGAAACTAATGCACAAGCTTAAGTACTAATGTAATAAGCTTCTTTAAGCACAGAAACACAATAACAAACAATCATGGACCATTAAATCCACCAATCTCAATGTTATGCAGTGATGAGACAGTAGGCTAAGAACTTTGATCAGATGCTTACAAGACTATACCCCAATTACCAAATTAACTCTAATATACCACAAGTATCACAAATAAGCAAAGATAAGCTGATATTAAGCTATGCTACAGTAGAATGCAAAAAATGAGAATTTTGCTTACAAATGGTCCTGTGTGATCAAAACCAAGTACCACTGACTTCACAACTTGTCCTAAGGCTTCCCATGAAGCACTAAACCATGGCCATCCATAATGCATCATGCTCCATGCTTTTTCTCTGCTTCATCTTCTTCCTTTTTTATTTTTCAATTATTTTTCTATTTTTTTGGTATTTTTGAGATTTTAAAGTAAAACAAGTTTAAATGCTTACTGAGCTTATAAAAGTTGATGATTAAGCTAAAGAGAGCTCAATGGAACAGTAAACAACAACTTTTAACAAGAATTAAGCCATAATGGGAAATTAAGCAATTTTAAGTAAAACTGATTTAAGCAAAGGAAACTTGAATTCTTAATTAAACAAATTTTGAATTACACCAATGATACTGAGAGTACACTTTGAAAGCTGAGATTAACACTTGAAAAGCTAATTTATACTATTACGATATTAAAATTAAACTAAAAACTACATGCCTTATCAAAATGGCTACAACTCATATTTATAGTGATAAATTATGGTTTCCTAAGCCCTCTTGTGCTTTCCCAGTAATAATCGTAGCCATTGGATGCTTGAAAATGATCCTGGCCTTCAATTTGGTTTTGGTGGGAAAAAAAGAAAGTGCAATTGGTTTGTGAAAACATTTGAGGGAGAAGAGGATTAAATGCTTATTGGCTTTTGGTGTTTAGAGGGAATAAGGGTGGCAGAGGAGGTGGCAAGTGGTGATGATAGGTTGCAGGTTCAAGTGGGAAGAGGGAAGAGGTGGCAGGGGATGGGTTTGACTTTCGTTGGCCGAGGGGTGGATTGGGTTGGGTTTGTTTGTGATTGGGCCTGGAGGATGGTGGGCTTGGGAATTGTGTTTGGATTGGATTTGGATTTTAAGGTTTTATGTTTTAATAATAAAAAGGTTCCGTATGTTTGTAAGCTTAAAATCACAAGGACCAATTTTGTAATTCCAGATTTTTGAGGGGTTGTTTCTGCCAATCTTCTAAAATTATTCCAAGGGCCAATATTGTCACTTCTTGATTCATAGAGGACCTTTGTTGACTTTTCTTCAAAAATAAATTCCCAAGGACCATTTTTGCCAATTTTGAAACTTGAGGGACCATTTCTGCCAATTCTTCAAAATTTGCTCCAAGGACTATTTCTGACATTCTGTGACTCCCCAAGGTGTATTTTGACAATCTGAGTTCGTAAAATGGTAATTTTCTTCCCCGGCTCCGGCTTTTGACACGTTTCCCAATCTCGTGCTCGTTTTTGTCCTGATTTATGCCTGTTTTTGAAATATCCGTACCTGCACGATCACAAACACAAAAACACAATATCTTTGGCATTTATGGTTATTTTTGGTCGTTTTGGTCTTAATTTGGCAAAGAAAAGGTATGTGAATAAGCACATACCACACTGTCAGGTGTGGAAAGTGTCAAAGAATAGGTGGTGAGTGCTTATTCACTCACTTTTATAAGACCAAAACCGGACTCAAAAGACCAAAAACTAATCGAATTATGCCAAATTTGTAGTGTTTTTGTGTTTGTGATATGCAGGTACGGATATTTTACAAAGTGACGAAAAATCACGAGAAAACAACAAACACGAGCACGAGAGTATGAAAAGGTTCAAGAGCTGAAGCCGGGAAAGCAATTTTCAGATATTCGTCAAAGATATGCTATATTGGTCAAAGTCAACCTTGGAAAATCATCATTTGACAAATTCAGTCCTTGGATTAAACTTATAGAAGAAGTCCCTTAAGTTTGCTACTTGGCAAAAATTACCCCTAAACCTTAAAACATATTAAACCTTAATCCTAAAATCAAAACACATAATAAATAAAACCAGAAGCCCATTTCACAAACCCAATCCAACTCCAAAAACCCCATACCCGGTCCATCTTACCCACTTTGGTCAAAAAGTCAAGTCAAAGCAAATAAATAAATTACCCCGTACCCTCACTTTCCCTCCACTCTTTTCCCCAATTTACCCCAAACCCAAAAAACACTATTCACGCTACAGTAACTATGAACCCTAGATCCCCAATCCTATTAATTACCACAATTAAGGGTAATTGGGACAATTCAAAGATGTTTTAGAAGCTCAGGGTGTGGTCAGAGTGATGTCAGAAGCATATCAGGTATCAAAAAAACACAAAACGGGACATGTGGCAGTAAGTCATTGGATGGGACGCATCATATTACTCAATCCAAGGGTTGATATTGATTTGGCAATGATTGGAAGAGATCAATGGTGCTCAGAGGCTGTAAACAAACACAATTCACACGGATTGCCAAGCTGGCAATCCGTGGTTATCTCTCCTCACTTCCACTATAAATAGATGATAGGTTAGCTTAGTTTATTGTGGAGTTTTTAGTGTAACAAAACTCTGCCAAAATTTCTTTCTATTGTATTAGATTAGATTTAGTTGTAATTTCTTTTAAATTTCAATGAAATCAGTTTCCTTTTAATAATTACATCTTGTTATTGTTACTGTTTTTAATTAGCTTTACTTGTTTGTTATCAGCTTATTTCATATATTTTGCAAGTTAGTGTCAAGTGTTATTTCACTACAAAGTTTTTTTTTATAAGAAAACAGAAAATATAAAAAAATAGTATCATATTAGTTTTAGATTTAAATTCAGCTTTTAATAAGCTTGTTTTCAGTTTCATCAATCTTATTTTAGCTTTAAATAATTTCTGTGAAAGTTGGTTAAGATTTGATAATCAGTAGCTCTTGGGTCAAAATTAGTCAACAGTTGAGATTGGTGATAATTGTTGAGGATTGGACAAGTTTGAGTAAGTTTGGGAAGTACTCAGCCTGTCAAAAGACAGGCAAGCAAAAGGAACTCCCTCTGTTTAGCTGAGGGAGATAATTGGTAAATTCTGCTTTCAAGTTTTACATTAATAGTATCTGTTCACTTTTGAGTCCTGAGTTTGCTTGTTTAGTACTGTTTCATTGAGTTGAGTAGTGTAGATCATGTTTTAGTCATTGTAGTTTATAGTTTAATTGATCATTGTTTAATCTGTTGCTTAGATCTGAGTGTTTAGAGCATTTACTAGAATATCTGTTTTATAGTGGATCTGATTTAATTGCATTTCTGAGTTCTGTGGAATTGTTGGATTTAGTATAGTTTATTTGTTGATTCAGTTTCTATTAGTGTTAGAATAGCTGCTTTGATCATAGTTTTGGTAGCTATTAGCTTGTTGCATCATCTAATAGTATTAACCATAGTTACAGGGGTGTTTGGTTGTGCTTTATGTTGAGTTTATAGAGGTTGTTTGTATCAATCTGACTTGTCTGAATCAAGCTTTGTTTAAGCCATTTAGGGAACTTTGATCTGTCTTTATTTGAGTTTTTTAGTTGTTTAGCATTTAAATTTGGTAGTATTGGTTAGTAATTCTGCTTTTGAGTCAGTGGTGCTAGTTTCTAGGATAAGGATAATTGTTAATTGAACTAAACTGGAATCTGTTGGATTTAGGAGTTCTAGGTTATTTTTATTTGATCATTCTAGTCTATTATAGCATGTTCTCTATTTCTGTATTCATATGAATTTAGGTTGATGCTCAGTTTGACCTTTTTCATCACATAACCAAGTCTGCTGCTACTATACCTTTTAAATCTCATAATTAGTTTAGCTTGAGATAGATTTAGTGATTGATGTTTGTTTTACAAGCTGTTAGTGGTAGAGTGTTTAAGAGTTTTTAGCTTGTTTTGCTATTTCCTACTTGGTTAATAACCTAATCAAACCTGCATTTCAGTTCACTCAACCTATATCCCCTGCACAATCAGTTCATAGCTGCTCTACTGTCATCCTTCATGGACTCTTTTCTTGTTTAATATTTGAGATTATAGCTTGTTTATTAGTTTTCTGAGAATCTTGTATTTATAGCTTGATGTTTCAGACCTTGGTTGGGAATTTCTAGCTTGTTAGATTAGCTTATTTAGCTTGTCTAGTTGCCTGTGTGAGACAGTTAACTGTTTGAGTAGTCAGACTTGCATTTTTGTTTCTGTTGCTTGTATTGCATATTGATTTATGTTCTGAGTTGTTTTAGTGTATTGACTATATTTTGCATCATAATTGAATTCCTGTTTCTGCTTATACCTGTTTTGTTTATGATTGTGAGCTTATTTTGAGCTTATCGACTCATAAGTATTGCTGTTGTTAATTTTTGTGTTTGCATTTGTACATTCCTTTCATTACTGAGCTCATTGCATCATTTTGAGTTTATTTTAGAAGTTTCATCAACAACTTTTCACAAGTGCTTATAAATAAGCACTTGTGATAAGCAGTTTACACTAGATAAGCAGTTTCCATTTTCATTTTTACTTCAAAATTTTATTTTAAGTTCTTTTTATTATTTTAGAATTTCTAGAATTTTTCCAGATTTTTCCAAGTTGTTTTGATAATTTTCTTAATATTTCTTTGATTTTATTCATTTTTAAATACCTTTTAAATAGCAAAAATCCATAAAAAAATTAGAAAAAGCTCTGAAAAATTGATGAGTGTCTAAATACTCATCATTTTATACCAATCTGAGCTGCCAAAACATACAAAAACACTCAAATATGTATCAAAAAACTTAAAATATCTTAGAAGTGTGTTTTATATGTTTCAAATGCAAAATATGCAAATACAGATGAAAAACGTACAAAGTTTGCATAATTGGCAGTTTCAGTCCCTCAAGTTTCATAAATTGGCAAAACTAGTCCCTGAAGTTTCAAAATGAAATAAAAGTCAACTTAAGTCCTTGGGAAGTCAAAAATATTCACAAATGATCCCTGGATAAAAGTTTACACATATTGGCAATTTTTACCCCTCAAGTTACAAAATTGGCAAAATAGGTCCCTGGGTATTCAAAACTTGAAATTTTACAAAATATACCCTTGTACTATGCATGAATGACAATTTGGAACCTTTTGATAACTTTTGAGGAAATTACAGTTTTACCCTTCAAGTTTCAGAAAATTACATAATAGGTCCTTAAGGTTTATAAAAATAGAAATAAACATATATGGTCCTTGTACTAACCATATTTGGCAGGTTTGGCCCCTGAAGGAAAGTTTGGAAAGTTGTCAACATAAACCCTCAAGAAATCAGCTTTGACAACATTAGTCCTTGGGCTTGTTCACTAATAAAACCAAACGGACCTATCCTTATTATTCCCTAAATCCAAAACCAATAACAAACCACCCAGCCCAACCTTATCCCTTGGCCCAAAACCACAACCAGCCCACCCTTTTGTATTTAAATAAAATGCGGGGTCAAACAATAAGTCAAACAAACAACCAAAACCGCCCTACTGTTCACCATCCCCTCCAAACCACTGAGTCACCAAAACCAGGTGGTTTTGCCACCTCTTCACCACCACCTCATCATCTCCACCTCACCAACCTACTTCCTCCACCACCTCTGTCACCCCACCTTTGCATTAAATGCAATTCTCACCCAAATTTCCTTCTAAACCACACCCTCTGCTCTGTTTTCTTCCAAACTCTCCCAACTTGCCTAAATATCTCTCAAACTTGTCCCCTAAGCCTCTGCTACCATCCAAAGTTCCTTAAATGAAAAATATCAAGCTGCAAGTTACCTTTTGGACTTTGGCGCCAAAAGCTATTCAAACGGTTGAGATGAATTTTAGAGATTCAAGGGTCAAGATTAAAAGAGAAGACTTATGAGTGGCCTCCAAGGCATTCTGAGACTATAAAAGAGAAGAGAAGACAGAGGGAAACTCACTTTTGCCTTATGCAATTGTCACAACCTTTGGATTAGCCTAGGTCATTAGTGTAATCTTTAATGCTTTCTTTTACTTAAATATCATTTACAGCTTTAAAATAGTGTAATGGAACATCAAAGTAGTGTAATGGAACTTATCTCTCAGTTTAATACAAGTTATCTTTAAATATCATGTTCTTCATAAATTCCTTTTATTTCAAGTTATTTACATTTCTGTTGGATTATTGTTGTTATTGGACTCTATTAACTCACTTAAGCTCCTGACAAAGCTTGTTTAAGCTTTTAGAAACCTAAATCAGTCATAGTCTTTTAAAACCAAAAATCATTAAAAAATTAGAGAAAAATAGAAAATAAATCAAAAATAGTTGTTCTTGGGTGATTCTGCTTGGAGCATGGTTAATTATGGATTGCCATTGGTTGTAGTGCCTCATGGGAGGCTATAGGTATTGGTTTTGATCTTTGTTACCAAAGTCTCAGTTGATCCACCTTGTAAGTTCACTTTTTACAATTTTTGCATTTTTATGCTTAAGTTACTTATCTGTTCTGATTTCTACTTTTTCATGTTTATTTGTTGTTAGTTAATGTAATTATAGCTTAAAATTAAGTGTTCATGTTTTGGAATTTGATTATGCTTGAAATTCCATTTTGACTGTCATTTTCATAAATTTTGAGAATCATAGGTGTATACTTGTGTGACTACTTGTATATGCTGAAAAAGGTTTATTTTGACACAATATATCCCCTGGATTTGATGAAATTTGATTACTCAGTTATATGTAATGAAAAGTTAAATTAATGTCCATTAAAGGGTTGTTTGGTTGTGGTGGATGAACTGTGTTACAGGCTATGTATGGTGTTGTTCTTGTTTGATGTATGCTTTATATGACTAAAGTGACTCAGTGAAACATTAACTTAAGAGTATAGCATGGTAGAAAGTCAAAATCACAATTGACTGTCTCATTATGAGTATTTTGATGTTGTCACAACCTAAAATCTTGCTAATATGTTTAAATGTTGTTAATACTTGTTTATTTTATGTTCTTGTATCATATTATAGCTTATTTAGTTCTTAAATTCAGATCAAAGTTGATCAAAGTCAACTTTGATCATAAACTTAAAAAGTCAAAATCTCAGGTTTTGTGTTTTTTGAATTAAATAGATATTTTTGTGTAGGATTTAATACTAAATTTTAGGACCTGTGTTTGTAATATGTTTTAGTTTAGCTGCTTATCTGTTTGTATGAATTTTGTTAATTTTTATTTCAGCTTATTTCTAGCTTAAAGTAGTGCTTAATTATACATGTTTTTGCCCTGTGTCACCAATGGACTGTCAAGTTCATGAGCTTGTCAAAGTCTCATGACTTGACCCCACTTTGTGAACTTGGCTTATTTGTGTTGCCCTAGTGGCATATTTGTTATGTATGTGCTTATTTTTCTGTTTATAGCTTATTTAGATAGTTTTAACCACCCACCTTTTTTGTGCACTTTACTCCCTTCACTGAAGCAAACAGTGAAGGTGAGTTGATTTCATAAGCTTATAAAAGCCTCCTCACTGAGCTTAAGCTCTTGGTTTTTGGCTTTTCACAAAGCCAAACTACTAATTTCTACAACTAGTGCTTGTTGAGCATTATAGCTTATTAGATAAGTTATTTGAGAGCTTGATAGTTTGCCCACTCACAACATACCCCTGAGCAATTAGGGTATTACACCATTTCCACAAGCCTCTCACAAGCTCATTAGTGATCACAAGCCTGTGTGGCTTGGCTTTTTAGGAAGCCTAGCAACCCAGCTTTATGGTTTTGCTCTTAACTTTCACCTTGTAGCTTATTTACTAGGGCTGCAAGTGGCTTCAACTTATCACACCTTGATAAGCTATGCTGATTACTCAGCATATCTTACTATAACTAGCTTATTTCATAAGCTCACAAAAAGCTCACCTGTTGGATCTAGCTTATGAAACTTGCTTCTTTTAGAAGCTTATCAACTAGGCTATAAGATCCAATGCTTAATTCTTATGTTGTAGCTTATTTAATAGGGCTGCAACATGCTTTTTGTTTGTCCCATTTTCTGAGCACTTAACTTATACCACAATACTCAGGAAATGGAGGATTTTCATAAGCTTCCCAAAAGTTCATCAGTGGAACCCACTTGATGAGCTTTGGCTTTTTGAAAAGCCAACCACCTCAGCTTGATACTCCAATCCTTAGTTTGGCCTTTTCAGCTTATTCACTAAGCTTAAATGGCCACTCTAATTAGTTGCAGGGGGTGTTTGGATCTGTATGCATCAGGAAAGTGGTTATTTGCTTATTCTGAGCTTATTAGTGATTTCCAGTGCATAAGCTTGTTCATATATGTATATAATACTTGTAAAAATATTTTTTATCTTTTACTTTATAGTATGAAGCTTATACCAGGCTTTTGCAGCCTCAATTCCATCCAAGTTAAGCCCAAAAAGGCTTAACTGTCTAAACCTTAAGCTCCTACTTATAAGCACTTCTCAGTACTTATTTTTGTTTATACATACTTATTATACTTGTACATACACACCTTTTTACTTTTCATACCACTGTATAGCTTGTTCAAGCTTATACCAAGCTTATTCCTCCACTGAGAGCCCAAAAGCTCCACTGTGTGGGTAATAAGCCCACGATTGGCTTATTTTTAGGTTTTATAAGTTTTGTTTTTGTTATATATGTATATTATCTGTTTATATTTAGTTCTATAAAAAAAAAAAAAAAAAAAAAAAAAAAAGAAGCTTTAACTCAAGTGATAGCTTCTATTTAAGAAGCTTGAGCTTAAACACCTTCTGTGTTGGAAATAAGCTCACACAGAGCTTATTTCCAAGTTTTATAAAAGTTGTTTTTGTTAAATTTGCTTATTATAGCTTATTAAATAGTTTTGCAAAAAGAAAATAAAAAAAATAATAATAAAATAAAAAGCAAAAAGGGGTGAGGCAGGGTCGAACCTGAGACCTCCCCCTTTATGAGAGTGATAGTGAATACCTGGATGCCAAGTGCCCTAGGGTCTTTTTTCATTCACTCTCTACTAAACAATATACTTAAGCTAGTTTTCCCCTATTAAGCTTATTTGGACTGTTAAGCTTATTCTAGCTTATTGGAATAAGCTGTTGGCCCAATTTTATTTTTCCTAGCATCTTCATACTATAATACACTTTCTGTAAATTTTTCATATTTTTTACTGTTCATACGTAATTATTAGAATTAATAATATTATTAATAAATAAATAATAGTAAATTAATTATAATAAATAGGATATTTGTATAATAAATATAATTTTTGTTTCAGAAATTCTTTTATATTATTTTAAACTTTTAAAAATTTTTATTTTACTTATTTAGGTTTATTTTAGATATTCTTTATATTTAGTTAATTATTAAATAGTAAATAATTAATAATAAATACATAAATAGTGTAATAAATATATTTTCAGTTTTAAAATTTATTTTATAATATTTTAGACTTTTCTAAGTTTTAATTTTATTTTTCTAAGCATTTTTTATATTTTCCTTATTTTTAGGTAATTATAAATAGTAAATAATAGTTTTTATTTAATAGTAATTACATAAATACTTGTAAAAATTATTTTAATTCATAAATAGTTTTCTTTTATTATTAGGATCACAAAAATATAAATTTCATATTTGTGGGATTTGTACTGATCAGTTTTTAGTTTTATTTTGGTACATAGACGTTTTATTTAAACGTGAACGTACGCGTTTTAGGTTTTTAGGTTTTCTTAATTTTTTTTTAAATAAAGATTGTAATTATAAAGTAAATATTTTAAGTTTATTTAATTTGCATTTAAGCCGTTAAGGCATGCAAATTCCCTCTATGGGAAAGTTTTGCTTTATTCGTTACGTTTACGTTTATTTAAACTTAAACGTACGTTTGTAAATATCCTTTATTATTTTAGAGTTTCTGATTGCACGTTTCTTAAACATATAGCTGTGACAGAGCTATTACTATTCACATTCCAGTGTTAGTCATTCTGATTCCCATTTTTCTATGTACATATTATTTCAACACATTACAAGTCATTGTACTATCACGCACACCTCGTTGGGACATAACGACCCGGGGATGTACTTTTCTGTACTCACGTACTTTTTCTGTACTTAACTCCCACGGATTAACATTGCTAGTTTCTCCCGGGCTCCATTTAGATATTACGGTTGACCATTCACAAGTGGTTAGCTTGTGTGATAAATAAGTGACGGTTCGGGAGGAATCAAAAATATAAAAATATTTTTAGAAATTCTTTTATAATATTTTAGAATTTTTAGAATTTAATTTTCATTTTTCCAATTTATTTTTCTATTTTTCCCTATTTTTAATTCAATTTTAATTCCAAAAATCAATAAAAATTCATAGAAAATAAATAAAAAGTCAAAAAAATATTTTTATTTTTCTTAAAATTCTTTTTATTAGTTTAAGATTTTTAGAAAATATTTTCAAGTTCGTAGGATCATTTTTCGATATACGTTACGTTTTAAATTTTACAGTTGCGTTTCCGTTTTTACGTTTTTCACTTTTGTGCATTATTAGCTTGTAATCTTTGCATATTTCATAGTTGTTAGTGATTACTTGAACTATTTGATTGATATTTTTCACTTTCTCACTTTTCAAATCACGATTTCACGAATCGATATTCTCGATTCCATTCGCCTTCGTTGGGAAACGACTCGGGTGATCCGTATTTTACGCGGATCATTTCGATACTATACTATATTATATATAATTGGTTTTCACAACGAATCAATAGGTCATATGACTATTGACTGCAAGGCAACCGACGCCAACCTACAACCAGTGGTTGTGGTATGTCACTGGTGTAGAGAAAAGGGGCATTACAAGAACCGATGCCCAAACCGGAATGCTAACAACCCTGCCTGAGGAAGCGTGTATGTACTGGGAGACGGAGATGCACCACGAAACCTTGACGTTGTCATGGGTATGTTTCTAATAATCATCAAAGTGCACTAACACCGTACTCCAAGGTTGCACTATAACCCTACAAAACTAGCCATTCCGTCTCGACCTAATGCCTATTCAGTTGGTAGCTTTGATGTTGTTATTGGTATGGATTGGTTGTCCCAACACCGAGCTAGGATAGTTTGTGACGAGAAAACCGTCAGTATTCCATTAGATGGTGAAACCCTTATTGTCCAAGGCGACCGAAGTAAGACCCGATTCGGTATTATCTCATTTATCAGAACAGTGAAATACATAAATGAAGGATGTCAAGTGTTTATGGTTCAAGTAACAGAAAACAAGTTGGAGGAGAAGCTAGTTGAGGATGTGCCCGTAGTCAGATATATCTCCGAAGTGTTTCCCGAAGACCTACCCGGTTTTCCGCCCGTTCGTCAAATCGAGTTTCAGATCGATTTAGTGCCAGGAGTGGCACCAATAGCTAAAGCACGTTATAGATTAGCACCATCTGAAATGAAAGAATTTTCCGAATAGTTGAAAGAGCTGTCGGCTAAAGGATTCATCCGACCAAGTTCCTCACCCTGGGGAGTTCTGGTATTATTTGTTAAGAAAAGGACGGATTATTCAGAATGTGTATCGACTATAAAGAGTTGAACAAGCTCACCGTGAAGAATCGGTATCCGCTACCCAGGATCGATGACTTTTTTGATCAATTGCAAGGACCGGGTGTTTACTCGAAGATTGATTTAAGATCGGGGTATCATCAGCTGAGAGTTCGAGAAGAAGATATTCCCAAAACCGCTTTCAGAACACGTTACAGTCATTATGAATTTCAAGTGATGCCATTTGGTTTGACCAATGCACCTGTAGTGTTCATGGACTTGATGAACCGAATATGAAAAACATACTTGGATAAATTCGTATTGTGTTCATAGACGATATTCTCTTCTACTCCCGCAACCAAGAAGAACATGTTGAACACCTGAGAATCATCTTAGAGTTGCTCAAGGCAGAACAATTGTACGCTGATGAGTGCTCAAACACTCATCATTTTTGGTCTAATCTGAATTGCAAAACATACAAAAACACTCAAATATGCATCAAAATACTGAAAATATTTCAAAATTGTGTTTTATATGTTTTAGATGCAAAATGAGTAAAAACAGATGAAAAACGTACAAAGTTTGCAAAATTGGCAGTTTCAGTCCCCCAACTTTCATAAAATATCAAAACTAGTCCCTGGACATTCAAAATATGGAAAATTATCACCAGAGGTCCTTTTGAAATTATAAGTTGTCATATTTAGTCCTTTGGTGAAAAATCTCAAAAGTTTTGGAAAATTACAAGTTCAGTCCCTGTACTTTCAGACTTTGGCAGAATTGGTCCCTGGTGGGATATTTTTGACAGAAAAATCATTTTGGGTCCTTGGGAAGTTACAAATATCAATTTTAGTCCTTGGGTGTGAAGTTTGGAGAAATGTCAGTTTTGGTCCCTCAACTTTACAAACTTGTCAATTTTGGTCCCTGGTGTTTTAAAATGAAAAAAATAAATTCATGGTCCTTATATTATTGGAATATGGCAAGATTGGTACTTGTGAGCACTTTGGAGTTTGTACATTTTCAGTCCCTAAATTTCAGGATAATTACACTTTGGTCCTTGTGAAATAACATTAAACCAAATGGACCCTTTTGTTTAAAAATGCCCAAAGCTACAAGCCTGATCCAATAAATACACCCTTTGGCCCAACTATCCCAAAGCCCAATCCCACTTTAAATAAAAAACACCCCTGCCGGTCAAACATGTGGTCAAACCGACCACTATTCACCCTCCCTAACCTCCATCTCCTTCCTTAATTACCAGGGTGCTTTGTCTCACCTCCCCCTTCCTCTTTTCCACCAAACACTCACCTACACCCAACCAACCCCCTCCTCATTAAAGCTCTCACCAAACTCCACTCACCCTATTTTTTCTAGTTTTCCCGCCAATACCCATTTCAAAGGCTGAGATCCAAATAAGCCTATCCAACGGTTCCAATGCAAGTGGGAAAGTCTTTGTGGACCTCCAGGGCTTATAAAAGAAAAGAAAAAAGAGAAGAAACTCATCAGTTAGAGTAGAGTAGTTAATTAGTGTAGGTTTATTTTCGTATTAATGTAATTTCAGTCAACAGTTGTAATTTTTAGTTCAAACACTTTGTTTTATTTATTATTAGTATAATTCAAGCAATTTTAAACATCAATTTCAAGTTTGTTAGGTTAAATTCATATTTTGGTAAATTTCAGTGAAATTGACAATTTCACATAATTGTTGTTAAATGTTGTTGAACTGGTTCATTTGAGTCCCTTTAAGCTCAGTTTCAAGTTTTTAATATGACACTAATCCTAAAAACTAGTTTTAACAAGAAAAGCAAAAATAATCAATAATTCAAGAAAAATGGTGAAAAATGAAAATTTAGTGAGAACAAGGAAGAAGCAAAGAAGCAAGGTTGATTTTGTATTCTCAGGGTTTAGTAGCCTTAAGAAAGGCATTAGGTTGTGAGTTGACATTTTGGTTCATGTTCTGTGTTTGGAACCACTTGTAAGCCATTCTCTCAATTTTGGTTATCTACCATAGCATGTTCTCATTTGCTTGTTTAATATCTTATCTATGCTTATTCTGTTTGTTTAAGGCTAATTGAGTACCTTTTGCTAGCTTGTATGTGTCTGAGCTCTTAAGTGCATGTTAACTATCTCAAATTAGTTTAGGTTGCTTCTGCTTGTCCTTGTTGTGTTACCAATGTTACTCTTGCATATTTAGCTTCTATTTTGTCTTAGTAATCAGTTTCAAGCTTAAAAATTGGATGTTGTAGTTTTAACTTTGCAAGTTGTAGTTCAATACTAGTTTAAAGGGGTGTTTGGATTAGTGTATTGTCAGGTGTTATTGTTGTTGTTTTATTGTTAACTCAGTACTAGCAAATTGCATTATCTATAATTAGGTCATATAAAACTTAAAAAATCAAGTCCCCTTTACAAAAAAAAGTCAAACTCACCACAACTTTTGCTTATCTGTTTACTGTGTGGCCAGTGAGGTCCACAAACCCACACATCCTTGCATAAGCTGTAGGATTTGGCTTATTTGGACTTATTTTAGCTTATCATATCAATATCTGTCAATTAAATGTAATCCAACTTCATTTTAGTCAACTTTTCAAGTTTCATCAAAAAGTCAAATATTCTAAGTTCTTAGATTTTGCAAATCTTGCATGATTTTTGTAGAATTTTGTACTGAGTTTTAGGCTTTGAGCTTTTAAGGATTTGAAGTCCCTCGGCTGAGCTTTGGTGTCCTTGCTTCATTTCATTTTTGTGATTTTTGTTTGGACCCCACCATCACCCCAAACTCACTTGCAGGGCTGTTACTTCCCCGGCTGCACAAAACTCACCACCATCACCACCACTTTGGTGGTGGTTTCTGCCCACCACAGTGGGTCCCACACCTTAATTTTGGTTCCTTTCAACCCCCCTCCTGTCCCTCTTCCTCCTTTGACCATAAGTTTGACCTAAAGCCCTGTGGACCCCACTTGGAATTGCCTTCCTTTTCTGTCCCATTTTCAGTATTGAAACAAGAATCCAAGAGCTTATTTTGAGCTTAATTGCTTATTATGTGGCCCCCAATTGCTTATTCTTGCTTTAACATGTCCCTTTAACTCAAGTGAACCAGAATCATTCATAGTGGGTCCCACTTAAGCTCGTTTGGGCTTATTTCCTTCTTTGGTCAACAATAGTCAACTGTGGAGCAAATAAGCTTCCACAATGCTTATTTTTAAGCTACAAAAAAAGTTGTTTTTACAAAATTTGTTAGTTTTTAGTTGTAAAATAGTTTTCCAAAAATAAAATCCAGAAAATCCAAATTTATTTTAAGTGATAGTTTCTATTTAATTTTATTTAAATTTTAATTTTCATTTTTAGATTTTTATTAAGCACCTTGCATTTTTATATTTTTATTAATTACCTTTCATATTAAAGTAATTTTAGTAAATTTCTTAGATTTTTATTTTATCATTTGGTATTTATTAGATTTAATATTAGTTTTATTAGTAATTAATTAATAACTAAGTTTTAAATAGCATAATTAGTTTTTATTAAGCAAGACCTAGTTTTTATATTTTTCCTAGCTTTTATATAATATAATATAATTTTAGAAAGTTTTCTAGAATTTTTACTATTCATTTACTATTTTTTATAATTTAAAATAATTTAATTAGGTAATTAATATATAATTAGTAATTAATTAATATAAAAATCACAAAAAGACAAAAATACATATTTTTAAATTTAAAGCTTATTTTTAGTTATTTTATAATTTTAGGAATTTAATTTTCATTTTTCTAGTGTTTAAATAATATTATATTATATTTAAGTATTTTAAATAATAATAATAAGTATTAAATAGTATTTAATTAATATTAAATAATTAATTAGTGTAAAAATTAGTTTTCATTTTCTAAAAATTTTCTTTTATCCTTAGCTTTGTAAAAAAGTCATTTTCACCCCTGGGGGTTTTCAGATTTCAGTTTTCACGTTTTATTTTGTACGTTTACGTTATTTTAAATGTAAACGTACACGTTTTTAGGTTTTACACGTTTCTAGTATTTCAAACTTTCCAGTCTTGTTCATATAGCTTATTTAAGCTATTTCTTCATATATTCCTTAGTTTAATCACTCACAAACCTTTTCCTGTCCAAATTCATCCGATCACAGATCCGTTTGATAACCATCACACCTCGTCGGGACATAACGACCCGGGAAAACCACTATATTCCGCGGAGATTGATTCTAGGCAGTTTGACCTTGTTGACCATCCTTTGGTCAATTGATTGGCTCCAACGGTCAAGCTAAATTGACCAAAGGATGGTCAACTAGGTCAAACTGCCTAGAGTCAATCTCCGTGGAATATAGGGTTTTCCCGGGTCGTTATGTCCCGACGAGGTGTGGATGGTAATCAAAACGGGTTTGTGATCGGGTGAATTTGGACAGAAAAGGGGTTTGAGTGATTACAGTAAGGAAACACGAATGAGAACGATTTAAACACACTATATTAACAATAACGTGAAACCTAGTTAACCTAAAACGTAATCTAAAAATGTAAAATCAGAATTTGCTTATAAATAAGCAGAAAAATAAGCCAAACGGCTTAAATAGAAGCTATCACTTTATTTATGTTTTTGGTTTTTCTTAATTTTACAAACTACTTTAACGTAACCTAAATCTTTAAAAACGTAAAAGTTATTTAAATAAAACGCGAGTGCGCGAAATAAAAAGTGAAATTTGAGCTACGTTAACCCTACGGATGTAAAAATTATATTTTTACGAACCTAATGATAAAAGAAAATTTTAGAAAAAAGAAAATTATTTTTTTGACTTTTTAATTATTTATTATTAATTAAAAACTATTTAAACTTAATTAAACTATTTAAACTAATTTAATTATAATAAATACTAAACTAATTTATAAAATTATAAAACTTTTTCTAAAAATACTTTAAAGTGACAGAAACTTAACAAAAATATAAAAAATCCTAAGTTCTAATAAATAAGCTGGTTCTATAATTAATTAGTTATTATTACTTAAAACCTAATTTAAACTATTTTAATTATAATAAATATTAAACTAATTCCTAAAATTATAAAATTTTTAACATTGTAACACCCCCAATTCATGGATGCAGCGGAATTCAAACTGGGTGTTACTCGACGGCACAATAGTCACAATGATAGAAAACGAACTCCAATTGAGTCGTTTTGAAAAGGTTTATCATTCAAATTATATAAATATCAGAGATTACAAAATGAGGTCCCAATTGGTTCCATGTTTACAATGTATAATAAATGAGTTTTGAATGATAATAAAATTTATAGCCCTCTTGAGTATCCGTGCCCTTCCGTTCCATCCTTGATCGTCATGAACCTGAAATACATGCTTGAGAGGTCAACACAAAGGTTGAGTGATATTCATAGAGTTTGTTAAATCGATTGAACACAATATGTTGGTAGTGTGAGTTATAGGCTCACACCAATGTTTGGAAAACAAAACAGGTAGGCTACGTTATTATACGCCCGGAACATGTATTATACACTAAGCTTATGACACCATAACGTTAACGTGTACCAATATCGATCAGCAGATTTATCCCGGTAGGTACTTTGCTAACATACCTAAATCTCAAATATTAATGCATTTGTTTGAACTTAGTCAATACAAATGGGATTCGTCAATCCCAATAGGCCTATTATTAATATTCGCGCTCACTATTGCTAGTGATTAAATGGTTCATAATCAAGGATATCGGTTTAGCAAGGCTGGTACTTAGTGATAATAAAACAATCAGGTAAGCATACAATTTAAAAATATTGTGCTCGGTTATAAATAGCATGTATTTCCCCCAAGGGTTTGTAAAACGATTAAGTAATCGAAAGTGGGGCTATGAACTCACCTTAAGTAAGATAGCAAGTAATGAATGTAACGGTCGAATCGTGAAGGTTCTATGAGCAACCTATAATAGAATGTCTCGACTTAGGATTGGAGTAAAGAATATGAATTAGTGCCTATATATATATCTTGCATTTAGTCCATGATGTGGTATGATGTATAGTGTAAGTCTTTGAAAGAGAAGATTCATGAAACATGTATGTTTTGTATATCGTTTACTACCGTTCGGGCCGACATAATTCAGAAGTCATGTTAGTAAGCGTTCGAGGAGCCAGGACACTTTAACTCGTAAATCCACAACTCAACTCGACGGCTTACATAATGAACTCCTCACATGAGGCTCCCTACTATTGTAGTAGTTGATGAAATATATAGATATAAGTTTTGATCCGAAAGGTTACATGTCCGATATTTGAATAAACTTAGGAAAGTTTATTTGTACATGAAGATTGTTATTAGGGGTAGTTTCATAAGTCTTGAATGACCATTTTCTCTTGGTAAAATCTCATGGTTTCCTTTTAGATGAAGTAGATCCAAATTGTATGTTCAAGTTCTCGTCATCTCTTTGTTTCATGTTTACGCCTATGAAAGTTGGTATGGTCATTTCGTCATGGCCTAGCCATGACCTTTGGTCCTTGTTTCAAGGTCATGAGACACAACCTTGGCTCTAGCCATGGCTGTGGTCTTGATTATAGGTCATAAGACCCCTTTGGTCTTCATAAACCATAACCTATATGTAATGACTTTGTCTAAAAATGGGCTGTTTAGAATTTGAAGAAATTTATCACTCGGAAAGCATTTTTAGGTCTCGAGCTTCTATATTCCTGAACGAAAACGTCGTTTTGGACAACTTTTGTGTTTTAACTTTTTGATGAATCGGACCAGAAGTAGGACTTTCAAAACCCAAATTTGATCAGAATGGTATTTGGCAGTTTTGCCGGAAACTTTGGTAATTTCAAATGGGCGTAACTTTTGACTCGTATACTCGTTTTGGGTGGTTCAAATTGCTATGGTTTCCTTGTTAGGTCCTCTACCACAATATGTAATAATCAAATATCATATTTTTACCATTTTGGTCGTGGTTTTCCAAGAAAGTCACTAGTTTGCTTGTTTTAGTAACTTGTTGTAACAATCAATAACAATAACTTGTTTTGCTCACTTTTATACATCATGGACATAACTACAAGACATAATATAGCAAGAATAACATGTAAATAACATGAACATGATTATTTAACAAGAATCAAGTTAGGGTTTGGCTCACAACTTTTGGCTTTCAAAGATGAAGGGAAGTTAACATGTAAGGATAGGACATTGATAGACTTGCTTCAACCCACTTCACTTCATGCAATCTTTCTACTCTTGTAATCTTGAAAGAGAGATGATGAAAATTGAGGTGACTTGAGTGGATTCAAACTCAAGAGAAATCACCAAAGTTCTAAAGATTTGAAGTAGTTTTGATGAATCAAAACTAAACTAGGGTTTATGTATGGATATTGCACTTGATTTCTTGGATGGAACTTGAAGTAAACTAGTAAAATGAAGGGTGTTGTGTGTGTGGGTCGTTCATATGGTCAAGGAGTGGGAGGAGAAGCATTTATATGCAAATGAGGAGGTTACATTGTTGACTAGTCAACACTTGGAGGCCAAGTTGAACACATGTTCACATCTCATGACACAAGGCATAAGATCAAGCCACATGGGTGGTGAATCCCCCCTCCAAGGCTGTTCATGAGCTTGGAGAGCAAGGGTGTGGACTTTTCTTGGTATTATCCAAGATACTTGGTTAGTTTTGACTCCGGGAAATGCCAATCGTAAATGATTAAGCCTCAAAACGTAAAACCGGGTGTCGTAAAATTATGGAACTTGAAAGTATTGATAAACATGTCAATAAGTTCCATAATAAAATATAAAATGAGTGGTAGGTTCCATTTGGGTGTAAAACCCTGCTAAAAACTGGAAACACGGGTCTAAAACGCGTAATACGTAAAACGTACGAATATTGCGTAAAATTGAGAAAAGTAAAATGTTACTTTTCTAATGTGATAAAAATGATTTAAAATGACTTATAATGTCTAGACTGGGCTCAGTCTAGTGTCGGTTGGTATTAAATGTCTTTTAGACATCAAACCGTAAGCCTAAAAATCACGAAATGACTTATAACATCAAGGGATGATTTTTGGTCAATGGAGGAGGGAAAGAATATGTTGACTTTTTCTAAGAAGTTGAAAACTCAAATAGTCTTAGAAACGCGTTTTGTGGTCTAACGGTTAATCGCCCAAACGGTTAAGCGTGCTCATGTGAGATTAGTACAGGCTTGGGTGACCTGCTGGGAAGTCTTTGGTCATGTTTTTCTCAGTCACGATTAATTCTCAAATA
The DNA here is from genome assembly GCA_030686995.1 of Artemisia argyi. Taxonomy (NCBI): domain Eukaryota; kingdom Viridiplantae; phylum Streptophyta; class Magnoliopsida; order Asterales; family Asteraceae; genus Artemisia; species Artemisia argyi. The sequence goes on from CM060682.1 coordinate 177,700,621, forward strand.
AATCATGAGTGTGTCAAACATTTTTCTGATGTGGGGTCACCTGACGGGGTTGAATTTCGTTGTGCGTAGAATTTCTGATTGACGTTTTACCCTAAAACGTGTAATTCCGTGTAATTCCTTAATAACTTTCACGAAAATGAGCTTATGAATGTCAAACTTTTAATTTGCCATGGAAATGATTTATCACTCGATAAAATCAAATAAAAATCAACTTTCGGGAAAGTTTCGGGAAAAATGAATAGTAAAAATGAATAGTGAATTTTCCGGGAATAGTAATTAACCTGAAATTGCGAATTGTTACAGTCTCTACCCCTTACGGGGAACTTCGTCCCGAAGTTCTTTGTGTGTCATATGTTGGAGTGATGTCGATGAAAAGGTGTGGTTACTTATGAGGACTAGAGTCTGGAATTACCAGTGATGTAATTTGATTTGTCATTTCGGTGTATGGTGTAGGATGAGGCTTCCTTTTATGTAGGAAAGGTATGGTAATAGTCGAATATCAAAGGAAATTGATATAGCAGTCGGATATTAATAGGAATTAATATAGTAGTTGAATATCAAATAGAACTTGATATAGTTGTCAAGTATCAATAACAATTGATATAAGAATCGAATCATGGAATAAGCGTTGAACATGTGGTTGGACCAAGTCCTGTTTGAATTGTACGGCTGCCCATGCATATGGCTACATGGCTTCGCAATGAGTTTGGTACGACTGCGCATGCGTATGGTTACATGGCCCCGTAATGAGTTTGTTTGTTATTGCACTATCATTATGAAAACCAAAAGTAAATCTCGTACTAATGGAAATTGGGATAGTTGTTGCAATCATAGCCTAGTAGGTAATCTGTTGTTGTATCTAGTGTTTATTGACTTCATACTTATGTTATTTCGGATATAATTAAGCCCACTTGTTTATAATTCTTTATTTACATAGAGAGGCATCCCAAACAATGTAACTAAAGGACTATAAACTTATGGTTCGATGATTTATAATTTCTTTATTTAAATGAAAAGGCATCCCAATCCATTCAAATAAGGACATTATAAATCATCCTACTCAAGAATTCCCGACACAACATTCATACTTAGCCGGTGAGTTACAAGGTAGTGTATTATGAGATGATACTGGTGTTCCAAAAGTACAAGATGAATATTCAATCTTGTAAAGCTGATAAGGGTGCTTGTGGTGTAACTAAGGATGATTTGAGCTTTAAAAGTGCATCAAGATCTGTTAATGAGCTTGTGTTTGTAACGGTTGTGAAGATAATGATGTGATATGTTGATGAACAAAAGTGTGTAGTGTATGCTTAACATTAATACCCTTAGGTATAGATGTTGAGTTTGCTTTAAAAATCTTAAGAGATTTTAAAGGTTTATGATGGAATGGTATCCTTAGGACCTAAACAGGATAGTACTTCTACAGGATGAAGAGAATAATTGATAACTATCCCAGATAGTAGTTCGGATTATCTCATAAATGAAAACTTTCAAGAAAGAAGTTAGGTAGTACAAATAAAGTGTTAAGATTTCGCTGAGTGGTAAGGCACTATCGTGTCTCTAGATTGTTTTAATGTATTCTGGTGGTTTATCGTGTTCATGTAGGAAATCAATCTAAACATAACCCTAGTACAACTATTCTCAGTATTTGAAAATTCTAAGTCGAATATAGTTAGTCAGACTATATTCCACTGTCCCTAGGTTAAATATAGGTGACTAGTCTATATTTAGCCAAGGTTCGATAAAATTTTCAAATACCTAAACTAGGTATACTTTTGATATGTCCGTTGCTTTCGGGAAACTGTCCACTAAACAAAGGCGATGTCAAACCCTTAAGTTGCAAGTCCCGTCCATACAAGACTTGTAACGTATGTTTTCATATTCCATTGCATAGAAGGTAGTAAGGGTAGATACGTATGGAAAGGAAGTTTTAAGTAGTTCTAAAATAGAACATACTTGGCCAGGATCACGAACTTTTAATAATGAAGGTTTCATAAGAAAACTTTGATGAATGTAGAGAAAGTTCAGCTTTTGTCGATGATGGATTAGTTTGTCCTTTAGAAATCTCATATTTCTTGTTTTGAAATCGATAGATTGTGACGGGTTTTTGATATCATAAGAAATGATATTGATTATGTGATGGAATAATTCTAGAGACCATTTGCACAAAACACAAAGTCTCGGAAGTAGGTTAGACCATTGTGTAATTCACAATGTCTGGGAAGTAGGTTAAACCGTTGTGTGACTCAAAATATTTGAGAAATGATTAAGACCATTGTATCATAAAATGTCTTGGAAAATGAATGAGACCATTGCATCTCACAATGTCTTGGAAAATGAATGAGACCATTGTATCTCACAATGTCTTGGAAAATGAATGAGACCATTGTATCCCACAATGTCTTGGAAAATGAATGTTGGAGTAGGAACATGATTGGGAGAATGTAGTTGTGCCGAAATGCCATAGAATAGGCATACGCAGATATGTTTAGATAAAATGATTGAAAATAAACCGAGTTTATATATCAATATACTAATATGTTCATGTAGCATAAAATGCCTAGTGTGTATATATCAATATACTTATATGTGTTCATGTAGCATAAAATGCTTAGTGTGTATATATCAATATACTTATATGTGTTCATGTAGCATAAAATGCTTACGGGGAAATGCTCAATTATGTTTAGGGTACATATATCAATATGCAATTATGTTTGTGTAGCATAAAAATGTCTTCGGGGAAATGCTCAAAATGGGTATATATGAATATACTAACATGTTTGTGTATCATAACATGCTTACTAAATCCATAATCGTCTGGAGGATGGAAGACACGGAGAGCGGAAGGCTATAAAATGTTTTTGCTTGTATGTGTGGTTATAGTTTAGGTCTCAATTAGACCCGTTTCTCTATAACCATGGCTCTGGTACCAATCTGTAACACCCCCAATTCATGGATGCAGCGGAATTCAAACTGGGTGTTACTCGATGGCACAATAGTCACAATGATAGAAAACGAACTCCAATTGAGTCGTTTTGAAAAGGTTTATCATTCAAATTATATAAATATCAGAGATTACAAAATGAGGTCCCAATTGGTTCCATGTTTACAATGTATAATAAATGAGTTTTGAATGATAATAAAATTTATAGCCCTCTTGAGTATCCGTGCCCTTCCGTTCCATCCTTGATCGTCATGAACCTGAAATACATGCTTGAGAGGTCAACACAAAGGTTGAGTGATATTCATAGAGTTTGTTAAATCGATTGAACACAATATGTTGGTAGTGTGAGTTATAGGCTCACACCAATGTTTGGAAAACAAAACAGGTAGGCTACGTTATTATACTCCCGGAACATGTATTATACACTAAGCTTATGACACCATAACGTTAACGTGTACCAATATCGATCGGCAGATTTATCCCGGTAGGTACTTTGCTAACATACCTAAATCTCAAATATTAATGCATTTGTTTGAACTTAGTCAATACAAATGGGATTCGTCAATCCCAATAGGCCTATTATTAATATTCGCGCTCACTATTGCTAGTGATTAAATGGTTCATAATCAAGGATATCGGTTTAGCAAGGCTGGTACTTAGTGATAATAAAACAATCAGGTAAGCATACAATTTAAAAATATTGTGCTCGGTTATAAATAGCATGTATTTCCCCCAAGGGTTTGTAAAACGATTAAGTAATCGAAAGTGGGGCTATGAACTCACCTTAAGTAAGATAGCAAGTAATGAATGTAACGGTCGAATCGTGAAGGTTCTATGAGCAACCTATAATAGAATGTCTCGACTTAGGATTGGAGTAAAGAATATGAATTAGTGCCTATATATATATCTTGCATTTAGTCCATGATGTGGTATGATGTATAGTGTAAGTCTTTGAAAGAGAAGATTCATGAAACATGTATGTTTTGTATATCGTTTACTACCGTTCGGGCCGACATAATTCAGAAGTCATGTTAGTAAGCGTTCGAGGAGCCAGGACACTTTAACTCGTAAATCCACAACTCAACTCGACGGCTTACATAATGAACTCCTCACATGAGGCTCCCTACTATTGTAGTAGTTGATGAAATATATAGATATAAGTTTTGATCCGAAAGGTTACATGTCCGATATTTGAATAAACTTAGGAAAGTTTATTTGTACATGAAGATTGTTATTAGGGGTAGTTTCATAAGTCTTGAATGACCATTTTCTCTTGGTAAAATCTCATGGTTTCCTTTTAGATGAAGTAGATCCAAATTGTATGTTCAAGTTCTCGTCATCTCTTTGTTTCATGTTTACGCCTATGAAAGTTGGTATGGTCATTTCGTCATGGCCTAGCCATGACCTTTGGTCCTTGTTTCAAGGTCATGAGACACAACCTTGGCTCTAGCCATGGTTGTGGTCTTGATTATAGGTCATAAGACCCCTTTGGTCTTCATAAACCATAACCTATATGTAATGACTTTGTCTAAAAATGGGCTGTTTAGAATTTGAAGAAATTTATCACTCGGAAAGCATTTTTAGGTCTCGAGCTTCTTTACTCCTGAACGAAAACGTCATTTTGGACAACTTTCGTGTTTTAACTTTTTGATGAATCGGACCAGAAGTAGGACTTTCAAAACCCAAATTTGATCAGAATGGTATTTGGCAGTTTTGCCGGAAACTTTGGTAATTTCAAATGGGCGTAACTTTTGACTCGTATACTCGTTTTGGGTGGTTCAAATTGCTATGGTTTCCTTGTTAGGTCCTCTACCACAATATGTAATAATCAAATATCATATTTTTACCATTTTGGTCGTGGTTTTCCAAGAAAGTCACTAGTTTGCTTGTTTTAGTAACTTGTTGTAACAATCAATAACAATAACTTGTTTTGCTCACTTTTATACATCATGGACATAACTACAAGACATAATATAGCAAGAATAACATGTAAATAACATGAACATGATTATTTAACAAGAATCAAGTTAGGGTTTGGCTCACAACTTTTGGCTTTCAAAGATGAAGGGAAGTTAACATGTAAGGATAGGACATTGATAGACTTGCTTCAACCCACTTCACTTCATGCAATCTTTCTACTCTTGTAATCTTGAAAGAGAGATGATGAAAATTGAGGTGACTTGAGTGGATTCAAACTCAAGAGAAATCACCAAAGTTCTAAAGATTTGAAGTAGTTTTGATGAATCAAAACTAAACTAGGGTTTATGTATGGATATTGCACTTGATTTCTTGGATGGAACTTGAAGTAAACTAGTAAAATGAAGGGTGTTGTGTGTGTGGGTCGTTCATATGGTCAAGGAGTGGGAGGAGAAGCATTTATATGCAAATGAGGAGGTTACATTGTTGACTAGTCAACACTTGGAGGCCAAGTTGAACACATGTTCACATCTCATGACACAAGGCATAAGATCAAGCCACATGGGTGGTGAATCCCCCCTCCAAGGCTGTTCATGAGCTTGGAGAGCAAGGGTGTGGACTTTTCTTGGTATTATCCAAGATACTTGGTTAGTTTTGACTCCGGGAAATGCCAATCGTAAATGATTAAGCCTCAAAACGTAAAACCGGGTGTCGTAAAATTATGGAACTTGAAAGTATTGATAAACATGTCAATAAGTTCCATAATAAAATATAAAATGAGTGGTAGGTTCCATTTGGGTGTAAAACCCTGCTAAAAACTGGAAACACGGGTCTAAAACGCGTAATACGTAAAACGTACGAATATTGCGTAAAATTGAGAAAAGTAAAATGTTACTTTTCTAATGTGATAAAAATGATTTAAAATGACTTATAATGTCTAGACTGGGCTCAGTCTAGTGTCGGTTGGTATTAAATGTCTTTTAGACATCAAACCGTAAGCCTAAAAATCACGAAATGACTTATAACATCAAGGGATGATTTTTGGTCAATGGAGGAGGGAAAGAATATGTTGACTTTTTCTAAGAAGTTGAAAACTCAAATAGTCTTAGAAACGCGTTTTGTGGTCTAACGGTTAATCGCCCAAACGGTTAAGCGTGCTCATGTGAGATTAGTACAGGCTTGGGTGACCTGCTGGGAAGTCTTTGGTCATGTTTTTCTCAGTCACGATTAATTCTCAAATAAATCATGAGTGTGTCAAACATTTTTCTGATGTGGGGTCACCTGACGGGGTTGAATTTCGTTGTGCGTAGAATTTCTGATTGACGTTTTACCCTAAAACGTGTAATTCCGTGTAATTCCTTAATAACTTTCACGAAAATGAGCTTATGAATGTCAAACTTTTAATTTGCCATGGAAATGATTTATCACTCGATAAAATCAAATAAAAATCAACTTTCGGGAAAGTTTCGGGAAAAATGAATAGTAAAAATGAATAGTAAAAGTGAATAGTGAATTTTCCGGGAATAGTAATTAACCTGAAATTGCGAATTGTTACAAACATAAATACTACACATTAATAAGGGCCTAAGAAAAATATATGAAAGCTAGGTGCAATGTAAAATAAGCAAACAATAAGCAGATATAAGCTGTAAAGGCTTATTTAAGCTAACCAAACAACAAAAGGTTTAATATTTGATTTTGCATGGTGTTACTGAAAAAAGTCCCAAGGGCGCATGGAATACAGGTACCCCTATATCACTCTCAAAGGGGGAGGTCTCAGGTTCGACCCCTGCCTCTCCCTTTTTGCAAACTATTTTTTTTTTCAATTTTCATTTTACAAACTAATTATATACATAAACTTAAGAACTTTTTGTAAAAACAAATTTTCTAACACAATCAAATAAGCTCTGTGGTAGCTTATTTCCACCACAGTTCACAAAATAAGCTAGAATGAGATTATTGCACTAGAACAAGTTATGCACTAAACTAACTACTAAGACCAAGGCTAGAATAAGCTGAACAAAGTTAGATAAGCTTGGAAAAAGCCAAAGAAAAGAGAGAAGCAACTAGATTAAGCTAAAAAAAACACAATAAGCTATTCCAAGGACCACTGAAAAGCAAACAGTCCCAAGGGACAAGTAGCAGGCCTTATTTGGCTTATCTAAATAAGCTAGAAATCCCAAAAGAAGCCTGGAACTATAAACTCAGGTATATGAGCTTCTCAAAGAACCCAGATACTAAGATTAAGCTCCAACAATAAGCTCTACAAGAGCTTATAAACTTGTGTACATATACTGATGAATCAGTATATGTGGTTCTATGAAGAGAACTTGGAGGGCTCAATAAGCAATATACATAAGCATCATCATGGAAAATAAGCACAAGGGACTCAAGATGGTACATCAAGCTACTCAGGAAACCAAAGATCAAAACATGAAGTTAAATGATTAGCTAGCAAAGGTCTTGAGAAAATGGCTTATGAACACTGACCTTTGTGGTGCAGGGCAATGACCATCCCTGCAGGTCACTTTGGACTTAAGTGGGGCTCAATAGAAAAATCACACAAATACAGTAACTATGGGGTTTAAGAGTTGAGGTGTGGGGCAATCATTTCTGAGAATTTCAACCCTTGAATCTAAACCTAAAAATCCATAAAATTCATGACATTTTTGGAAAAAACTGAATAACAAGCAATTTTGACTTTCATGAATAAACTTAAAAGTTGACTAAAATAGATTTTGGATGAATCTAAGCTATTGATAATGATGTTTTGGGCCATAATGAAACTACATTAAGCTATATCAACAACTAATATAGAGATTTGGTGAGAGTTAGAATTCAAAATCCTCAACAGTGGATGAATCAATGAGCTGAAACAAAGATTTTGACTTTTAATCCTATGACCACTGGATTTTCAGGCTAATATGACCTAGACTAACCCTATGTGACATAACACAACCAAAAACAACAAGACTATTACCCTTGAACCTAGCTTAAAAAGCTAATCCAAACACCCCTTTACACTAGGCTGATTTGAAAATTTCAAAGAATCCTACTGAATTATTCCATGAACCTGGTCCCTATTGACTTATAACCATGTAATAAACATACTTAGGCATACTAACATACATAGCAACAGAAGAGACTCTCAAATCATCAAAAAGCACCACCATGGCAGTAGACTAGTTTGAAACATGAATTAAATCCTATTCTAACCATCAAGCTGCTACCACTGACCAATTATTACTTATCAAACAATGAAATATAACAGGAAATAACAACAAATAAGCTAAAAACACAGATATGAGCTACTGTAATCTAAAATATATATGAGAACTTGAAAATGAAAGAAGGATCTTACAAATCTACAGCCCTAACTGGAATAGGGAGAACTCCAAATCACAACCTATCTTTATATAGGCTAAACCACTCCACAACAACCATGATTCATATCTGAATCACACCATATCTGCATAAGCTGCTTCATTTGACTTTTGTTGACCATGGGTAAATGAACTAGTTTAAAACAGATGGAGTATATAAAACTCACAACAAGATATTAAGTAGCTCAAATGAACTTGTAACCATATACTTGAAACCTTTAGAAAGCTTAGATGGAAGTACATAGAGTAAATTGCAACTTAGTGAATCAGAATTTTCATTAACATGAAAAAGTTTACAACACTTTAGGAATTTAAAGAGAAATTACACTAATCTTTAATAAAAGCTAAACACTTAAACTAAAATTACACTAGTGACATTAAATCTAAACTACGACTACTTTTAAAAAACTAACTAGCTTCTTCTTCCTTTCTTTTTCCATTTATATAGGACTTTTAGGGTTTCTTCACTTCTTTGGCTTCTTCCCATCTCCATCTGAGGCCATTGGATTGGTCAAAGATGATTTTGGCCGTTTGATTGGTTTAGGCGGGAAACTTGGGTATTAGCAATTTGGCTCTTAGCTTCTTGGCAGGGGGGGTTTTTGGTGTGTAGTGTTTTTTTGGAGGTGAGTAGGAGGGGGGATAGTTGGAGTGTGCAGGTGGTGAAGGGGTAGGGGTGATGATGGTGTTTGCAGGATTGGTTTGGAGGGGAGTAAGGATGAGGTGGATGGTTTGACTGGGGTGTTGACTGAGGGTAATATAAAACGGGAGGGAGTGTGTATCTGGTTGTGGTGTGGGCTGGCAAAGGGGTAATGGGCCTTGGGGAGGTTTGGGCTAGGGGTGTTTGTTATTTTGGGTTGGATTATGGTTTTGGTTTAATATTAGTTACGGTCCGTTTGTTTTGTTAAGTGTAAATACCACAAGGACTAAAAGTGTAATTGACTGAAAGTTGAGGGGCCTGTTGTGGCATATTTCCAAAGTTAATCAAGGGACCAAATCTGCCATATCTCAATAACCAAAGGACCAAAAATGTTATTTTCCAATTTAAAAATTCCAAGGGTACTTTCTGCCAATTTGGAAAGTTAATGGACCAAAAATGTAATTTCAAAAACTTTTTTACCCAAGGACTGTTTGTGACTTCCCAAGGTCCAAAATTAACTTTTTATCCAAAAATTATTTTCCAGGGACCAAAACTGACACTTTTGAAACTTGAAGGACTAGATTTGCCAGTTTGCCAAAGTTGAGGGGCCAAATGTGTAATTTTCTCAAACTTTTCACCCAAGTCTTATTTTGACAACTTTTGAATTCCAAGGGACGTGGGTTGACTTTTCTTTCATTTTAAACCTTCCGGGACTAATTTTGACAAGTTTTGAAACTTGGGGGACTGAAACTGCCAATTATGCAAACTTTGTTCGTTTTTCATTTGTTTTTAAAAATTTTGCATCTAAAACATATAAAACACAATTTTGGGATATTTTCAGTATTTTGATGCATTTCTGAGTGTTTTTGTATGTTTTGCAGTTCAGATTTGACAAAAAATGATGAGTGTTTGAGCACTCATCATCAATTTAGGTTGACCGTTTGGAGCCAATCATACGCTAAGTTCTCCAAATGTGATTTTACAGACTATTCAGCGAAGATTTCTCAAAAATCGCCAAGCCTTTGACAGAATTGATGCAGAAGAACAAGAAGTATGAATGGGGAGAGAAACAAGAGTCAGCTTTCCAACTCTTGAAACAGAAACTTTGTGAAGCACCTATATTAGCACTATCAGAAGGAAGTGAAGGATTCGTAGTGTATTATGATGCATCACGCCACGGCTTAGGTGCAGTACTGATGCAGAGAAGCAAGATGATCACATATTCTTCTCGACAACTTAAGAAGAATGAAGAAAACTACACGACATACGATCTTGAATTAGGAGCAGTAGTTTTTGCTCTTAAGATATGGGGACATTACCTATACGGCACCAAGTGTACAGTATTCAAAGATCACAAGAGTCTTCAACACATTCTTGATCAGAAGGAGTTAGACATGAGACAACGTAGATGGTTAGAGTTGCTCAATGATTATGATTGCGAGATTCGCTATCATCCCGGAAAGGCAAACGTCGTGGCCGATGCTTTAAGCAGAAAGGAGCGTATTAAACCCCTTCGAGCCTGATCGTTAGGAATGACGATTTATTTACCACTCCCATCACAAATCCTACAAGCACTGTCTGAAGCCCTCAGGGAAGAGAACCGACCTAGTGAAAAGATTTGCAGTATGCCCGAGAGTAAGAACAGTTTTGTGAAGAGAGCAGACGGAATGTTATGCTTTAAGGAAAGAAGTTGGATTCCACTCTACGGAGGTATACGAGACCTCATCATGCATGAATCCCACAAATCAAAGTATTCCATTCACCCTAGTTCTGACAAGATGTATCAGGATCTTAAGAAACTGTATTGGCGGTCAAACATGAAGGCCGACATTGATGAGTATGTCGGAAAATGTTTGACTTGCATGAGAGTAAAGGCAGAATGTCAGAGACCATCAGGATTACTCACACAACCTGATCTTCCCGTGTGGAAATGGGAATGAATTACAATGGACTACATTACCAAACTCCCAAAGACATCCACCGAATTAGACACCATCTGGGTTATAACTGATCGACTCACAAAGTCCGCTCATTTTCTACCAATCCGAGAAACTGATGAAATGAGCACACTCGTGCATTTTTACCTGAAGGAAATTGTGACCCGACATGGGGTACCCATATCCATTATCTCTAATAGAGATAGCCGATTCACCTCTAGGTTTTGGCAGTCGTTGCAGAAAGCTTTAGGTACTCGCCTAGATATGAGCACCGCATATCACCCCCAGACCGATGGGCAGAGTGAAAGAACGATTCAAACTCTGGAAGACATGCTTAGGGCATGTGTGATTGATTTTGGAAAATGTTGGGATAGCCGTTGGCAGAGTTTTCGTACAACAATAGTTATCATGCCAGTATTAAGGCAACCCCGTTTGAAGCACTATATGGTCAAAAGTGCAGATCTCCTGTTTGTTGGGCCTAAGTAGGAGAAGTACAACTCACAGGACCTGAGTTGATTCATGAAACCACGGAAAAGATCTTTAAGATCAGACAACGCCGACAAGCTGCAAGAGGTAGGCAGAAGAGTTATGCCGACGTGAGACGGAAACCAATGGCATTTCAGGTAGGAGATAGAGTTATGTTGAAAGTATCCCCATGGAAAGGGATGGTACGCTTTGGAAAGCGCGGAAAGTTAAACCCTCTTTATATTTGACCATTCAAAATCCTGAAAAGGATTGGCCCAGTGGCTTACCAACTAGAGCTTCTAGAAGAGCTCAGCTGAGTTATGTCTTTCATGTATCAAACTTGAAAAAGTGCTTACTTGACGAATCTCTTGTGATTCCACTGAAAGAAATCCGACTAGATGACAAACTCACTTTTACAAAAGAACCGGTAGAAATTATGGATAGGGAGGTGAAACAGTTGAAGCAAAACCGTATTCCTATCGTTAAAGTTAGGTGGAACTCTAAGAGAGGACCCGAGTATACTTGGGAGCGTGAGGAACAAATTCACGCCAAATACCCACACTTGTTTCCACAAACCACACTCACAACCACCACAAACTTAAATTCCGGGATGGAATTTGAATGATGGGTAGGTACTGTAGCATCTTGTAAAATTCCCAGTTATTAATAAATGTTAATCAAGAAATAATCAAGTGTTACTGTTTACTCACCCATTTTTAGGCAAAAATTTAAACTTTTGCTTACACTGTGCAATAATGAATCAATATATGTTATGTGATTCACCTTTCTTTGGAACGAGCTCACACGCGTATCATGATATTCTAAAATGTATACAAATCAAGCCCTGATATTGTTTTGATCAATAAAACAACCTAACACACTCACAACCCCCCCCCCCCCCCCTCGGTTCCCCATTTTTACAAATAAGCATGAATATCAAAACTGGACAAGTAATATTACACAATGGGCCTTGAATTCACTTAGCCCAATCATTAAACCCATAATACAACTAAACAGACCCTTAATTATTTTCCCTTTGGGCCTAATCCATTTCTATGCCCAATAATCAAATCCATAACACATTAACACATACGGCTTCACACCCTATCACTTTGCCTCGTTTACTTGTAATTTCGACACACAACATATACAACTAATTACACCACTTGATTAACCACATTACAGAGAATCAAGATCAACTAATACATTTAAAATATACGTATATATGAATAGTGAATCAAGGTGAAAGCTTAACGAGTTCGTTTATATCTCAAACGTACCAATCTTGATCAAAAGTTTCCTAAACGATTTATAACAAGATCTTTTGTGTCCTAAACATTCTCAAATGAGTTTACTAAGTATAATTATCATCCCACATGTTCCTTAAACGTGCCCATAGGAAATGTTTTGGTCTCGGTATCATGTAAAAGTAAAGTTTCTCAATATTGAATAAGTAAATGACCTTATAAGATGCAGAAAAATTAACAAAATACATAAAATTAACCACATAAACAAAGTGAGCAAATCGAAAACTACTGTGTATTAAGAAAACAATATTTAAAAGAAAATCCTATTAGTAGCCACATATACAAAATAACCAAATCGGAAACTACTGTTTATTAAGAAATGTAGGATGATGTTAGCTTTGTAACTATTGTATTTGCCTTTATGGATCATATACATATTCATCTTACGACTGCCACAAATGAAGGCATATTGGGTCATAACATATATAAACATCTTTTCATTATGTTGACCATCTTGACAAAAAAAAAATGTGGATGCACATCTCAGTTTTTTCCTGCACAGAGCAAGGACCTTAAGGTGCAAAAGTGAATAAAGAACATAAAGAAAAACACAATTTCAAATTTTAATCATGTTCGCACAATGACATACATACACATACACAGAAGTTGCCAAGCCGCTGCTTCTTTTCTTTATAAAAAAAAGTTCAGTAATTGGTAGAATGTCTGGTACTCTTTTATCTTAAGATTAGCATTAAAAGAAAAGCTTGAAAAGCTTAAGCCTATGGACGGAATTAAGTTTTATTTGTGTAATACAAAACCCATTGTGTGACATAGTTACTCACTCTAATTAGGTTCCTCTGTAAAGAACATTTGACTAAAAACATTGATAGTATTGTGCAAAGGTTGTTTTTTTATACTATTGTGCATTATATATGGTAAGAGGAAATTGCATATTAACAAAAGACGAAATTAGAAGGTTTTATTTTTCTTAAGCTTACCCACAATTAATATATTGAATATAAGTTTGATAACAATTCAAAGAATTGATTGGGAAATAATAATTATGTCATACAAAAGGCACCATCAACTTGAAACGAAGTAGGTCGATTATCTACACTAACAAAAGCTTAATTCCGTCAGGGGAATAGGGTTTGGGAGGGGCTATGCGTGTTTTTTGTTTTTGTTTTTACTTTTTCTTAACTTTACACTCATCCATTGAAGTTTTAAAATTAACATTTACAACCCCATAACTTATTTAATTCACCCCGCCTTCTAAACTTTTTTTTTTTTTTTTTTTTTTTTTTTTTTTTTTTTTTTTTTTTTTTTTAATCTAATCATACGGTTTGAGAATTTTAATAATTTTTTTTTCTACATAAGGAAATATTTAGGGGTTACTATTAAATACCTTTAGAAAAAAAATAATGATAATATATTACCAAATAAGGTATGAATTGATTTTTTTGAAATGAAAAATTACTACTAGGAGTTTTGTTTTATTAAAAAAAAAAGATTAAATAAATAAATTCACTCTTCATCTTCTTCTTCGTCAGTGACTTGCAAGTCAAATCACGTACATAGTTTGCTGTTTAAGAAATCGGAGGAAGACCCGACGATTTTTTCTAGGAAATCCCCAACGAAAAATACACACTATTCCGTCTTTTCTATCAAACCGATCATAACCACTACCCACATTCCACGAAATTGTGCACCACAAATATGAGCTAATAAAAAGACCCACGGTCCCATATAAAGACATCACAATTCCTTGTGAAAAAAAAAAAGGGTTTCCTGAGATAGAAATAAAGATATCAAATTTCTACCAAGATAACTCGAGGTTCCAACCAACAAGAATCCTAATGAACCTAAAAAAAGGATACCAGCAGAAATTACACACACAACACACAAACACACTCGCCAGATGAATAAGAATAGAAAAATGGCAACGGGCCGCTCATGGGAATGGCACAGATTGTCTTAGTGGAAGTCCGCCCCTAGTGTAGCAGGGTATTTCTTTAAAACATCTGCCCATGTGCTCCGTCCCTCACAAAGCTCCTTCACCACTGCTGCCACTTTCTCCAAGCTCACAAATATTTGATCCTGAGTATCCCGCTCACGAATTGTCACTGATGATGTTGAAACCACGGTAACACAGAATGGCACACCATTTTCATCTGTTCTTGTGTATTGTTGCTCTATTGCTGAACCATCTGTAAATTAAGAAATTAGTCTCTTATTGTTTGCGCGAATCACGTCAATTTCACATAAATGGGCCAAGTATTCAAATTCAGATATATGACTTCATTGAAACTTTATTGGTGTAATCAGAAATTCAGAATATAGAAAAGGGGCATATTTACTTTTAATACTCTATACAATTTGATCTTATGTCTGACAAAAACCCCATTTGTTTGAAATCGCTAGAGGTGGCATAAATGGTTTAGGTTAGGTTGATCTACAAAAACTTTTTCACAATCTTTTTCTAAATAATTAGAGGGCTTACAGCCTGTTCAACCCATTCTACTCGTTTACATTTAAGCTAAATTCTCAGATTTAACCTGTTTAACCAATTAGAGACAAAAAGTAATCAAACTGACCCATTCACTTGTGAATGGGTCAGAATTTCCACCTCTGAAAATGAAAACAAAAAAAATATATCAAAGACATACCCCATGGATAGACCACGTTTGAAATTCCAGCTGCACTTAGCGAATCGTTAATTTGTTTAACAACTTCCATATATTCCTGATCCGGAGCCAATGAGAGGATGGGACATTGTACGGGTGCCACAAGAGGGGAGAAGCCGAAAACATACGAGTATATATCTCTTTCTCTAGCTTTGTTTGGTCTTGTGTAGAAAGAATGTTCAAAGAGACAATAGATGATTCGCTCCATCACAAATGAAGATTCAATCACGGCAGCTTTAAAAGTCCTGTGGTGCACTTTTTGTGTTTCCTTTGATATCAATACCATGCTTCTCTTTATAGTAACAGTCTTCTTAAGAGCGCAAACTTCAAATTGCACCTCCCCTTTGGACTCTAAAGCAGCCTTCATTGCCATAGCATCTTTATCATTCATCGTCTAAGAAAAAAGCAGGAAAACAGTACTTGTTACAACCCGCTCAGGTGAAAATGGGTCAACATGACTTGTATATTATTGTTAAAAACGCAAAAACTAGCATATTCAGTTGTTTTCCTTTTCTTTTTTTTTGTGAAACGGTCAAGTATATACCAATCACAAAACACTATAACAGTTTACATAAGTAAGACTACATTTCCTTTAACATTGCAAGACCAATAAACCAAGATGCAGTCTACTCCAAAGAAAGCCATTAATTATCTACTGACATTAGAAGCTCCTCATGACTAAATAATTAAACATCACCATTATACTTTCTAATCACTTCATTCCATAGATGATAACTTGTAATGACTATATTTCTATAAGCTTCCAACATACTAGCAGTTGTACTTCATTCAACACCAAAGCATTCCTAGCATGAATACAACTATGGAGACTACATTTCCTTTAGCAATATAGACCAAATTGCTTTATTACAATAAATGAACCTTATCTTTATAAATTGCTTTTATTTTTGTAATCACTTCATTGCACAGATCATAACTTGTAATGAGTATATTTCTATAAGAAGCATTAGAGCAGATAATGCAAGTGGTTCTTTTTTCAAGAACATGGATTGCAACTACCACGAAACCATCGATGTAATTGGTATTCACATTAGTTTTTCAAGATGTAATGTGAGAAGGAATTGCTTTACCTTAAGTGCTTCAACAACCTTAATACGGTCACCTTGAAATGCAGGACGAAGCTCCTTGTGAATTGGTTTAACAACCACTTTCTATAAATACACGAATTATTAGCAGCTTGCTTGATTTAAAAGAGTAAGCAACAACTTTACATTTACAAAAGTTACCTCTACGTTTTTAGGTCGTGCCAATTTCTCTTTCGCTTCAAGAGATGCTCCAATTTTATCCTAGGCAAAAACATGTGTCCAAAACTTCAATAAAAAGCTTGATATTACTAACTTCACATGTTAATTAACTAATAAGCTTACATGAGATCTGTCAGCAATCCAAACACACTCACTCCAACCGCAAGAAGTCTCGATTTCAGCCATCCAGCAATCTTCAGCATAGTGATCCATCACATTTGGGAGATTTTGTCTGAACCGTAAACGTTTTTCATCTATTCCTATACTTGTCAAATATAGATATACTCTCCCAATGAAGTATGCAAGTGACTCATTCTTTACGATCCCCTAAATAACAATGTTTGATTGTTACACACTTGCAAACAGTACGTTTATATGATATAAAATTAGAAGAACACGGACATAATATCAAATGAAAATCAACCTTAGAAACTGCTTCACCGAGACAAAGTCTTTTCGCAAACTGCCCTGACATTTGCTCGTCCCTTGGGAACATGAGAAACTCTAGGTTTGAAACTTGGGAATACTTTTGATGTGATTTGTCTTCAGAATCGACAAAGTGCTCTATCAGTGCAAGTGTGAATCTACTGAGTAGATGTTTCCGAGGAGATATCTGCAAGGTGAGAAACATCTATCAATTTCTAGCCAAACACGTACCAATATTACCCATTTTGAACCGTTACTCAGCCCATCCCTATACTTTGCAATATGAAAACGTGACACGCATGCTAAAGTAGTGGAATACGGTGCAAGCGAGAGAAGCCTCGACTTTCAAATAATAAATTTGAAAACATACATAAAACATGAGTGGAAAGCACTCGATCACGATCTTAAGTTTTAAAGAAAAACACCTTACCTCATTTCTGTTGGCCTTGTGAATTATAGCAACAGCAAATGGGAGTCTGTGCCCAATCAGATAGTGTAGGTCTTCAAAGTGATCAAATTTGTCTTGTGTTGTTGTTACAAGGCACTTGTACCTGAATGATATCAAATGAAAAGTGTTGCAACCACAAGTCAATGCTACATGTTGGAGTTAGAGGCAAGAGCTGGAGGAAAAAATATCAAACTTTTCTCGTCTATAAATATGTTGATTAGATGTATTTTCTTTCAGACGAGACAAGAACAAATGTTTATATACAGAACAAGATAAATTAGATGGGCAACGAGTTGGAAATCACCACAATAGTATTTTCAATACATAATCAAAATTATCCCAGTTTGTATTGTTCAAATACATAGATTATCATTGTAATAGAATTAGTTTTATAATCATGGTTTATCCCATAATAACATATAAGAAGTTTTGAAGCAATATTTGGGGGTCAACCCGCAATGGTCCATTTTGAAGCAAATCATAAAGTGTTCAGTTTCACCATGTACATGTTTCAACCACCCAACATCTTGAAAAGTATAGAAAATCATTGTCGTTACAATTCTGGTGAGGCATACAAAACATATCTGAAAGCATCTCAGATCATATAATGTGCACCTCATCATTTGCATGACATGTGATAGATAATTATAAGAAAAATTACTAACTCAGAGTTCACATCAAGTTGAGTCTCAAAGAGAGGATTCCGAGTAATGGTTTCCACTATGTCATACTTATTCTTACCACCACGTTTTTCGGGAAAAAGATCATTGAGAACCGTGAGAATGTGCTTAAGTTCACGAGTCTTGTCATCTTTAGCCATATGGTCAGTATTTATATCAACTTGACCAGAAGCATTCAAGATGGAATCTGGGGTGTGCACTGGTAGCATAGCATCCTCCATAACAAAATGCTGAGAAATTTAAGCAAAAAGTTTAGAATATTTTGCGCAAGATTTACTAAAACTATAAGCATAAAGTGGCAAAACTCGGCTAGGAAAGATTGTCCTAGACTGATGGCTAATTCTCATGCCAAACACAAACTCTCACTTTATATGGTCTACTGTAAGGGATGTTTGGCCAAGCTTGTTTTACAATGGCTTAAGCTTTTCCACAAAACCTTCAAGAAACAGCTTCGACTTCTCTCAATTTTCCTCCCAAATAAGTTAATATCCCCACAATATTAACCTTATCCTGGGTAACCATGGTTTCCGACCTTTTGGCCGACTAATCCACGGGATTTGAGCCCACCGCCACACAGACTCAAACCGGATAAGGCCCTCCCCTTTTCAGGAAGGTTAGCGTGGAATATTAACCTTATCTAAACACTCTCAAATGGTTCATCACGTTAACTTTATTAAAACAATTCATTCTACAAGTATTATTTTAAAAAAAATGAACAATCTTTGTTAGCCACTATTTATTCATTCAGATTAGCTTATTTTTCTGGATTATGGATGGGTGTATATGAATTTTGAGAAGTTCACAACACACTTTGAGGTGTCTGTTCAGGCTTATTCGTCCGGCTTATTGATTATAAGCTCAATATTTAAGGCTTGGGTGTTTTGTTTAAGCTTATTCGGCTGGCTTATGAGCTTATTGAAATTTTGAAAAGCTCAGAAGCTCAAAATTTTGGGCTTATGAGCTTGTCGGTGTGAGCTTATAGCTTATTGAAGTTTATAAGCTCAAGTTGATAAGCTCATAAAGTTTTCAAAAGTTTGATAAGCTCATAAACCAGCCAAATAAGCTTAAAAACGAGTGTAATCAACTCGAGCTTATGAACTTAAAAATACGCCATAAGCTCATAAGCCTTAAAACTGATCTTCTTAGCTTTTCAATAGTTTGATATGCCTATGCCAGCCAAATAAGCTAAAACAAACACCCCTTTTCTCGGCTTATCAACTCATTAGCGGAACTGGTAATACGAGTAACCTAAACGCATATTTTTAGTAACCTAATTGTTTAAAAGTTCATCGACCCAAATGTCTCTGTTTGAACAAAAACACAAATATTACCCAAACATTAATTTTTATAAGTTCAGTGACCTAAGCGAACAAAAACGCAAAGTTGGTGTATATTAATACTTTATTTTTAACTTTTTTGGTTAACCATGACCTTTTGACATTTTAGCCGACTAATATTACCCAAACATTAATTTTTATAAGTTCAGTGACCTAAGCGAACAAAAACGCAAAGTTGGTGTATATTAATACTTTATTTTTAACTTTTTTGGTTAACCATGTTTCAGACCTTTTGGCCGACTAATAATAAAGATGATAAAAGTAGTTAAAATAATAGTAATAGTACCTTATACCAAAATTCAGTGACATTAGCGTTGACGAGATGCGCAGAAGGACCATACTCGTACAAAGCAGCATTTGAGTCCTCCATCTTGGTATAAAAGAAATATCTTTCAAGAGAATAAAAGAGAGACTTGCGAAAAGCTTTCTTGACTTTGAGTTGATTTTGAACCCACCATTTCACGATTTTCAGAGCATCTTTTTCATCCTTGTTTTTTGTCTCCATGGCGGTTGTTTGTTTCCCTGTGGGTGGTGTGGGGGTTGGTAATGAATGTTGCCTCTCACTTTTGGAGCACTGTAGGGTTTTCAAGGCTATGTTTCAACAAAATAAACATGATTGGTTGAGACAAGTTATATTAATGAAGTACTCGGCTATTAATTAACTAATACAATGTCCGAATTAAATAATGTTTGGGGCGTTTGGTTCAAGATATGTAAATGATGCTAATTAAAATTCTAAGCAAATTTAATTGCTTCCCAAGTGGAAGGAAATTAAATTAGCCCACTTTTAGCCTCATTAATGCAATTAAAATTACTGGCCTATGTTTTTATTATGAACCAAACAAGATTATTTGAACAATTTTAATTTTAAATTACCTCAATTGCCTTCAATTTACCCAACCAAATGCTCCGTTTATTACTTATTTTGGGTTACTTTATTTTACTTTTTTAAACAATGTATGAATTATACAAATTTTTTAAACAATGTATGAATTATTTTACTTTTAGCATATAACCTCTAAAAAAATTAGAGGGTTTTCAGATATTTACACATTTGAAGTCTTATATAAAACAAACAGAAGAAATCACAAAACATCTGACCGAATCAGATTTCAGATATTGTTCAGATGGTTTTATGAAAAACAAACAACGTCTAAATCTGAATTTGTTTGTCTGAATCTGTCTGCTGCCTGAATCTGTTATTCGTCTACCTCTATTCGGATCTCTCTGCCGCTGAATTTGTATATGTCTGTTGCTGTCTGCTCTTCGTTTACCTCTGTTCAGATGTCTCTGCTGCTGAATTTGTATTTATCTGCTACTGTCAGATTTTCTATTTGCATTTGTCTGATTTTGAAGTCTACTTGTCAAACTCTCAATATAGCATTGTGAGTTTGAGAGGGGACGTTAGATAATAAGTCTCATAAGCCCGTTGGGTTTGGCCTACTTAGTTGCTAGGGTTAGCTTAGTTTATTTTCTATTTAATGTTTTGTAATCTTCATTGTTTTGTGAATCTGATTAATAAATTGTTCATTTTCCCTCTTTAATTTCTACAAATATTAGCCGGTAATATTGTATATTCCTAGTAGTTTGGAAAGGGTATTCATTAGTTGTATGTTGTTTGTTATTTGTTTCACTCCCACTATTTATTTATTTTATTATTATTTTTTTGCATGCCCAAAAAGTACTAGCTTGCATTTTTATTTTTATTTATTTTATTTTATTTTATTTTGGTGCAAAAGGGTGAAATATATTATTATCATCAACAATTTATATAAATCATTCAATACTGTAAATGGACAGGCCCATTCAGTATTCAAGTAACAAAACAGTACATTCATATCCAATATCAGATAACATCACTGATATCCAACATCAGTTCTATATAAGATCATATACCATGATGTAGCCATATGTGGAGCACACATCAGTGGAAGCAGCAATATCCCATACTTTTGCATACCTCCATTCACCCAAGAATGCACCAAGACCATAGCCTCACAATATACATTTCCCAAACACCATCCAAATTAGTCATTCAACCTGCCACCACAATAACTAAAAAGAGAGGGTGGATGGGCATCATTGTGTGGGCTATAGCCACCCATTCACTCTACCAGTCAAGGGCTCTTCCAAATTTCTTACATTTTCATCTCTAGAATGGCTTCAAAAATATTGCAAACACTCACCTTGAAGGGAACACACCATTACCTCCTTTAGACAATGTATTGCTAGGACCAAGTAGGTTAATCTTTCACTCCTTACTATTCCTAACATCAGACATTGTCCCACCAAGCATGCTTACCCTTCACAGTATGGAAACCTACTTTATGATGAGCTTAACAGACCTGAACTGATATAAGAGCATCCTAACCTTGAAGCACCTAACAAAGGTCAGCTTAAAGTTGAGAATGATTATATTCAATGCAGGTTATAAGCCACCAAGTTACAAGGCCATCATCTGTAGCATGCTTAACAAAAACTTGCAATTTCACATGTAAACAGAAACCGTAAAGCACAGGTTAATAACCTTTGACTTCAAAACTCAGTATACTAAGTGATTTGAAGTGCAGCTTTTCTTGAACCTCAATTGCTGCAATTATTGAATTCCTCAAAGAAGCATTGAATCTCTTATACAACTATTCAGTGATCATTCTAATTAATCAGAGCATATCATCATTCATAGCAGGAAACTACTTTATACCCATTCAACTTTTAAAATAACTGCAATGTGAATCAATATTCCAATTATGTTACCCCAGTACCACATAAGAGGAGTATAGATACCCGTTGAGTATATAAAATAAGAACCGGTAAGGTACTAGCCATCTGCAACAGATTAATCCAATCATCCAAACACCCCTTTATTCTCCTGATTCAGCACATCAAGCTAAAGTAACCTCCCAAATAGTACTAGCCTCCCTTACTGCACTAGTGTTTTTGGTTTTAATGGACATAAGCTTGAGTCTTACTTCATCTTTAATGTTTCTAATCAAAGTATCTTGGTCTCTTTCTTCTTGTCTGAATACCCTGTAGTTTCTCTCTTGCCATAAAAGGTACACTGATGCAGTAAAACATAACTTTTTTATGATGCACCATATGCTATTGTAATTCTGCATTAGGCTCATATTATTCACATGTCCCTCCCATGATGTTGCATTAGAGTTGATCTTAGCCACATTGCATATTGTATTCCAAACCACCTAAGAATACTGACACTGGAAGAATATTATTGCACAGTGGACATAATAAACTTTTGTTTGGATACCACTTCAACAGCTTGTCCTATGTAAGTAACTTGTGCTTAATAGCAATCCACAAAACAAAATTGTGCCTAGGTATACTTTGAGAATACCAAATAAGTTTATCCCATACCACTTTAGTTCCATCATTCCTCATATCTTTCCACACCTGACTTGTAGCAAACTTCACTTCTCTTCCCTTCTTAGTCACCCAAACAGGAGTATCAAGAGAATTATTCAACACTGGTACATTCATAGCTTGTATAACTTTATATTTATTGCTCCAAACCTGTGGCCATTTCCATCCATTTGCATCCAAGACATCACATAGCTTTCTTTGATTTAAAACCTGCTGAATAAATGTCTCTTCTGCTAACTGTTTTAGCTAAAGCCTGATGATTTGACCATCTATCATACCAAGCAGAAATAGTTTTCCCATCCCCCACTTTGTACTTAATATGTTCTTCAACCTGTGTGTCTTAACTGTATTATGGTCTTCCAACACCAACTATCAGAACTATAGCTTTGAACTTCCCAAATACTTCTTCCTTTCAATTTAACAATGCTTATCCATTTAACCCACAAAGTTTCCTTCATAGTAGCAATATTCCAGAGATGTTTGATGAGGAGAGTTCTATTCCATTGCTCCAATTGTTTTATCCCCATAACACCTTGATTCTTTGGTTTACACACATCTTTCCATGATACCCTTGCTTTTCCTCTAGTGAGCTCACCATTACACCATAAGAACCCTTTAAACATTTTCTCAATATTAGGGCTGTAAACGAACCGGACGAACACGAACGGAGTCTTGTTCATGTTCGTTTATTTAATTTTAACCGGACAAATAAACGAACACGAACGTTTAAACGGACGAATTTTCTTGTTCATGTTCGTTTATTAAGAAAATGAATTGTTCATGTTCGTTTATGTTCGTTCATTAAGACAATAAACGAACGCTAAACGAACATAAACGATCGAACAGAAATGAAAATAGAAAAATAAACATAAACTTTATTGAATTCTTCATAATATATTATTTTATAAGTGTTGTTTTGTTTAAAGAATCAATTTTTAAAATTATAAAATTAAAATATATGATAGATGAACATAATAGATAAATAAAAATAAACGAACTTTAACGAACGCTTAATCGGACGTTCACGAACATAAATGAACGAACGAGACTTTTGTTCATGTTCGTTCATTTAACTAAACGAACGTAAAATATTGTTCATGTTCGTTCATTTAATAAACGAACGAACATAAACGAACTTTTTACCGAACGGTTCATGAAATGTTCACTGAACGTTCAGTTCGTTTACAGCCCTACTCAATATCATTAATAACAACTTTAGGTAAATTGAACACTGATCCTCAATATACCTGCATAGATGAAAGTACTGATGCAATTAATTAGCCTCTCCCAGCATAAGAAAGACTCTTGTTTTTCCAATCATTCAGCTTTTGTCTTACTTTGTCAATCAAACCTTTACAATCTTTATTCCAATCTTTTTATCAACACTACTACAAATATGGGATTTCGTCACACATGCTATTTTTTGAACGGCCACACAGTTAGATTTTTATGTGACTAAATGTACCAGAATAAAATAAATAGTCACACTTGATCCGACTTGTGTGACCATTTCCGAATTTCATTGTCACACATTTGAATATTTATGTGACTAAAGGGAGCTGGTAAATTTTTTTTTCGATTATTTAGTCACTTATAATTTGAGACGTGTGACAGATACAAAAAAATTTGAAACATTAGTCACACTATATATATATATATATATACATATGTGACAAATTTTGGTCACACAATTGAATAGTGTGACCAAAATCCATATATGATCACATGAAGTAATTTTTTATGTGGCTAAATCTTATAGTCAAGTTTGTCACACATTATCTAAAAGTGACTAATAATCTTTCGCTGAATATTTAGCCACATGAATTTGAAATATGTGACAACTGAAAAGTAAGTTTCAAGCATTAGTCACGATATGCTTTTAAAAATGACAAATATATGTCACACACTGGAACACTATGACCAAATGCCATGTATGGTCACATTAAAAAACAACGATTAGGATATTTTATGTGTTAAATTTATATGAAATACATGTCCAGCACTTAGTTTTTCCAAAATAAAATTTCCCCCTCCCAGCTTTTCACAAGCCCGCTTAAAATTTTCCCCAAAATCAAACATCAAATAAAAAGGGTGCATAAAACTCTAATCCTAAACAAACAAACAAATCTTGCTTGTTGATAATAGCAGAGAAACCCACCCCCAAAATCATTTCGATTTAAAAACCCTAATCCTAAATAATAATTGATTGAATCAAATCTTTCTTTAGCTTTAAATCCCGGAATAGAGACCTTGATTTTAACCCCCTTCTTAATCCATATTCTTAACCACCGCCAAGGAGTGTGACAAGTCCTCCGGATGCCATGTCATCAAACGACTCACATGGGATACCTACGGGGCTGTTGCTGGGATTGCTATTGGTGGTGTTTTGATTTTGGCTGTTTTGAATAGCAGTGGTGGACAGCCTCCACCGCGCCCGCCTTTTATGAATAGCAGTGGTGGCTCGGGTTCAAATTGTTCTGGTGGTTCAGGGACAAGTTCGCTTCTACCACCTCCACCTGGGATGTCTTCACGAGGATTGTAAGTTCTCTTTCTAGAAGTTTATCCTGTTATATGTTGAATAATGCTAGATTACCTGTCTTTTAACATGTGTTATGTGTTTGTAGGTCATCCCAAGATCATTCATCGTGAGATTAAGGCTGCTAACATTCTTCTGGATTACAATTTTGAAGCAAAGGTAAGGTCTTTTGCAGTTTCTTTATTGGCTTATTGTTGTCCTTGAGTGAGCTTGCATTTATTGGGTTGACATTATTCATCAGGTTGCTGATTTTGGTCTAGCCAAGATTACCTCTGATGTAGCTACTCATGTCTCAACTTGAGTGATGGGAACTTTTGGGTATGCTTTTATTTAATTTTATTTATTATATTGATTTTAAGGCTGAATTATTTTGTTTTAATATTTTATTGAAATATATCTTATGTTTTTGTTATGAATTTGTAATGTGTAGTTACATAGCACCATAGTATACGTCATCAGGCAAGCTCTCAGAGAAATCTAATGTTTTCTCGTATGGAGTCATGCTCTTAGAACTGATTACTGGATGCAGGCCTGGTGATTCAGCTAATACTTTTATGGATGATAGTTGAGTCGTCTTGGTAAGTAATAAACTTTTTGAAACTTTCCATGATTTAAAATTTTCAGGTTGCTTGGGTCATGAGATCAGGTAGCTCCGATTTGGAAGTTCCTATTTCCATTCGCCCAACCAATGAAACTGTCATGTATCCCTATTTTCATTGTTACAAAATGCAAGTAGATGTGCCAGTTTTGAAAATGCATCACTTTTGTGTTTATTTGGGTGGTTATTTATCTCCAACTTGTCAAGACGGGTTATATCCTTTTACTAAATATATAGCTTATTATCCTGCTCCATGGACAAGGTTTGTCATTGCAGTCACTATTGTTGAACATTCTTGTGTAATGTGTTTGGCCGTAGTGACTACCTCTTTTATTCTTACACCAAATGATGCATACCAGTCAATATCTACAGTATGTTATTGTGAAAATGAACTATTAAAATGGCGTGTATGTTAGCGCTAGCTTGTGATCCTCACTTGAGGAAAGTTGAACCTAGTTATAGAGAATGAATTGCTGTAATTTTTTTTTCTTTTTTTCTTTCCTACTATGCAATTCAGTTACAGTCACTGTGCTTACTCACGATAAATTAATTCGACAGTGGTTTCTTTACACCTATATCCTATTAGTATTCTTGTTCAGGGATATTTTGGAAATCATTGATATTTTTCTTCATACATGTCCACTGATGCACTGCTTGCTTACTTGTTTTTATGTTGGTCACAGGGGGTTCTAGGGTGAACATGTAAAAGAATACATTGAAGCTTCAAATCCAACATTTTCCATTGGAGAATATTTGGATAGTCTGGCCTATGAAAGTGGTGATCTATGCTACAACCAAGGTAACTTGCAGATACATTTCCCCAAAATAAGGAGTACTTATAGACGTGACACAGAAAAAATATATAAGTTAGTAGTTTGACTTCATATTTATTCAGCATAAACAGACCCCTTAATATGTGATTTTGATTATCTGCTCAGATGCACATCATCAACGTGTTATTAACTGGATCAACGCCACTGGTGGTACCTCATCTGCATTTGATGTCACAACAAAGGTAAATACGCGTGTGCCTATCCATATATGTGTTTTCAACAAGAAATATAGACTATATGTAAGGCTGCAATTGGTTTTTTGCTTAATCTGCAGGGAATACTTCATTCAGTACTACATAACCAGTATTGGAGACTGATAGATCCTAAGGGGAAACCAACAGGAGTGATGGGTTGGTGGCTCTCACGTGCTGTCACATTCATAGAAAACCATGATACCAGATAAACACATGTCCACTCTTAACTTCTTTATTGGGGTCTATGGTTTATACAAGAAAAACAGCCACTCTTACCTTATAAACATCATGGGTTTAAGTGTGTAAACATTGGTTGAAGAAGTTTATTATGAATATATTTTTACTGGGTCACTGGCCATTTCCACGACATAAGCCTGGTTTTCACAAGATAAAAAGCTTGAGGAAAAGGTGAATATACTTTGCTTATATACTGGGCTACCTAAAGTGCTTGTCGTAATAAATCCCTCGCTTTGATAACTTTCAAGTGAAATTCTTGTAAGAAGTGATAAAACTTGGCTGTTCCGCATTCTTTTGTTGACAGGTGGCGAAACTAAGCATGCAGACTGGTGTTGTATGATACACATGCTACTGCATCATCATCTGCCACAAAACATTGATGCTTGATCAGATAGAGAGCAACATATGTAGGTGCCCAGATCCCGAATATGCAGGGAAGATGATTGTTGCTATTGATGTTGTCCGAGTGAGAGGTGATTATGTTGGCGGTGTTGTTACATGTATTGTGAGAAACCTCCCCGAGTAAGCACTAATTCTATTTTACTAAGTGTCTATATACGGTTGTGTGCACTTAATCACTTATTACTGGTACTTCAAAATCTACATGGCATGGACTTGGTTCACCAGTTTTTGACAAACTTGAAGCTGAATTGGCTAAGGCAGCTTTTATCATTACCTGCAACCAAGGGCTTTGAGTTTGGCAATGGATTTGCAGGTATTTCATCATTACTAGAGGTCTATCAGCATGCATATCATTATACATAGAATGTTTCAGTTATGAACTGGCCGATTCAGGGTATGTTTTTATCCCAAACACAGTCATCGATGGCAAGAAAGATATTGTTTGTGCTTCTAACTTTTGTCTTTTCTAATTAAAACAGAGACGGAGAATATCCAGATGATGAGATTAGTACAAAAGTTACTAGTGCTAGTGAAAGTTAGTACTTCTAGTACAAAGTTAAGACTGCTCAGAGATTAAAACTTCTTGAAGTTAATATTGCTAGTGTATTAGTTACAACTGTTAGTTATAAGTTAGTACTGTTAGGAAAGTATTGTAAGCCGACTAGGACTCCTTGGTGTATAAAAGGAGGTCCTAGGGTATAGAGTTATATACGAATTTTATATTTGTTTCAGTTATATACATTCCAATTTTATTGTATTTGAAATTGTTTTGATATATAATTGAATTTCTTTTGATATATATTGATTTCTTAAAAGTGACTAAAAGATGCATATAGTCACACTTATTTTGGTCACTGTTTGCTTAATTCGTTGTGTGACTAAATATTACAAAAAATAATAATAATAATAAAATAAAAAATAAAAAATTCATGTGGCAATTGTATGATTAATAGTCACACAAAATATACATTTCTTCACCTTAAACATAATATGGTCACACTTATTAACATTTTTGGTCACTTTTTGCTTAATTGTGTGTGTCTAAATACCAAAAACAAACATGCTTTGTGTGACTAAATATTACAAAAGGCCACACAAACTACAAATTCATGTGACCATTGGATGAACAATATTCACACAAAATACACATTTCTTTATTTTAAACAGCATATGGTCACACTTATTAACACTTTTAGCTATTTTTTGCTTAATTATATGTGACTAACTCCAAAAAAACAACACCCGTTATGTGACTACATCACAAACGTCACATTTATTATATATTCATGTGGCCATAGGATGGAAATAGTCACACAAAATACGCATTTACTTGAATAAATCATCTCAAATGTCACATATATTATATATTTATGTGGCCAAAGGACGAACATTAGTTACTCTCAAAAAACATTCGTGTGACTATAAAGTGTTTACGGTCACACATACTGATTAATCCAACAAAACTTGTGCATAATTTGTCACACATATTCAGGTTTTGGTCACTCTTTTTCAATGACAATGGTCACGAACTCAACAATGTCACCATATGCCACCTACGGTGGCGCGACCTTTAGTGACACACACAAAAAAAAAACGTGTGTGACTATATGCATATCGTCACACATTTCTTGCGTGACCAATACCACTTTTTGTACCAGTGCAACTAATGGAACACCCAAGTATCTCACAGGCATCTTACCAATCTTAAATGGCAATATAGTTTGAATGCTTTCAATTTCTTCTACCTTTAAACTGCCACAAAACATAGTACTCTTCCCCAAGTTAGGTTGAAGACCAGAATACATGCTAAACTTCTCAAGAGCCTCTTTAATAGTTTT
Source organism: Artemisia argyi (assembly GCA_030686995.1). NCBI lineage: Eukaryota > Viridiplantae > Streptophyta > Magnoliopsida > Asterales > Asteraceae > Artemisia > Artemisia argyi. Next base: position 177,730,010 of record CM060682.1, read on the forward strand.
CACAGATGTGACATCACCATGACATAGAACTAGAAGATCATCAGCAAAGCAAAGATGTGTCAGTTTCATACTTTTGCAACCAAAATGATACTTGAAGTTTCTTTCATTAACAATCTCATTTTTAATGAACAGGTTCAGAACTTCTATAGCTTTGAACATCCCAAACACTTCTTCCTTTCAATTTAAGAGTGCTTATCCATTTAACCCACAAAGTTTCCTTTATAGTAGCAATATTCCAGAGATGTTTGATGAGGAGAGTTCTATTCCATTGCTCCAACTGTTTTATCCCCATACCACCTTGATTCTTTGGTTTACACACATCTTTCCATGATACCTTTGCTTTTCCTCTATTGAGCTCACCATTACACCATAAGAACCCTTTAAACAGTTTCTCAATATCATTAATAACAGCTTTAGGTAACTTGAACACTGATCCCCAATATACTTGCATAGATGAAAGTACTGATGCAATTAATTGGCCTCTCCCAGCATAAGAAAGACTCTTGTCTTTCCAATCATTCAGCTTTTGTCTGACGTTGTCAATCAAACCTTTACAGTCTTTTATTCCAATCTTTTTATCAACTAATGGAACACCCAAGTATCTCACAGGCATCTTACCAATCTTAAAAGGCAATATAGTTTGAATGCTTTCAATTTCTTCTACCTTTAAACTGCCACAAAACATAGTACTCTTCCCTAAGTTAGGATGAAGACCATAATACCTGCTAAACTTCTCAAGAGCTTCTTTAATAGTTTTCACAGATGTGACATGACAATGACATAGAACTAGAAGATCATCAGCAAAGCAAAGATGTGTCAGTTTCATACTTTTGCAACCAAAATGATACTTGAAGTTTCTTTCATTAACAATCTCATTTTTAATGAACGGGTTCAAAACTTTCATAACCAATGTGAAAAGGTATGGTGAGATAGGGTCCCCCTGCCTGAGCCCTTTACCACCATTAAAATTACCATATCTATTTCCATTTACACAAATGGTATAATGAGGAGTTGTAACCATATCTATCTCCATTTTGATTTTTAAAGATAATTTGTTGATGAGTAATATGTTTTCACCTTTCAAAAAAAAAATTAAATGTAAAATATGCTAATGACTTGAAAATGCATCTAACTTATCAAATTTTGTTGTTCCGTGTAGTCATTTTTTTAGTATTATTATTATTATTAAAACATAGAGCTCTTAAATTTCGACCTTTATGTGTATTTCGTTCATGTAAAATGACCATTTTACTATTCAAACTTTGAAAGAAGTAAGGGTAGAATGGTCATAAAATACACACAAATGTCAAAATTTGAAAATTTTGTGTTTTAATAGCAAAAAATAAAGATAACTACACGAAACAACAAAAATTGACAAGTTAGATACATTTCTAAACATTTAGCCCTATTTCAATTGCACACTAAATTTTTCAATCAACTTTAAAGAGAAAAAATATCTTATTTAATCTTAAGTTTAGTTTATTTTAGTTTTAACTTTTAAGTATAAAACTTTCAGTTTTGTAATCTAAACGAATACTTCATAGAATTTATATTTAATATTAGATTAAATTTTACTTTAATTCACCAATCAGTTAGCTCAATTTTACACGTGGCGAAATGAGTTTTCCTATTGAAATCAAATTTGATTTGTTCAGATATTTGAACCGAGTATGAAATTAAGGTGAAGGCTAAAATTTATAAATTATTTTATGCCTTATGAGATCTATCGAAATTTTGATAAGCTCGTAGGCTATTTTTTTAGCTTATGAGCTCATTAGCTGAACTTTTAGCTTATAAAAGTTTATAAGCTAAAAGGGATAAGCTCATAAGCCATACAGAAAGAGCTTATGAAGTTATTAGAATTAACCTCGTAAACCCATCAAATAAGCTAAAAAATAATAACAATAAATAAATAAATAAATCCTAAGTATGGTTATTGGTGTTTGATTGCAAATTGAAAGCGGCCGAGTCAAATAAGATTTTTGGAATCTCGTAACAGATTGTGCCACTAGACATAGTGTTTGAATTTGCTTATAATTCTTATTTGAGAACAATAATCATGTGTCTTACTACTTTAAGAGGCCAAGTGTCTTAAAAACAACCATTCTAGTCATCCTTTGATGGTGATGTGCAATATATTGATCCTTGAATCCAGAATTTATGGTCAAATTAGATGAGCTATCAATCAAGGGATTACATAAAGTGTTGTTGTGTCAACTACAGGTATATTTGACGAAGATAGCGGTAACAAGAAACAATAGCAATAAGCAATAGTGGAAAACAATAGTAGTAAGCAACATCATGAAGCATTAGCTGTTTATTTTGATAAAGCGTTTGGTAACATAGCTAGATAGTCATATTAGTAAGTGGAAATGCTAGTTGCTCGTAAATGCTACTAAAGAAAAGTAAAGTAAAGTAAAGTAACTCCCAATACCGTCTTCCACGGGTTATGGGTCCCAATACCGTCTTTCACGGTGTATGGGGGAGGTTGAGACGTAGACAACCATACCCCTACTTAAGGTAGAGAGGCTGCTTCCGGTTCTACCTAAGGTAGAAAAGGACCTCCGGCCTTTTGTAAGAACTAGCATTTTAATTTGGAGCATTTAGAAAAAGTAGCAATGCTAGTTGATTATTTCCAAACAAGCATTTGTTGCAAAACACTAAACACTAGTTGCTACTTGCTTCAAAACGCTCCTATAAACACTTGCTACCAAATATACCCTAGAAGCTTAGAACCTTTTGATCCAAGAGGTGTTCTTGTGTTCTTGGTGTTTTTTTGTTAAAAGACCGGATATATAGGATACCAATTTGGGATCCAGGCTACTTCTCCATCAATTCAAGATATAAGCTTTCTAGTTAATAATTTCACGCAATTTATAATTATGCTGTAATTATTAATTTCATGTGATTATGATTATGTTGTAATCATCATTGTTTGTGATTAATTAATTTGATACATGATGATCCATGAATCCATGATCCATTCATGTATATGTATTGATTTGCATGACATGCTTCTCCTTGATTTGTGATTATATGATTCGATTTTGATAATCAAATTTAAAAGTATACACGAAATCTGTTACCACCCGCAGCTTTAGTTCATCCAATTTATGTTTCTCAGTTGAAAAAAAATGCCATTCTCCAAGTGTAGGTATGGGTACTTTTCTAGTATGCGATGTTGAAGGGTTAGTGCATTGGAGCAATGGAAGTGTGGTTGATGCATGCTACTTGGGAGCTTATAACTGAGGAGGAAAAAAAAAAAAAAAGTAAAAATTTAACAAAAAGCTAATGTAAATCAGAGCAACCATAACGTAACAACATTAGAACCATAAAGGCCCAAGTAGAGTGTCACTCATTCATTATTTTTGTTTTTGACTTCTATTATTTTTTTTCTCCCAGATTTACGTGTTAACTTAAAAAGATATGTTTTGTTTTTGACTTTTCACAGATCTATCCATTTTTTCCCCAGATTGCTCGAATATATGGAATTGTTGACGTTTCACAAATCTATCCATTTTGTCACTTTCAAAGGGTAGAATGGTCATTTACTGTTATCTATATGCCAATTAAGAGCAAGAAACACGTTTTTTTTTTTTTTTTTTTTTTTTTTTTTAAAGGAAAACACACGTTTGTATTATAACTCTTGTTCTAGACCACCCAAATATATCAAAACACACACCGGCCAAATATAGCTAATACGACGTTACCACGTACTCGTTTTGAGATTAATGCATGTGCATTATATGGAAACTGATATAAACGAGGATATTTTACTCGCCCTCCGCTGCGGGGCGCGAGGTTTTACGTGAAAAATTTACATATAAGATTTCATTTAAATCGGTTATGCTTTTACTCGTAACATGTTTTAAGCATAAATAAATAATTTTCAATTATAAACTGAGGGGCTATTTTTAGTATGCCAAGGAAAATTTATGTTAATTTCTGTTACAAAGATGGTCTCTACGGACAAATTATGTAATTATTATATATACTAAAAGGGGAACGTGTTACTGTAGCAGCACTGTAGCAGCTACAGTGTTTGCTACAGTGGACGAAATAATATATATATATATATATATATATATATTTTAGCGAAAAAGAATGGTATTTTGATTATTACAAATTTTTATGAGGATACATTTTTGACAAGATTTGGAAAATCTATTAACAAAGTTCATTTAGAGTGCTACAGTGGAAGCAAGAATAGTCTTTTGCAATTTAGACCCTAAGCCCTAAGGTGTGAAAAAATAAATAAATAAATAAATAGCACGGCATTTCCGCAGCAACGCGCGGGTTCCTCCGCTCGTTTTAGCTAAAACATGGGAGAATTTATGTAACCTTTTTTCTATCACGAAAGACTAAAGCTTAAGGATGATTTATGCAAAATCAGGTAATCTAAAGGGAGTATTTTTGAAACTTTAGTTACATGCGGTTCCCTCGTTAACTGTTCATTACAGAAATAGTGTTTCAGTTAAGCCTGAGGAGTGTTTTTATAACAAAAAGTACATACATGTACTTTTGGTTTATTTGCATTGCAAAAACAGTCCAAAAAAATTTAAAAGATTTGTCCTTGTCGTAACTTTCCGTTTCAGAGCAATCCCTTTTTTAAATTTAAGGATTGTTTGTGTAACGAAACATTACATAAATAGTCCATGTAGTTACCTATCAATTCCAGAAACAATCCTTGCCCACACGCCCGCAGTGGTCATTATTGATAATAAGCGCCATATAAAGTTTCTTTTTCAGATTTTGTAAGAACTAAGAACATCAAGAAAATGTCTTACACCTTGCAACTTTTTCTAGTCTCGTCTCTTCCTTTTATTCTTGCCTTACTTCTTTTGAAATCACTATATTTTTCATCAAAATCTTACAAGAATCTGCCACCATCTCCACCAAAGCTTCCATTAATTGGAAACCTTCACCAACTAGGCTCGAGCCCACATCATGCCCTTCATGCCATGGCTCAAACCTACGGTCCACTCATGTTGCTTCGCCTTGGCACCGTGCCTGTACTAGTTGCCTCCTCTGTTGATGCGGCACGAGATATCATGAAAACTCATGATTTAATCTTTTCAAATAGACCGAAACTAAACATCACTAGTATACTTTGTTATGGGTCGAAAGACATAGCTTTTGCGCAATATGGAGAATATTGGAGGCAGGTAAAGAGCATTGCGGTACTCCATCTCTTAACCAACAAAAGGGTTCTATCGTATCGACATGTAAGAGAAGATGAGATGGCTCTTATGATTAAAAAGATAGAAACCCATGAATCTGAGGTTAATTTGAGTGAGTTTCTTATTTCACTTACAAATAATTTGGTTTGTAGAGTGGCTTTGGGGAGGACATATGAGGGGAGAAAATTTAAGAGTTTGTTAGAAAGGTTTCTCGAGTTGTTGGGATGTTTTAGCGTTGGGAGTTATGTTCCTTCGCTTGCATGGGTGGACCGATTGACTGGATTAGAGCGAAGAGCCCATGAAGTTGCTAAGGAATTTGATGAGTTTTTTGAAAGTGTTATCGATGAACATGTGAGCAAGAAATTTGTTGGTGTTGAAGGCCAAGATTTAGTTGATATCTTATTAGAAGTTCAAAGAGATAACTCAACGGGTTTTCATATCGAAAAAGATGTGATCAAGGCTATCATCTTGGTAATCAACATTTCTTAGTTATTTTTTGGAGTCCTGATTCTTCATTTACTCTATTAAATTAATTTTTACTGCAAATTAATCTCACGTCAAGAAAGCTTATCATTGGCAACAAAATTTGCTTAATGTGACTTATTTTTTCTACCCTTTTTAGAGTAGATGAGGATGGGCCATACATATATACTGAATACCTAAAAACCTTATTTTGTAGAGTGCAACAAAGAACAAAAATATTACATGCATACTGGATATTTGGTTTTGTACATACAGGTTAAAATCTGGAAAATTTTTAATTCATGTTTGTATGTGGTCATATATATACTCCGTATGATTTCTTGTAGGACGTATTTGCTGCTGGAACTGATACTACATTTACAAATCTAGAGTGGGCAATAAGTGAGCTGCTGAGACACCCACAAGCAATGAAAAAACTACAACAAGAGGCATGGGAAATAGGCCAAGGAAGACCAATGATCACCGAAGATGACTTAGAAAAAATGACCTACTTAAAAGCTGTCCTTAAAGAAACCTTACGACTACACACTCCGATCCCCCTTCTCGTTCCTCGTGAATCAACACAAGACGTTAAACTACTTGGCTATGACATTCCATCAGGCACACAAGTGATCATCAACGCATGGGCAATAGCAAGAGATCCTTCAACATGGAAAGAACCTAATGAGTTCAGGCCAGAAAGGTTCTTGAACAGTCCTATCGATTATAAGGGTTTACATTTTGAGTTCATACCATTTGGTGGTGGGCGACGAGGGTGTCCTGCTATTCAATTTGCAATGGTTATTAATGAGCTTGTTTTGGCAAATTTGGTGTATAAGTTTCATTTCAAATTGGTGAGTGAAGGAGATTTGGACATGAGTGAGTCCATTGGTCTTACCGTTCATAAGAAGCGTCCTATACTGGTTTCAGCAACTCCTTGCTCTTAAATATTTCGTTTTTCATATGTATATCAGTATATGTTACTTGATAAATTTATAACAGCAAAACATATAAAAAAAATTGAAATCATTATTTCAAAACTTTACAATTTGTGTTTATGTCCCCCTTTTTTTATGTTTGATTATAATATTTAGTGGTAATGAAGGATTAAGGGATTTTTAAGCTTGTTTGATGGGCTTAAGAGCTTTATCGAAATTTTGATAGGCTCGTAAGCTAATTTTTTTTTATGGCTTCTGAGCTTATTAGTTTGAACTTGTAGTTTATATAAGTTCATAAGGTAAATTGATAAGCTCATAAACCGTAAAAAATTGAGCTTACTAGCCTATCAAAATCTCGATAAGCTAATAAGCCTATCAAATAAGGGGGTGTTTGTCTAAGCTTATTGTATGGCTTATGAGATTTATCGAAATTTTGATAAGCTCGTAGGCTCATTTTTTAATAGCTTATATCATCAGCTCAACTTTTAGCTTATAATAGTTTATAAGCTATTATAAGCTAAAAGGGATAAGCTCATAAGCCATACAGAAAGAGCTTATGAACTTATTAAAATTAACCTCATAAACCCATCAAATAAGCTAAAAATAATAATAATACCCCCTTTGTATGGTTACTGGTGTTTGACATTGCAAATTGAAAGCGGCCAAGTCAAATAAGATTTTTGGAATCTCGTAACAGATTGTGCCACTGGATATAGTGTTTGAATTTGCTTATAATTCTTATTTGACAACAATAATCATGTGTCTTACTACTTTAAGAGGCCAAGTGTCTTAAAAACAACCGTTCTAGTCATCCTTTGATGGTGATGTGCAATATATTGATCTTTGAATCCAGAATTTATGGTCAAAATAGATGAGCTATCAATCAAGGGATTACATAAAGTGTTGTTGTGTCAAATACAGGTATATTTGACGAAGATAGTGGTAACAAGAAACAATAGCAGTAAGCAATAGTGGAAAACAATAGTAGTAAGCAACATCAGGAAGCATTAGCGGTTTATTTTGATAAAGCGTTTGGTAACGTAGCTAGATAGTCATATTAGTAAGTGGAAATGCTAGTTGCTCGTAAATGCTACTAGAAGAAGCATTTTACCGGGGAAACACTTTACCCAAAAAAAAGTAGCATTTTGGTGCGTTTAGAAAAAGTATGAATGCTAGTTGATTGCTTCCAAACAAGCATTTTGTGCAAAACGCTAACCACTAGTTGCTAGTTGCTTAAAAACACTCCTAAACACTTGCTACCGAACATACCCTAGAAGCTTAGAACCTTTTGATCCAAGAGGTGTTCTCGTGTTTTTGGTGTTTTTTTGTTAAAAGATTGGATACATAGGATTTAATATGGATCCAATCTACTTCTCCATCAATTCAAGATGTAAGCTTTCTAGTTTATGATTTCACGCAATTTATAAAGATGTTGTAATTATTTATTTCATGTGATTATGACTATGTTGTAATCATTATTGTTTGTGATTAATTAATTTGATTCATGAAGATCCTGTAAGATAGTATTTATTGATTGAGTTGCATTTCATGGAAGATAGCCTATTTATTTATATTAAATACATAACTTTGATAATAAGCAACCTTAACTAAACTCTAATGGACCACAAACCACAAGTCGGGCTTGGGCCGAATATCTCCTCTAACAGATCCATGATCCATTCGTTGTATATGTATTGATTTGTATGACATGCTTCTTCTTGATTTGTGATTATATGATTCGATGTGGATAATCAAATTTAAAAGTATACACGAAATCCATTACCACCCACAGCTCTAGGTCATCCAGTTTTTCATGTTTCTCAGTTGAAGAAATACCATTATCCAATTGTAGCTATGGGTACATTTCTAGTGTGCGATGTTGAAGTGTTGTTAGCTGCTACCCCTTTTAAGGTTTTGGACAGCAAAATTGCTAAGCAAGGAAAAACAGAGCTGTAGTTTATGCTTTAGTGCATTGGAGCAATGGACGTGTGGATGATGCTACTTGGGAGCTTATAACTGAAATTCTCGTATATCCTCATTGTTACCTAGCTACTTCAACTCATTTGAAGCCCACCAAATCATAACTAAGTAGCTAGTATGCATGTAAGACTACAGACGCTAAAAATTCAACAAAAAGCTGATGTAAATCAGAGCAACCATAACGTAACAGCATTAGACTTAGGGTTCATCAATTCTACGTAATTGTAAATTTAGGCAACTTAGAGGATTCTTAAGGAAATATCAAGCCCCATTCTAAACTAGGAGTGATGATTTGGTAGTGCTAGATGGTAGCTTTCAATATCTATCTCATCAAGCAAAGATATACTACTACACCTTAGTGGTTGACTATGCTCAGTGTTGTAAAAAGCGGTCTAGGCGGCCGCCTAGGCGCTAGGCAGTCACTTACCGTGGCGATTTGAAGCTAGGCGGTCGAATTAGGCATTTGGTCAAAAGGCGGTCAACATCCTGCCTAGGCAGGTCAAATCGGGCTAGGCGGTCAAATTAGGCTAGGCGGGTCAAATCGGTCAACGCCTATATCACCCGGTCAACACTTGTAAAAACTTCAGGGTTTTTTTTACCCCAATTAACCCCTCTTTTCATACACCTTGGCCAAATATGCCTCTGGATTTACAATTGGAACGATTCATATCACCTGGTGTATGCTAATAGCCTGGTACAAAAATTAAGGAAGAAAATGCATGTCATAAGCTCAGATATCCCAACTGAGACCCCGGAGATGTTGATGGCCGGATATTACATGGCTGCTATCACTTTATATAACAAGATTTAAAATCCTAAAACAAAATGTGATCAATCTGAAACCTCTCCCGATAACTATATATGTTCAAAATTAATACAGGAACTACTATTACAGTTTTTCTGGATGAAATTTATAGAAAATATCAAAATATGGATCATTCGAGTCTGAGTTTTCAATATAACGCACACAGGCTCAGAGATGTACTAATAAGGTGATTTAACAACACTAAATTCTAAGGCTACAATAAGCATAAGGATAACTCTTTTTAATTAACGATTAAATTTTGGCCCGACTGATCCACAAGGTTTAAACCAACGGCCAAACGGACTTTAACTGGTTAAACTATAAAGTATAAGCATCAACAGACCACATAAACTTCTATTATATCAGTTTGGGCATGGGGTTTATACCCAAGGCTAAACGGACTCTAACAAGATAAAGCATAATCATCAACAAACCACAAACATCTATTATATCAGTTTGAGCCTATTTGATTTGTTTGACTAAATATAAAGCCCATGATATGTTGATAAGGGAAGAACTAGAAGCATAAAGGCCCAAGTAGAGTGTCAATCATTCATTATTTAAACGGAGAAAAATATATTTTTTTTACTCTTATAGTCTTATATACGCGGCATAACCTGTCTTTTATGGACGTTTACACACAATTCCATGACAATATCAAGATGTTTACGTAACAAGGTTTGAACCATGTTTTCTTCTGAGAGACAACTTGGAAGATGGTTATTCATTCATTATTTAGAGTAATTATTAATAAAAATATATGGTGTATAATAATAGGGCCGTCTCGTTTCGATTGCCCTAGGCGATAACAAAAAAGAGGTCTTATTACACTTGTAAGCTAAAAGGCAATTGCATATAAACTTGAATTATACGACTCGTATATGTTTAATATTATAGATGTTTATAGCAAAAATAATAAAAATGTGACCTCTTTGAAGTGGAGGCACCTATTGCACCTTTTCCGAGACTCCTCTGTATAAAAATATTGTCAATTGTGTGTGATTTGGAAATGAATATAAGTATTAAGAGTAGTTAGACTGTCTAAGCTAATACGACGTTACCACTTTATGGTTTAAACTATTAATGCACTCGTTTTAAGATTAATGTGCATGGAAACTGATATAAATGTCAATTTTTGATATAAGGTAAATAAAATAAGGACACGTCTCAAACGAATTAGAGTATATTTGTTGAAGCTTGAAACTTTCAACTTGAAAGTAGCCTAAATGTCTAGGTCATGTTATTCGTGTGTCATCTCAGCTTTATCTTATCACCTTACTAATAACACATCAATAACTAAAACACACATTCATAAAATTAAAAAAAAATATATATATATATATATATATATATATATATATATATATATATATATATATATATATATATATATATATATATTAGTATTGTAAGTCCCACAAAGTGACGAAACACTATCAAAAATAGTCCACCTACTCACAAATAAAGAAAAAAAATGGCACATATTGGTAAAATGTCTAAGTGACGAATGACACGGGATTCTGATGCAGTTTGACTAGCCATTCGTTAGCCACTAATCCCAAAAATCCCCAGTGGCACCTTGCACCGTGCGATCGAAATGGAGAGAGATCCTCTCAAGTTATTTTTAACTTGATTGATCAAGTTGCAATTATCAACCATTGGATCAAATTTAATGGCTCAAATCATCTCATGTTCTTTTGATTTGAGCCATTGGATTGATAATTGTCCAACTTGATCAATCAAGTTATAAATAACTTGAAGAGGATCTCTTCCCGATGGAAATGGATTAAGATGCGTGTGTACTTATAATAAGTATATTGATTGTACAATTATTCTAACTTCATTTTATCTGTATAAATATCTTTATGCTTATCTTTATTATATACACAAATAGTAAACCATAAAACTTGTTCTTTCTTAAGGATTAAAAAGTTACAAAATAAGTAATGTTGTTTGAATAATATATCTTAATTTATAAAAAATAATTATATCTATTAATTATTTAAATGCTTAACTATAATTTAATTTATAAACTTTATCGCTCTCACTCAGGGGTGGTAATTCTCGACACGACACGAACCCGACACGAAGTTAAACAGGTTTGGGTTGAGGATAAACATGTTTGGGTCAAAAACAGGTCAACTCGTCTAACCCGTTTAATAAATGGGTCGTGTTAAGCTGAGTAAATATTAAACAGGTCAACCCGTGAACCCGTTTAAGTATAGTTATTTGTCTATTAATTTTATGTTGGATGCGGATTAAATGTATTGTGTTATGTACTTACTACGATTGAATTACGATTATACCTCATATATCATAGAAATTAACGCTTATAATTGAGAAAATTGTCGTATAGTTATTTGTCTATTAATTTTATCATATTTTAAATCCTTATATCATTTTTACATTTAAACTAGTTAAATCAACAAACCACCAATCTTATTCACTACTTGACCTATTTAATTAAATAGGTTAAACGAATCAAAAATGGGTTACACGTGTTATACAGGTGTGGGTTAGGGTTGATTTTATTGACACGATTAATAAATGTGTCGTGCTTAGGTAGAGGTTATACTAACCCGCCAACACGCGAACCCGAATAGGTCAATATGAACATGACTCGATTACCACCCCTAGTCTCACTTACTTGTACTATTGTTACCCCTTACCCTCCTATTCGCTATACCCGCTTTATTGATATGACACGACAATTTTTAATAACTTTTTGTACCGTATCTTTTTTCATTTACTACTTTTAACTTGTCAAACTTTATATTGTATGTCTCATATATTTTTACGATCTACTCACTTTATTAACAAGGCAAGACATTTTTTTTTATAGTTTTATGCTTCGTATTTTTTGTGTCTTTCTACATTTGACTTATAATTTTTTTCTGTCTCTTTCTCTTCGTAGTTTTATAATAAAAATAAAAAATCTATTAAAGAGTGGGTGTTGATATAAATAATGCCTAAAAACATTATTAATACTTTTCGATATCTTTATGTTTTGATAATCACAAAATGTAAAATCATTAATCGCAAAGATTAGTACGTAAACAAGTATTTAATTGTTAATATACATTTTAACAACTCAATCACTTAAGATATGAATAAACAAAATGCCTAATGCATTTTATGATCAAATGACCATTTTCTTAAACACTAGACTTTTTATAAAATGTCACAAAATAATTTATATCTTTTACAAAATCATTTTTGGACATAAAAAAACATGTTTATTTTAAAATAAATATATGAATTTAAATTTTCAAACAAAAATGGCAAAAATATTCCAGAAAAACTTTCCCCACAAAAAGACAAAGTAGGGCAACGTTCTGATTGGGCGGTCCCCTTAATTTACTAGGCGGCCCCCTTAATTATTAAGGGGACCGGCCACACTCCTCAGCTCCCCTGCTTTGCCTATAAATACTGGATCATTTCTGAAATTTTTCCTCACTTCTAATTCTCCATTTCCATCTTTTAAAATCTTTTGATCATATAATCTTATTAAGCTTTTGTTTTCAAGTGATTAAAGCTTCCACTATCAAAATGAAAAAGAAAGAATACTCCTTTAACAACTAGAGAAAAAGTATTGTAGCTTAATCTATATTGTTTGTTTTTTGTGTAAAGTGTTGTGTATTTGTAATAAGTAGATCAAAGTGTAAGTAAATAGTTGTGTTGTAAAGAAGTAGTGTAGAAGTAATGCGAAGTTGTGAATTAGTTGCGGTTTGAAGAAGTCGTGAAGCCATCGTGAAGATGTCGTGAAGAAGTCGTGAGCTAGTCGTGAAGAAGTCGTGTAGAAGTAGTGAAGAAGTCGTGTAGAAGTCGTGAAGAGGTCGTGAGATTAGTTCTAGCTATTATTAGAACTCGACATTTAGCTTAGTGTCGTTAATCGGTGTAAGTAAAAGTGTGTAAGATTTCTCCGCCACAAAGGGAGTTTGTTGACATAATGAAGTGAACTCTCGAGTAGATGATTCGGGGAGTGGAGTAGGTAAGGAAAGTGTCCTTGTAGCAGAACCACTATAAATCATTATGTTGTGGTTTGATCTTTCCATCCCTATCTTTTCTTTCATTACTTTACTTACTTCGTTATTATTTACTTATATATATTTGTTCATATTGCTCAAGTATTGAATTCACATAGGATCGAATCAAAGTTTTTAAAATAAATAAAAGTTTTCACAATAAATTAAAAAGACGTAAAAATATTCAATACTTTTCTAGTTTTCCACAGTGGGGGATAACCAAAATCTTAAATATATATATATATATATATATATATATATATATATATATATATATATATATATATATATATATATATATATATATATATATATAATTGATAAGCGTCTAGTATAGCAAAAAAAAAAAGTATATCTATACTACATATAAAGAGAAATAAATTTACTTAAAAATTAAAAGCTTAAAAAATGTGTAATGTTGTTATACTAAATTACGTACTCCTCCTAAAATAAACTTTAAATATTTAAATACTTAAATTTAATTTAAACACTAACTTTTTCCACTCTCATTTACTTCACATCTATACATCCATAAAAAAATAATTACACACAGTCACACACAAATTAAAACTACTATATACCACAACGTAACCATGCGTGAATAATCGTCCGGTAGAAATTTGTAAATGCTCAAAGTCTATATAAATGGTTGTCCAGTTGTCTTGCGTGACTAGTTTGTGGTCCTTCACTGCAAAAAAATCCCGCAATCTTAATGGAATAGTGTTGCTAAGTATTAATTAAAGTTTCAAACCATACTTAACTCGTTCTAAATAGTAAAAGGACCTTGTTTCATATCATAACCTTACCACTTGATACCTAGTATTATGCATAAGCATTATGTACCTAGCTCGTATATTTCATTTATTCGTAGTCTTATTAAGACATGTGTATTATGTGTCATTTATTTGCATGCTTCGAACAAAATGTAGAGTGAGATTGATTCCTCTCATGGAGCGTGCTTCATCAATCACTCCGATCGTTCAAATTATAGTTTTTGGTCGAGTGGTTCCCGAGTATTTGACTCTAAGTCTCCTCTAACCTTGATTTTCTTTGTCTATGCATCACTATTATAAAGACCAAGTCTCGATCTTGACATCTGGATCAGAGCAAGAGACGCTCGCCCAAATTACTTATATTACACAGGATCCACTTACTACTAGTATTGGTATTTTGCAAAAGTAAACAATAGTCATTATATCAATGTGGACTAAATGTATTTTCAATAATAAAACTGTAGTGTATGATTACCTTGAGGAGAAGATTGAAGCGTCAGCTAAAAAGTATACGGCGCGATCAGATCATAACAAAAGGACTCGAATCAAGAAAACATGATTTAGTTTCTCTACGACGTAACGCTTTGCACTTTGCTCTATGTTACAACTTTTAATTTATTTGGGTCTTCAGATGAGGACTATATGGTTCTTGTTGGAAGTCCAAGGGGAAGAACTAATGGTTCTAGAGTTATGGAGAGCGACAAGGATATCATGTCAAAGCCAAGATTCCCAATTTTATTGAAAATCTTGTCATTGAAGTTCTGTTTGATTGGTTGTATGAGGTTGACAAGTTCTTTGACAACATGAATGCTCCCTAAGAATAGAAAGTTAAGATTGCGGCTTATAAGTTGCGTAGAGGGTAAGGCTGCTCAAGGGGTGAAAACCGGACCGAACCGAGAATCGAGATCGAATCCGGCAAAAAACCTAGACTGAGACCGGACCGAAAGTGGTCGGTCCAGTCTCGGTCCAAATAGGCTAAACGTCCGGTTTTTAAGCCGGACCGAGACCGAAATTAGAAAAAACCCTAGACTGAGACCGGACTGATAAAGAGAAATTTGTTACGCTTTTAGGGGGTCATTTAAGCCATAAATCGTGTTTTTATGATCAAATACTACCTTAAATCGTTTCTTTTGTCATTTTAGGTACTTGGGACATGAATTCTGGAAAATGAAGCATTTTGGAGTTTTTCAGACGTTTTTATACTCAAGTATGAAGAAAACAAGAAAAGTCAAGAAAAGTCAGGAAATCACACCTGACGGCATCAGGCTTTACATGCTGACGCCGTCACCTTACACTGGAATGATGGTGTATTTTACAAGTGACACCCTAGAAACCAAAGTCAGGATAACACCTGGCGGCATCAGGTGTTCCAGAACCAAGGTGTAACTTTAGGGTTTTCAAGCCCTCTTTTCCTTTATGTTCAATTGAAGATAAGTTTTCTTTTTAATCATTCAATATGTCTATGTGTTGTTTGATTAATTGTTTATCTTGTCTTACTGTTGATATAAATAAATGACTAAAAACGTTATTTATATCTTTCGATATCTCTATGTTTTGATAATCACAAAACGAAAACACATCAAACCAAAGATCATGACGTAAACAAGTATTTAGTAGTAAATAATCACTTTCACCATCTAATCACTTAAGGTATGAATAAACAAAGTGTTTAGTGCAATTTATGATCAAAGGAAAACTTAATTAAGTATTACAAAGTTTATTTAATTATATAAACATATTATATATTTTTGAAAAACACTTTTGATAATAAAGAAAAATGTTTTATTCATACTAAATATATGAATTCAAATTTTTATCCAAAATCAGTTAGTTTTTCACCAAATAAACTTTCCCTACTAAAAAACAAAAAATCTGGCCGTTACAGCTGGGCGGCCCCCTTAATTATAAAGGGTGGTTCCCTTAATTTTAAGGGGGCCGGCCTTGATTTAAGGGGACCGGCCACGCTCCTCTGTCAGATTTTGTTGCCTATAAATACCACCTCAAATCTGGAATTTTTCTCACCTTTCTGCACTAAAAACTTTCTGATTCAGATCTCCATTTCAATCTTAAAAATCCTTTGATCATATAATTCATAAGCCTTTGTTTCCAAGTGATCCAAAGCCTCATTCATTCAAGTGCAAAGAGAAGAATACTTCTAATCATCAAGACTAGGAGTATTACAACTTAGTATCATCTTGCTATCTAAGTTGCTTGATCATTTCATCTTGTGTATCATTCATTCTTTAGTGAATATAGTGTATACATTGGTTAGATAGATTTAGATATAGAATCTAGATTTATTGAAGGTGTGAAGTAGTACTAGAAGGGAAGAAGTAGAGGCGGATAAGAATAGTGATAGAAGAAATAAGTAGTGGTAGTATATTGAAGTGGAGATAGTTGTTAAGACAAAGAAGTTGAAGCTTTGAAGTTGAGAAGACCTTGAAGCCTAGAAGTTGTGAAGTAGTATATATCTTGGAGTAGTGGTTAGGACTTAGTAGTGAAGGTGTGAAGAAACAAGTGGCGTGAAGAAAAAGAGTTAGGAAGTAGTAAGTTGTGAAGAAGCTAGGAGCGAAGTAGAAAGTTGTGAAGAAGCTAGGAGTGAAGTAGAAATGTGTGAAGAAGAATTGGTGTGACGTAGATTGGTGTGAAGAAGTTGTGATTGTGTTGTGACAAAGTTGTGGTGTATAATTTGGTGTGTAAGGTTTTCTCAGCCATAAGGGAGGTTTTTGATCTAGTGAAGAAAACTCTCGAGTAGGTGACTCGGGGAGTGGAGTAGGGCAAGGAAGGTGTCCTTGTAGCCGAACCTATCTTTTCGTTTCTAACTTTAAGCATCTTACTTAAAGGAAGAATTTGTTACACCCCACTTAAATGTACACCCAAATCGCCTTAGCCTTCCGTGTATGCACTCATCTTTAGTGCATTATTGTTATTTGTTAAACCCTAAGTTAACTTTCTAATTGATTACATGGTTGCTAAGTCGAGTCATATCCTTGTACATATTGTTTTGGGACGATTGGGACTCATGGGTAAAGTACTTATATTATGAAGTAATGGGGAAGAACATCACTTATTACCCTCATATGTACGTTAATCTTAAAAGTGCTCCAAGTGTTTTGATTTTCTTAATTCGAGTCATTAGATTAGTTTAATGTAAAGTATGTAAAGATTCAAGTGTAAGGGGAATTTTCATTCCCTATGATGTATTATTTTGGATGGTATGGTAAGAGTGTATATCAAAAAAAATAATAATAATAAAAAAATAAAAAATAAATAAAAAAATCGAAAAATCAAGAAAAAGAAAAAAAAGAGAAAAAGAAAAAGAGAAAAAACATACGGACTACCATCCCGTTTCATTCTATGTTCATTTTATGTTTTTGTTATTTTTCATTTATTAGCTTAAGTCGAGTCTAGTCTTGGCTTAGCAACGCCACATTGTACATGTAATTAACCAAGATTGTTAACTCGCCACCAGTAAAACTTCCTTTATCCAACAAAACCGTGTATTTCATATCCCTACACCTAACGTTACAACCCTTTAAAAGACCTCTTTGATAGTTTATCCTAGGTGCTTACGCCATGTGGTGGAGGTTTGATCCTTTCCCAAGCCTATGGTAATCTATTTTGCTATGACAGGTAGTGAGAGATATTTTCCGTTTCCATATTGTAATTTACACTTTATTACACCCGAGAGATGTGAGTATCTAAACACTATTTGTGAGGTGCTAGTGTATGACCTTCGTGCTTGTCTATTGGTCTTTAGTGGAACGATTATTTGTTGTAATTACTTTTATATTAGTGTTAAATGACCCCTAACTTGTATTTTGACTAGAATAAAAGCGCATTTGCTTGAGGACAAGCAAATCTCAAGTGTAAGGGTATATGATGAGGCGAAAAATGATCCGTTTTTAGGGGGTCATTTAAGCCCGAATTCGAATTTATTTGATCAAATATTGCACTAAATCATTCCTTTTGTGATTTTAGGTACTTTGAGAGTGAAATCTGGAAAAGGAAGCAATTCGGACGTTTTTTGAGCATAAAAGTGAAGAAAACGCCAAAGTCTTAATTTTCCATGCTGGGAACAGTAGGTGACGGCGTCAAGAGTAACTCCCTGACGGCGTCAAGAGCAAAATTCCATGACGGTCCAGTAGAGATTTGACGGCGTCATGAAGGTAGGGCGTCAAGAGTAAAAGTCATGACGGCCTGGAAATGATTAAGTCTTGACGGCGTCAAATGTAGATCAAGGCAGTCCGAGAATAGTTTTGGCGGCGAGGTGACGGCGTCACAATGTTTATCTTGACGCCATCAGACCCCTTTTCCTATATATAGTTTTCTAATTTTTCACATTTAGAGAGAAGTTTTAGGAGAAACCCTAAGTACGATTTTGGTGTAACTTTACAGGTTTTTCAAGGGTTCCAACCCCTTGATACCTTGCATGTTTAATCAAGATAAGTGTTCCTTTAATTCAATCAATATGTCTATGTGTTGGTTGTCTATATCTTGTTCTTGTCTTAATTCCATCATGCTAGGCTAGATCTATCTTGTGTTTGCTTAGATCTAATGAAACCTAGATGTTGATTATGTGTTGATTACTTGTTTATTCTTGTCTTGGATGAATGATTTATATGTTAGGCTTAAGAAAACTGGCAGATCTCCAATTGGTAACATGCTTGAACATCTTAAGAAACATGAACCGACGCGCACTAGGTCTTTATTGATTGTATTTAATGCATGAGCCACTGTTTACAATCCCTATAGTTGTGCTGAGCATGGTGTAAGAGGAGATAAGAGCTCATAGAATTGGGGAGTTAAGTGTGCCACCCCATGAATGGTATTAAGGAATACGATCTGTCATCCATGCAATTATAACAAGTAATTAACATGTAAAAGATGTCTAAGGAGTAGTGAAATCTAAGTAAACACATTTTCTCCAATTACTGCTCACAACTTTAGTATAATTTAGTTTGTTTTCATTTTTTAATATTTTATTTTGATTGCATCTTAGTATTGGGTTAGTTGAATAGCAACTAATTTCGCCAAAATCCTTCAAACCCGAGATTTTAAATTGCTTTCTAAAAAATATAAAAATACAAAAATAATCTTCCCTCATCTTTAGAACTAGTATTTAGGTTTTCTAATCCTAGCGACACTATTCCTAGCTGAACGATCAATCCCCCGGTACTTGTCACTATACTATACTACAACGATCAGGTACACTGCCTGGTGGGGGTTGTAAGCTTCTCAAGATTCCTTGAGAGGTAAAGCTTGGTGCGATTCCCACGTCATCATGTGCATATATTGATTTCACATAAAGATCAACTAAAATTCATTCATAACATTAATTTTACAAAAATAAACCAAGTACATAAACTTATATTAAAACACTTATACATATATATATGCTTATATATATGATATATGAAATTATAAATTCTTTCCCAACATTATACATAAGTAGTGTTTATACAGAATCGTAAATAAACTAGTATCTACACTTTTGCATTAAAGAGTTTTTGAAATTGTGCATTATACATAAGTAGTGTTTATACAAAATCGTAAATAAACTAGTATCTATATTTTTGCATTAAAGAGTTTTGAAATTTTCATCTAATCTTTAGAAGATAACTTTTACAAAACAAATAAAACGAAAAAGACGTAAAACTATTCAACCCCCCTTCTAGTTTTCCACACTTTCTTTTAACATGCTAGCTTAATTCTTCTTGTGTTTACTTAGATCTAATGAAACCGAGTTGTTGATTATTGGTTGTTGATTTGTTATTAGTTGATTTGGTTGATTGATTTTTGCGTTAGGCTTAGGAAAACTGGTATACTCCTACATGGTAATAGGCTTGAACGTTTTAAGAAACATGATCAGATTTGTACTATGAAGTTATTGGTTGTATTTAATGCATAAGTAACTGTTTACGATGTCTGGATAGGAAGAGATAGAAGCTTATAGATTAGGGAAGGACGTACACAGCCCCATGACCGGTATTAAGGAGTACAACCCTTCATCTAAACAACTATAACAAATCAATTAATCAGTAAGAGATAACTATGGAGTAGTGAAATCTAAGTAAACACAATTCTTCCCATTATAAGAGTTCACCACATTTACTTTTCTGTTATTTTATTTTATTTTGCATTTGTAGTAATTTTGGGTTCGTTGACTAGCAACTAGTTCCGCCCACTCTTCCAAAACCAGAGATTTTTACTTGTTTTCATAAAAACATACAAATACAAAAAGAATCATCCCTCACCTCTATACCTTGTTTAAGTAGTATTTAATCCTAACGACAATATTCTCCTATTGAATGATCAATCCCCAGTACTTGCCACTCACTATACTACATCGATCAGGTACACTGCCTGGTGGGGATTACAAGCTTCTCAAGAACCCTTGAGAAGTAAAACCTTTTGCAAGGTTGCAAAACCACGTATCAAGTTTTTGGCGCCGCTGCCTGGGGAATACTTATTGTTTAGGATAAATTTTATTTTCATTAGGTCTACTCATTAGATTCCTTTCTAGTGAGATGTTTCTTTTCTTTTTATTAGGTTTTCTTTAGTTTATCTTTCTTCTTTGTTTCTTTTATTTGTAAACCTTCTCGATGGATAACAATAGCATTGATCGTTTGATTCCTGTTATACGTGTTTTTCGTCGAAGAATTTTCTAACTACCCAATCCGATCCCTGTAGTGGAAAATGAGAAACCACCTAACCTCTCACCTGATCATCACTTTGGAAATAATTCTGAGATAGAGGAATCTGACCATGATAACGACCATAGAATCAGCCCTTTTTACTGTTCGGGCTCCGATGAGGACCTAGATGATGGTGATGTAATTAATGAGGATAGGATGAAAGAGGAGATGAATCCTCTTAAGTATGTTGATCCTAGGACAAGAATTGGAAAAAACAACCTCTTTAACATGCAATTCCCATTTAAGATTGGATATAGGAGCATTGATGCTTACCTTAACTCATCCTTACCTATGAACATAATTTCACGTGCCAACTTTAATAAAATCATGGTAAATAAGTTAGAATATCAAAGGAATAATGTTGTTGCTAGGATTGAGTCATTGCACGTGTTTGTAGGAAGTTTTGCGTATTTGGTTGATTTTATGGTTATGGAGAACTTACGAGAATTCATTGATGATAAATTGACCCAAATCATATTTGGAGAACCCTTTAAACGGTTAACCAATCTTGATGAAAAACTTATGGATGGGTTGATTACCTTTTCGGATGGAGATGAAGATTTTGTTTACCAAATGCCACGCTCGCACCCTAGATTTAAGAATCACTCAATTGCGGCATGCAATAGAATTCCCCCTATCGAGTTGTTGAGCGAGAATGACAAAAAAGAAAGGACTAAAATATTCCCAAGTGTGAGGGTATTTGATAAAGAGAAATTTGTTACGCTTTTAGGGGGTCATTTAAGCCCTAAATCATGTTTTTATGATCAAATACTACCTTATATCGTTTCTTTTGTCATTTTAGGTACTTGGGACATGAATTCTAGAAAATGGAGCATTTTGGAGCTTTTTGGATATTTTTATGCTCAAATATGAAGAAAACAAGAAAAGTGAAGAAAAATCAGGAAATCATACCTGACGGCGTCAGGCTTTACATGCTGACGCCGTCACCTTATACTGGAATGATGGTGGATTTTACAAGTGACGCCTCAGAAACCAAAGTCTGGATAACAGCTAACGGCGTCAGGTGTTCCAGAACCAAGGCCGCCCCTCGTTTGCTCTACAAGAGACGACCCAGAACGCCTATAAAGGGACGACGTCAGAAGTGGATCTAGGTGATCCTAGAACCCTAAACAAGGCGATCTGACGGCGTCAGAGGCCAAAGCCTGACGCCGTCAGAGTTGTATATCTATATATATACTTTTCGATTTTTCATTCATTAGGTGTAAGTTTTGGGAGATAAAACCCTAAACGAATTTTACTGTAACTTTAGGGTTTCCAAGCCCCGTTTTCCTTCAAGTTCAATTGAAGATAAGTTTTCTTTTTAATCATTCAATATGTATATGTGTTGTTTGATTAATTGTTTATCTTGACTTTCTTTTAACATGCTAGCTTAGTTCTTCTTGTGTTTATTTAGATCTAATGAGACCTAGTTGTTGATTATTAATTGTTGATTTGTTATTAGTTTATTTGGTTGATTGATTTTCGCGTTAGGCTTAGGAAAACTGGCCATACTCCTACATGATAATAGGCTTGAACGTCTTAAGAAACGTAATCAGATGTGTGCTATAATGTTATTGGTTGTATTTAATGCATAAGTAACTGTTTACGAGGCCTGGATAGGAAGAGATAGAAGTTTATAGATTAGGGAAGTACGTACACAGCCCCATGACTGATATTAAGGAATACAACCCTTCATCCAAACAACTATAACAAATCAATTCAGTAAGAGATAACTAGGGAGTAGTGAAATCTAAGTAAATACAGTTTTTCCCATTATAAGAGTTCACTACATTTACTTTTCTGTTATTTTATTTTATTTTGCATTTTTAGTAATTTTGGGTTAGTTGACTAGCAACTAATTCCCCCTACTCTTCCAAAACCCGAGATTTTTACTTGCTTTTATAAAACATAAAAATACAAAAAGAATCATCCCTCATCTCTAGACCTAGTTTAAGTAGTATTTAATCCTAACGACACTATTCCCCTAGAGAACGATCAATCCCCCAATACTTGCCACTCACTATACTACATCGGTGAGGTACATTGCCTGGTGGGGATTGCAAGCTTCTCAAGATCCCTAGAGAAGTAAAACCTTTTGCAACATTGCAAAACCACGCATCACAGACCGAATGTTGTCGGTCCGGTCGGTTTTATCTGTCGGTCTGGTCCATTCGGTCCGTTTGCTCACCTGTAGAGGGGCTGGAGCTTGGTTGCAAAACCAACAAGACAACCATAGGAGACAAAGAAAATGTTTTATTGATAAATGGACAAGAATGAAGTGAATGATTTAAGGTAGATTTTTACCCCCATATTTGAACAAATTTTATATCAACAATATCATAATTGTGTGTACGGTAAGTAGATTGAGGGAATGCTTAAGTTTACCAACTCATTGTAATTTGAGGGAAATTGAGTAAGTACCACTGCTGGGCACCTAAGTGGATTGAATATATCAGTTTAAAATAAGTTAAGTTTGGCATCCGTTTGGTAACGGATCAAGTTTAAAACTTGGCTATTAAGGCAGAGGGAATGGTTACTAAATCCGGAATTAGGTATAGGCATTCAACAAGAGAAAGTTCATATACTTTAGCTAATCAGATGGGTTGGCCCAATCAAAACCAGTTTACCCTTCCTAATGTTACTACCTCCAGTTCAAAGGCCAATGGAAATGGAGTAGATAATCTAACGGATAATCAACCGGCCCAAATCCTTATGTTAAACCAATGGGCTCTAAGTGCTTTAGGTGTGGACTACCGGGTCATAGGTTTAATGCATGTCCACAAAGGAGTACTTATTATGAGGAGCATGAGGATGAAGAGGGATCATAATTAGATGAGACGATTTATGAAATGTAAGATTTTGAATACACTAAGGCCTTAGAAGGAGAGGTGGAGCAAGTAGCTTATCTTATCCAACGGGCTTTGTGTTCACTAAGGGGGCATTTGGTTCACTGGAATTCGATGTAATTCGTTGTAATTGTAATCTGAATTACATTAGAATCCTGTTTGGTTGGCAGGATGGATGTAATTGTAATTCAGATTACATTACGTTGCTTGTTTGGTTTGCAAGGTAATGTAATTGGATTACAACCAATCACGTCCAGCGATGTAATTCAGATTACATAGCAAACTTGATGGAATGTGTTGAATTACATTGTAATTCAGATTTTTAAAAGTTAAATATCATTATTTATCTTTCGACGTTATTATTAATATATTATTTAATTTTAAAAAATAAAAATTATTATTATTATTATTATTATTATTATTATTATTGTTATTATTATTATTATAAAATAATAATATTTATATAATAATAATAATAAACAATATTTATTATAATAATATTTAAATAATAATAATAAAATAATATAATATTATAATAATAACTATATAATAATTATTAAAATAATAAATATTTATTATAATAATAATATAGAATAATAATAATTTAATAATAGTAATAAAAATATAATAATAATAATAATAATAAATATTTAATTTAAAATAATAATATTTATTATTTTTATTATATTTATATAATAATTATAATAATATTTATTATTATTATTATTATTATTAATAATAATAATAATAATAATAACAATAATAATAATAATAAAACAAAATAATAATAATAATAATAATAGTAATAATAATAATAATAATAATAATAATAATAATTTATTATTATTACTATTATTATTATTATTATTATTATTATTATTATTATTATTATTATTATTGCTTTTATTAATAATAAATATTATTTTTATTATTGTTATTATTATTATTATTATTAAAGGTTTATTTTTTTTTATTTATTTTTTTTTTTTTTTGAATTCCAATTAAGTTAAGATCCAACCAAACAAAGTGACAGAATACATTAATTACAATTCCAACATATTACAATTACAACACATTTCATCTTTTTGAATTACAATTCATTTGATAGATTACAATTCCTTTCAAAACATACTGCGAACCAAACGCACCCTAAAGGTTATTAATTGTTCGTAATGTAACAAGATTTTTTAAACTAAATGTTTAGTGAAGGAGAATGTTTGTTCTATTGTTATTGATAGAGAGAGTTACGAGAACTTGGTTTCTAGGGCATTGGTTAAAGCTTTTAAGCTACCAATCAAGGCTCATCCTAATCTTAATCCATATCAAATTGGTTGGATTAAGAATGGACCAATTATAAAGTGACCGAGATTTTTAAGATTCCTCTTACAATTGAAAATTTTTACAATGAATTGGTATGATGATTATGGATGTAACTCTAGCTCAAGCTGAATTTGATTATAATAGTGCGGTTCATAGTTCGACGAGTTTTTCACCATTTGCTATTGTATACAAGACTCCACTAAATCAAGTGGTGGATTTGGTCGATTGATCGGGCAAGAAGAATATTCAAGCAAATAGGATGGTGGAAGATGTGCAAGTTACTCGTGAAGTTGTTCAGGCTAAGATTACTGAATCAAATGTTAAGTACAAGGCCGATATGATGCGAATAAACATTGTCGGGTTAAGTTGTTTAATGAAGGTGATGAAGCATTGGTGTTTCTTCGAAAGGAGCGTTTTCAGTAGTTACTTATAGCAAGCTTGAACAAAAAAAAGTATGAACCTTAAAAGGTTTTGAGATAGATCAATGACAATATTTATGTGGTAGATCTACCTAATACCATGCGTATTTTAAAGATTTTAAACATTTTATACATTCAGGAGTTTCACCCAAGGATGAAGTTGAAGATGAGAACTTGAGGACGAGTTCTTCTAAAGTGAGTGGAATGATGAGGACAATATTGAAGAGTTAGCTGAGAAGTATATGGAGTGACTGCATCATGACAAAAGGACTCGAATCAAGAAAACATGATCTAATTTCTCTACTGCGTAACACTTTGCTCTTTGCTCTTTGTTACGACTTTTAATTTATTCACTTTTAGTTTTCTCTATGACGTAGCCATATGTTTGCCGTAGAGCTCTTGAATAAGGATTAATTTTGGCGTCTTAGTTATTACCCTGTAAACAAGATAATCTTGCTACAACGTAGAGGCTTCGAATACCGATTTTTTTTTTTAGGCGGTTTTACCTATGTTACAGTGAATTTTCTCCCAAGATTTACTTCGTTATAGATATTAGGGTTTGGAATTTTTGTTTTAGCATTCAAATATGAATAAACTTTGACTTTAAATGTTTAAAATCTTTTGTGATTTGTTAATCCTTGTTAAGGTTTTATTCACGTTTCAACTTGATGTAAAATTATCATTGTTCATTATGTAGAAATGGCATGGAAGCTTGGCAGAGCACTATCCAAGTACATCTCCATACATTGTTGGCACCCTATCAGTCTATCACCCTATGACCCTACCCAAGAACTTGTATTTTAACTTTGTATTGCTGTGATTTAATACTCTGTAACAAAAAGATTTTATTTCTGAATTTGCATCTTGCAATATTTCGTACAGTTGGCACATCAACTATCGGACAAATTGCAAGTTTTAGGGGCCCTATTGACCATGCAGCATATATAAAGACTAAACATTCTGATGAAAATAGGAAGTGCAAAACAGCCAATACTGGGTCATACTCTAGTCAACTAGTATAACAAATTGACCCTTTATTTCATTTTATTTATCGTGACCATGCTTCAAACATATCCACAAGTTTTATAAAATTACAATTACACGTCGGGACGGAATCAAGGTGAATCACAAAAATTACCAGGACGCATATGAAATTTTACGACATAGTGCATTAAAAAAAAAAAAAAAAAAAAAAAAAAAAAAAAAAAAAAAAAAAAAACATGTATCTTTCAATTGCTCAGGGTCCAAAAAGTATCATGCTTCTCGTCTTGTTTAGTTTTTGTTAAATGCACTTTGTCATTTTTTGCATTGGGGGTCCAAAAATTACCCAACGAAGTAATCATTTCATTTTGATATCGTATATCAAAGATAACAACTTTGGAGACATAAATGTAATAATGTACATAAATCAAGCTACACCTTTAAATGGTTGTGCCTACAAAAAGCTCACTTTGGTGATTCCTCCCACCTCTGTATGGTGTTGCTATAGTGTGTCACAGCTATTTTGGTGTATGTCTTGTTGTAGCGTAACTTGTTATGTTCGATTTTCCTCCTTTTATGAGGTGTGATAATGAAATCTCTGTTAAAAAAAAAAAAAAAAAAAAAAAAAAAAAAAAAAGCACACAAGGTAGAGACCACACACATAAAAGCATATATTACCAAGAGGCAATAAAGAAGAAAAAACCAATAGCACATCTAACTAGCAAACATTGTATCTTTTTAAAAGTGAGGTTGTGTTTTTGATGTGTAGTGTAAGATAATATCATTTCACAATGCTTTCCCCAACATTACATGTTACTTGCAGCCTTGCTTTTTGTTCTTCTTCCCCATCACGTTTTATATACAATGGGCCTACGATTGGTTATAAGCCAAGAAAGGGTTATCATATAGAATCAACTTCTGTTGTCTTAGAAATCTGTATTGAGTTTGTAAGTTCGACTAATCGACTGTGATTGAGATTCTCTCATTTTTAACTTCCTTATGATCTTCTCATGTTAATGTTTTTGTGAGAGAGAGTAAATAAATGAGTCTCATATATTACTTAATGATGACCTTACTATTTTAATATACTTTCATTTAGTTGGCTCAACATGACAAAACATGATAGACAAACATTAAAAAATCTTAATCCGTTCGACTGTCACTTCATGTATATTTTCTTGCTCCTCTAGCATATTCATCAATGACACTATTTATCTACACTATGATACAATTTGTTACATGATTTTTTCTACACTATGTTAATCGTGAGATATCTTGATTTTCATAATACTACATGCAAATTTTGAATAATGAAAAATGAGGAAAACTTGCCTACTGCAACAAGCAGGCTTCTTGCCTGCTTTTCCTTTGATAAAAATTAAAAAAAATTGTGATTAAGCCTCTGAATTCAGGTCACTAATACACTTTCCCCTCTGAGCCCCTCTCTTTTTTACATAGAAAAGCAGGTAATTGCCTGCTGTGAAAAGCAGGCATCATTTTCTCATGAAAAATATGCGCCCACATACATGTTAATGTTAATGGGATAAATATGGTATGACGCTAAAAAAAAATTGTCATCTAATAACACCTAAATTATGTGTCATCAAAAGTTTTAAAAAGGGCCACTAAAATAAAAAAAGTGTCATCAAAAATATAAAAGAAGTGTCACTAAAATTTTATAGGCTTATCTCACACTTAAAAAAGTGTAAGTAGAGTTCTAGTAGATAAAAATATATTTATAATGACGCAAATAAAAAAAGTATGAGTATATATTTTTTTGCTTTTGTGACATGTTTTGTTTATGAAAGATGTCATTATATTAGAATCTTAGATTCAGTGACACTTTTTTATGTCAATAAAACCTCTATCACTAAATCTTTATTTTCTTGTAGCGTGAGTGGTATCTAACACTCAATATGTTAAACAAGGACGAAGTTTAAAACAATGAAAAACATTGTTTATGGGTAAACTAGATTTATAAAGAACAACTATTTTATATGCACGTCATGGTTAATCATATAGTTTCATTTGGAATTTGCTAATCTGTAACTCAGATGACATTTATTTTTAACTTGACTCATTTTTATATCATATTGTTAAAACTTAGACTGTTTTTTCGATATTTCGAGATTACCCTTTCCTTAAAATACAACACAACTCTTACACACTTTTACTTGTCTGCCCTTTTTGTTTTCCATTCTATGCTTTTGGTTTTGTACAATCGTAACCAAAATTTATAACAAAATGGTTTTATAAACCTTCAAATTTAAGAATCGAACCTTCAAATTTAAGAATCGAATTTTTTAAAATTTTTTAAAAATGGATCAAAATTAATCTCAAATGAAAGAAGATTAAATTATAAGATTTTTGATATAGATTGTTAAATAATCTTAGTTATTACCTTGTATATATTTTATAAAGTGCGTATATATTTTTCAAAAGATGTATAAAAAAATCGTAATTGAAATTCGTATTAAATTCGGATTATAAAATTAAGAATCATATGATTATAAGGAATATACAATAATGAATAGGGAAATTGGCAAAAAAAGGCATCATACTTGCCACCTTTTGTCATAGTATGTAGCGTACTTTTTTTATTTTGATTATAGCACTTTTACTTGATAAAAATTAATTTTTTATTTTTCGAAAAAAAATTAATTTCTTATTTCTCGAAATTAAAAAAATTTTGAAAAAAAATTAAAATAATTTTTTATTTTTCGAAGAAAAAAAATTATTTTTCGAAAAAAAAATTAAAAAAAATTTTGAAAAAAAATTAAAATAATTTTTATTTTTCGAAAAAAAAATTTATTTTTCGAAATATTTTTTTTGAAAAAAAATTAAAAATATTTTGAAAAAAAAAATATTTTGAAAAAAAAAATTTTTTTTAGCAAAATAAAAAATTATTTTAATTTTTTTTAAAATTTTTTTTTCAAATTTTTTTTAATTTTTTTTCAAAAAATAAAAAAAAAATATTTTTTTCGAAAAATAATTTTTTTTTCAAAAAATAAAAAATTATTTTAATTTAAAAAAAATATATTTTTTCAAAATTTTTTTAATTTCTAGAAATAAAAAATCAATTTTTTTCGAAAACGTGCGAAGACGGACGAAAAAGTGTAAAAACGGTCAAAAACGAATGAAAATGTGTAAATACGGATAAAAACGTGTAAAAACGAACAAAAATGTGTAAATACAGACAAAAACGGACGAAAACGTGTAAAAACGGTCGAAAACGAACGAAAACGTGTAAATACAGACATAAACGTGCGAAACGGTCGAAAACGTGAAAAAACGGACGAAAACGTGTAAAAACGAATGAAAATGTATAAATACGGACAAAAACGTGCGAAAACGTGTAAAAACGGTCGAAAACGTGAAGAAACGGACGAAAACGTGTAAAAACGGTCGAAAACGTGTAAATACGGATAAAAACGTGCGAAAACGTGTAAAAACGAACGAAAACGTGTAAATACGGACAAAAATGGACGAAAACGTGCGAAAACGGACGAAAACGTTTAAAGGACTAACGTTGCAATAATAAAGGACTAACGCTGCAATAATAAAACAAACGATCGTTAACTCAACCTGCTGCAACAGGTCAAACAAGTCACCGGTACACACAATGACACGGATTTGAAAAGTTAGTGCTATAATCAAAAAAAAAAAAAAAAAAAAAAAGTACGCTACATACAATGACAAAAGGTGGCAAGTATGATGCATTTTTTTTGCCAATTTCCCTAATTAATAAGAGAGAAATTGTGTGAGTAGAGAGAATGAGAGTACTTGTTTCACAAGAGAGAAAACATTAATTAATTTCGTAGTAATTAATTTATAATATATCCTTTTTTTTTTCTTTTTTTTTAAGTTATAAAACACAAAATCTTTAATCACGAATAAATTACGATATTTTACGGAAAATTTTAAAAAAGTTTTAACAAAAATTCACAGAAAGGACATCAAATAGAAGATGATTAAAAATTACGTTTAGTTGTATAATTTGTTTGATGAAAGACTTTATACTTTTACACGCACATCAGCAAATTAAAAGACGACGATTGTGTAATTTGCATGAAAAAATGTTTTTTGTAGCTAAGGATACAAGTAATAATCCGCTTTGTGAGGACAATGTTGTCATTTTACAAAATACTGTTCTAATTTTAGCAATATAACAAAAAGTTGGGTTAAGTTAAAAATAAGTGTTATATGTGCTTAGAGTTTTGCAAATTTTCTTTTCATTATCATGAACTAAAAAGGAAAGAAAAACACATGATGAGGATTTACTGAAACACAAAACTAGTTGTATTCATGCCACTCTAGAGTTATTACCATAATAATAGTAAATAATTACATATATCACACGCCCCGTTGATCTACCACACCTATCGTTTTCGCATTTACATTAGATCACAACTGTGACCTTTTTTGCACGATTTCTTTTTTATCTTCACATGAAAATTATATTTTGATCCTTTGTAACTTAGTCATTACAAAACAGTCACAAAACTTTTGAGTAATTTGATACACACTCGTTTATTGCCATTATCATTTATCAACATTTTTTTAGAGCCTATAAAGATGACTTAGGTAACAATAAAAACCTTAGAACCATGAGAAATTGTTGGTGATAAAATACGTGTGTCGATGTTTATACTAAACGTTAAACACAAAAATAAGAAGTAAAAGTTATATATTAAAACTCATTCCTGCCACATAGCTTGTGAACATTCAAAAAACTAGTTTCCTTTGAGCCTTAGAGCACATAAATCTACCCGAATATTCATCAAAATCGCGTATCGCTTCACTCACTAAATCCTTAAACACCATCCGTTCGATATCATGTATCATTTCCGACCTCTCGAGCAAATAATCTCCCCAACCATTGATCTCTAAAAGATCTTTCCTTAGAACACCACTAATCAAGTCTAGTAAACTATCACCCATATTCACCTCTTGCATCTTTTGATATTCGTACCAAATATTTTTTACTGATGTCCCGGAATCTCCAATGGGCATTTTCCAAGGTGGTAATTGTCTATTTCTATCGACAATTTCAAAAATTATATCAAACACAAGCTTTCTATGGCGTTTAGAGAGACTTGACGTGTCTTTGGTGTTGTCATAGAGATGTTTTTCAATTGATAAGAAGGCGTTGGGATCTTCGTTAAGGTAATGTGTCGATTTAAGGATTTTGGAAATGTATATGAAGTCGGGGTCACTTGATGTGAATTCTTCTTCGTGTTCGGTTAATTTTGATGTCGACATTGTATGCCTCCAAATTTCGTCGAATTCAGTAATTGGAGTTGCTGAAAGAAGAAGCAGTACGAAAACAAGACAAATTAGCACACAGTATTTCACTACCAATTATTTGTTGAAGAGACTTAACTATACGACTGTTTTTGTCTCAAAGTATAGTACTCATCATGTCCAAATATCGAACACCGACACTAGGAATAGTTATGGCCATTTAATACTCGTAGTTGTTTGACATTATTCATTTACATTTTACAAAGTGCAAGTACAAAAATTAGATGGTTTAAAAAGTGAAATTTTTTATTCATTTTATATTTTCTAAGGCACCTAATTAAATTGCAGATGTTAACAACTTAACATTATTAGAAGTTTAGAACAACCTAAATTTCTTACTTATCTAACAATAATAGAAGAATGAATAGGTGAATATAACATTATTCTAAAATTATCCATGTGATGTCATGAAAATTATTTCACTACACTCTACACGAATATAAAATCTTGACCCATAATAAGGGGCACAACCGACTGGGTTGTGAAGGTTATTGAGGGTCGTTCTTGTTGTGGCCTCAAGGTCGTCGGTCATGGTTTTGGGTATGAGAGTTGTTCAAAAGACCTAGGTCGTGTGGTTGTTTGTATGCGTGTTTTAATAATTAAAATGTATTTTTGTTGCGTATGTTTTTTATAGTGTAAATCGACTTACTGTACCTAAAAGGTTGTCTGTAGATCGCATGAGAGATAAAACTGATGTGGCAGGAAAAATGAGGGTTGCTGAGGGTTAGTGTTGGGGTAGTCTAAGTTTGTGTGAGGTTACCCCCAATAACAACCCTCATCAACCCGTATTTTTCTGCCATATCAGCTTTCTCTCTCATGCACCTACAGATGACCTTTTAGGCACAATAAGGTGATCTACACTACAAAAAACATACTCCACAAAAAAGACATTTTAATTTAATAAAAAAAACACACATATTTGTTTGTTTCTCAATATGACCGATAGCCTCAATCAGTTGAGACCTCGACCCATATCCACTTGATCGAGACATCGACCCTCACTCCACAATAAGGCCAACCCTCGCCGACCCAGATGACCCACTCGATCGACCTCCTTATTGCGACCAGCCTGATGTACCACTACAATAAATAAATTGAAACCCCCGACACATGCCACCATGACCGGATCTTGTAAATTTATAACTATTATCAAATTCTGCCAAACCAATGTAGCATTAAAAAAAATCACACGATATTCGTCAATGTTCTCAAATAAACGTCTATCTTTAATGTTTTAAGAAAATTAATGTATTCTAAGTTTGAAGTAGTCAAGAAAGATATAAAAAACGAATATCGTATATTCTTTGTTCACAGTGACTTTTTAAAAACTGCATGCCATATTTATAATGAATACTTATTATCGAACGAATGCAGTGGCGGAGACAGGAGGGGCAAAGAGGCTTATCCAGTTTTTGTGAAAAAAATTGTAGTATGAATTTTTTAAAAATATGTGGTTATTTTTGTAATTTACCTCTCCTAACAAACTACGTAGTAATTTATAGTATAGTTTTTCAAAAATTATCAAAGTTTGACTCATCGACTATAGCTTCCTAGCTCCGTCCAAAATATGTAAATATGTGTTTAACATACAATACTATATATCGACATGAATTAAGATAGACACGTAACCGAACCCTTTTAGCCATTTATTTGACTCCAAATGTTGCCTTTATGACAATATGCCATTATTTCAGCACTGATTAATAATATAACCAACTAAATCCTGCCACGTCATCATTTTGGCAACAACCAGATACGTAAATTATACTGTTGGCTATTACTTATATTACATGTAAGTGTCATGTGAATGCAATGAAATGTTTGTTATTAGGTACGTACCTTTGACATCAATGCTATCTGAAGGAGACAACGACTCATCCTTATCAAACACCAAGTCGAGAACCGACACCGGGCTAGGTAAAACTACACCCGAACTCGGTGGTGACTTGACCGTGTTGTTCATCTCGGCTATGCTTTCGAGCAGTTTGTCGCATCTTTGTAGCAAAGTTTTCCCGTCTCTAAATGACTCACATTTTGATACCTGAAACAAATTTCAGACCCGTAAACAAGTTGTCGTGTGTCGCGACTAATAATTACTTAAGAGCACG
This sequence comes from Artemisia argyi, assembly GCA_030686995.1. NCBI lineage: Eukaryota > Viridiplantae > Streptophyta > Magnoliopsida > Asterales > Asteraceae > Artemisia > Artemisia argyi. Next base: position 177,763,849 of record CM060682.1, read on the forward strand.
CGTTTGAGTTGCTTTTATGCTTTTTTGCTTATTTTTCTAAGCAAATCAGCAATGTAATTAACATATGCGCTTATTTTATAATAAAAACACTTGCTAATAAGCTAGATGCATGCCTATTTTATAAACAGATAAATAGTCATCTACCAACTAGTTTATTTTTAAGCCGATACCACTAACTAAAACTTTACTTGCTTATTTCAAAATAAGCAGATATTTAAGCAGTACCTCGGGCTCGTTTGTGGTTGGTGTACTAACGGTGCTTTCGGATACAGATGACGATTCGTCATCTGTGACGATGTTTTTCACTAACTTTCGATTTGGAGAATAAACGGGCAATGATTCCGCTCGTTTCTGGCTGCTTTGAGAGCGAGTACGAGCTGAACTATGACCCGTCCCATTTCTTTTCGGTGTAACTTTTGGAGACTTGACAGGCGAACTTCGAGCGTCCGATAGTTCATTCGCTCTTTGTCGAATTTCCACACTCAATGGCTTCCTTTTCACAATCGAGTTACAGCTTTTTAAGTTACTTTCAATTCGATAAGGTGTCGAACTTCTACCTCTCACCGGACTACTTCTACCACACCTATTATCAACTTTCGACACTTGTGCTCGACATGGTTTCACAACAACAATGTTCGACTCTTCCGAAGGTACATTTCGATCATAAACAAAGTTTCGATGACCCGCTAACGGTCTTGTCGAATGTAAAAGACCTTTTAATTGTAACACTTCTAAAATTTGCTTCAATGTGCCTAGATCATTCTTTTGTTCCTCTACTGACATCGGATAAAAATCATCCGAATCGAAAACTGTTCTAGACCTCCACGAATTCGCTTTCGAAGATTCGGACTTTATGCTACGTACAATATGTTTATCTTTAACAACAATTTCCTCGGTTTGTTTTTGTAACTGATTCGGTTTTTTCACTTGGAAATTGTTGTTATCGATGTATTTAACTCGGGTTTCTGAAAAAGATCTCTGTAGCGCCGGCGCTACAGAATGTGAGTTGTTCTTTTCACTAGGAGATGACAATGACTCGAGCCCCATTAGTCTAGCAATGACACTAGGGGATCGAGCATGTTTGTCATCTCCATCAGCTACGACAGAAACTGGCTCTGTCGTAGCTGATAATACTGAGTTGTTCAAACTCGCATCCTTCGTACGAAGACTCCCTTTCGAATCAAATGTTGCTCGGCTATCTAGCGATAGCCGAGGCATTTCTTTCAGGGTTTTACCTGAATACTTTTTTGCTCCGTCTTTTAGCTCAAATTTCGCCTGACTCGACACAGGCGATTTTGACTGGATTTTCGCATTGTTCACCACTACATTCTTGTCTATCTCCGGTGATGTACCGACATCCTGTACAAAACAGTTTACATTTTCATTAACTACTGAAATAGTCACATTTATAAGTGTCCAAAAATACGTTTTGATATATCATACAAAAACTTTTCAAGAACTGAAAAAATACGGAACAAATTAAGAGAAAGACTTACGGTAGACGGAAGAAGGCGGTTAGCAGAATGAACGCGTTTTCCGGCCAAAAGTTGTTGTCGATCGAAGATTTGAAGAAAACCCGACATGCAACCGATACGTTTCTCATCTTGAACTAGACCCGTCATGACTAAAACACAATGCACAATGTTGCACACACTTTATTTTTATCCCAAGTGTTAATGTGACATATTTTTTTACTCTAGCTACTATGTTTATGACATATAGTTTTGAGCTTTATATTTGCATCTATTGCTTTAGGCTACTTTTAGAGAGTGAAATAAAGCAAGTGGTTGTGAGGAGAGTCGGAGGTGGGGTAGCCTTGTTACACGGATCTGTAATAAAATAAGTTGATGCTAGTTTTATAAATATTGTATCGAAATATGAAAATGTATATAAAATGTTGGTGTGTCATATTTAATTGCCAGGATGCCAATTAATAGCTTTCTGGTCTCTGAATTTAATGTGGTTATTTGACTGTTGCTGATAGGGTATTAAATATTTGGGGTGTGTTTGGCGCGAGGTATTTAGGAGCGGTAAATGGTGAGAGCTGAGTGTTGTAATTTTTACTGCTTGTTTTGTAACCAGCAAATAGTTTTATAAATGATCAGGTTCACAATCTCTTTTACGATAATACAATATATAAAGCAACTAAACAAAAAGAGTGGTGATTTGCACACTCTAACAACTATTGATTGACACATACTATTTCTTGCTTTAAGCAATTGTACATATACTACATCCGTCTCATATTAAGTGTCCACTTTTATAATGCATAAAGTTTTAGGAGATTTCACTAACTAAACTCTCCACCAATCAAATATTACTTTTACCCACTAAACTCTCATCTTATTGGTTGAAAGGTACAAGTGGACACTTAATTTAGGACATATAAAGATTCCATTGTGGACACTTAATATGAGACGGAGGGAGTATATAATAAGATGCTCACTGTATTTGTACTTTTGAGTGTGACAATAAATAGTTGGAGTGTAAATCATTACTAAAAGAAAAAGTATTACACAAAATTTGAAGATCAGACTTCAAAAAAATCAGGTCTTTAGACAGAAATTTACACTATCGAGCAAAAATTCACGAGTTTCCCGTCGACCGTTGAAACCCCGTTTGGTCTGGTCCGCCTTGCTTATGTGGGTGTAAAAAACAAAACGTGTACATATCTAACCAATTGTACTTGGTTATAAGATGCATGTCTATGTCACAAACAACATAAAACACCAGAAGATTATCAATTTGCTACCCAGGTTTAAGAGTTGGAAACTTTCAATAATGATAAGAGAATTGTTAAAGCCTCTTACAAATTACAATATCTTCCTCTACATATAACAATATTATATATGTATATATTTTTTTTCATTAATTTTCTCTGCATCCAAACCGTAAATTCCGACACTTGTCAGGTCCTGTAAATAGAAAGATAAGTAGAAATAATTTGTAGGAGGAAATAGCATTTTCCTAATGATAAATGAAGATGTTGACTAAACGATGAATATGTAAGACTAATGCTAGTGGTAACCACTTTCTCACCCAAGCAATCTTGTCACATCAGCGTCACCTCAGCTTTCTCTCTCCACAACTCCACCCCAACCACAATTTGCTAATAAGGCGACCCCAACTACAACAAAAAATATACCCTACAAAAATAAATAAATAAAAAAATACACACACAAAATAATTGAAAGTTTCGTTTAAAGACTCCTATTAGCATTAGTCTAAGTTGTTTTTGTTAGAAAGTTGATGTAGTTAGGTAAGTTTTAGTCACAAGTCATGAACTCCATTATTTTTTAGGTACAAGTTAACCGGACCCCCCCTTGTAGGGAGGGTTTGTGGAAGAGATGTTGCCACCGCCTGTATTGTCTGTAGTAAAACTTGTACATTTTGAATAAAGTAGGCGGACCCCCCATGGTAGGGAGGGTCCGGTTAACACAACCCATTTTTTATTAGTCTTGATGGACTCAAGTGTTTTGTAAGTTAGTGGTGGCAGTCAAGCGAATAGACCACCGTCCCTTCACTGTCAATGGGACTTGTTTGCTTTAGTCTTCGCTCACCCATTTGTCTTCTTAAAACACTAATCTAAATAATATACTCATATTTAGTATCCAAGGATTTATATAGAAAAGTGATTCAGTTCGTTTAAATTTGTGGTTCATTTTATGCTTAGAGTTTTAGTATGACCATCATATCTATTTGTTATGTGACTTATGTCTCATCAGTCATATTCTTAGAACTCGGATTTTTATCGAATGGTTAACGCCTAAATAGCTAACATGGTTATACGGTTAAGTAACATTTATGGTCACTTCACTTTTTATAAAGAAATAAACAACTCTAAAAAGTTTGTGAATTGTTTTCTTCCGAACGACGATTTATTATTAGCAACATAAGATAGGAGCCAGAAAAGTTATACCACATAAATTAAACTTTCATGTAAGTTGAGATTTACATGAGTGTTGAGTCGTTTCGAGGCTGTCATCACAAACTAGCCATCTTGTAGAATGGAGATTAATACCTCGCACATCCGAAAAGTCTGCTAAATCAAATGAGTACATTTTATCACACCATCTAAGATAGGTCCAACTGAAGGTGAAGTACTAAGTCGTATCACTTGCATTCGCAAAGCCAAACGCAAATACTTGTTAGTCCACTACATAATGCCCCCAAAAAATGCATCATATGTTTTTCATATGAAGCGAACAATGCCTGAAATCCGTATACTAGTAATATTTAGCCATCTTATGACACTTGTCAAATATGTACATCGTTAACAAGTGCTTCGTATATTATTCCTAAGAACAAACACCATATATATTACGTATATGTCAAGAAACAGGTTATAGGCTATCAAACCAGTAAGATTGTGATCATAAGATTCACATAATTAACTTGTTAATTAGCAACCACCTCCAAGTTCCAATGTCCATAGCAAATGCATATCTTTTTGAGCCACTTGCCCCCCCTATTCCCCTCACAAATAAGCTCTTCTTGGGCTTTTTGGTTTTGAAAAGCACAAGTCAATTTAGCACATCCCTGAAAATATGGTCTTTAATGGGTATGGTGGTGGATAGAGGTGCACATCGAAACCGGTTAACTGAACCGCGACCGAAAGCTAACCGAAAACTCGAACTGGTCAAAACCGGTTTTGACCCAAACCGCTCCGGTTTTTCCAAAAACCGCCGGTTTGAAACCGGTTTGGGATTAAAAAACAACCGGTTTAGAGACCGGATTTTTGGAACCGGTTTGGGCAGGGGAATTGTATTATTATTATTATTTTTTTTTTTTAAATTTCAAATTTTGAATTCAAATGGTGGGCGGGAGAGCGGGAAGGAGTGTGGAGGGGGGGGTGAATTTTTGAATTTCGGGTTTCATATTTACCATTTTGCCATTTATTGTTTAGTATAAATACAGGGGTTGTGTTATGTTTTATTTACAACTTTCCTAGTAGCAAAATACACTCAAATAAATCAAAACCGAAAGTTTTTCACTAATGGCAAGTTCAAATACCACCACCAACAACACTGAAGCTGGTTGAACAAGTGCACTTACGATTGTCAAAATTTTACCATGCGACCTTGTCAAAGATCCTTGAGAAAACTTCAACCACGTCCTAATGTCGGACGGCGAGAAACAGGCTCAATGTAAGCATTGCTTGAATATAATGTCGGCGGGTTCCAACTCGACGTTGAGGGCTCATATCAAACAGAAGTATTGCAAGGCGCTCAAAAATGTTTTGGAATCGGGTCAATCGTCTATGGCTCGAGACGAGAGTATTTTTATATACGATCATGAAGTAGTTCGTCAACAATTGGCCGGTTTGGTGATTCGACGAGGTTTGCCGTTCAATCATTAGGACGATGAGGACACGACGGTAATGAAAATAAAATTACGAATTAATGAAACTATGAAAAGGAATCATCTGAGACCCAACCCTCCTCACTCGAAGACTCTGATTCCTGAATGTCAAACCCCATGGCACTTCGGTATTCTGCTTCTCTTTGTTCCCGCTCCCTATGAGCAGCTGCCTCAAGTGCTTCGGCTTGTTGATACTCTCTGAATACTTCTTCATCTTGCTCCAGTAGTCGGAGTTGTTCATCAGTAAAACCATACGGATTGGGTTGGTATTTCACAGGTGGAGTGTTTGCCGGTTCATTCTCAGTTGGGAGTATAGGAAAGAGAACTTCCGGTGGAATGTTTGCCGGTTCATTTTCAGTTGGGAATACTGGAAAGAGATTTGCAGGTGGAGTGTTTACTGGTTCATTTGGAGGACTTGGGAATTGTTGTGAGAAATCTTTTCGAGTACCGGGGAATTGTTGGGAGAAATCTTTGCGAGACATTGAATTTTGAATGTTGAGTTTTGATTTTGAATGTGAAATTTGTGAATGGGTATTTATAAGCCCGAAAAAAAAAAAAAAAAAAAAAAAAAAAAAAAAAAAAAAAAAAAAGGTTCCAAGCCGGGTCAATAACCGTACCTAAACCGGTTTGGATTGGTTGGGTTTTTCTTCCTTGGAGCCGGTTGTTACGATCCCACATCGCCCCAAGTATGGGATTGGGTGGTGGTTTATAAGTCTAGGTGTCCCCTCCTCTTACAAGCTAGCTTTTTGAGTGAGTTCTACGCTTAAACTTATGAACATCAATATGAGCCTAGTATGGGATAGGTTCGTATCAATTGGTATCAAGAGCCAGCCCTACCGTTCGAGGTTCCAACACTCGGAGTGGTGGCCTGTGGAGTGATGGCTTGGACCCGAAAGAAGGGTGTCAACCGTGACCAACACAGCCGTGACCAACAAGCTCGGAGTGGTGGCCTATGGAGTGGTGGCTTGGACCCAAGGAGGGGTGCCAACCGTGACCAACATAGCCGTGACCAACGAGAACATTGGTTCTTCAAAGGGTGGGGTATTGTTATGATCCCACATCGCCTAAGTATGGGATTGGGTGGTGGTTTATAAGTCTAGGTGTTCCCTCCTCTTACAAGCTAGCTTTTTGAGTGAGTTCTACACTTAGACTTATGAACATCAATATGAGCCTAGTATGGGATAGGTTCGTATCACCGGTTTGTAACCGAACCGGTTAACCGCCCCGGCCGGTTTTTTTCGTGTTGACTCAAACCAGTTTGGGTTTCATCGGTTGTCAAACCGAACCAGTTAACCAAAAGAGTGATGATTTGCACACTCTAACTATTGATTGGCACACTCAAAAATACAAGTACAGTGAGCATCCTGTCATATATGTACAAGTGTTTAAAGCATAAAATGGAGTGTGCCAATCAATAGTTGGAGTGTGCAAATCACTACTCTAACCAAAATGTGCACCTATAGTGGTGGATCTTTGAGCATTATAGATCAATAGTACAGATCAAACAAATTATGTACGGAGTATTAAAAAGTATGGTACTGTATATTTGATATTCTGAGCATTTTGATACATATCATAAATTTCTACTGAGCACACATATATATATAATTAACTAACAATATTTATAGTACGATGCTTAAAATAAGGGCGACTCTCTTTATCCAATGAATCGACTAAACCAATGTAACATGGTTGATGTTTCTTATGCTATGTGCCCATTATTTATGAGGAAGATTTTTGTAGTTTGGATGCCTTTAATTGTAAACTAAGATTATATCATATAAATTTAAGCTATTTAGCTTATAACGTGTTGAACATACATTTGTTATTAGTTGATTATTATTTGGTCATATATGTTTTTATATATATTTTTTCTCGTATGAACCAATGCAAGTAATTCATTAAAGCATTGTATGTATATACTTAGGTTTCTGAGTTCTGACTTCTGTTATTTGTTATATATTTAGTTGTATAGAAAATTAACAACGTATGACAAATGTCATATTTGAGATTCAAGAATACTATAAATCAAACGGTTGAAGTGGTTAGTTTCATACATTTGGCACCTTTTGTATATGATATGGCTTAAGGAATCTGACCATTTGGGAAGTAACCCCTTCTCCCAAGATCTTAACAAATATCTAGTTTAGTTTTTCTAAAAACATAGTAGTAAACAGGCAGAAGTATCTTATAGTAAAAAAATATGAGCAAGTTCAAAAAAAAAATAAAAAATGAGCGATAATCTCTAGTTATCTATATAATGTGAACTATATTTTACTTTAAGGGGTTCCGATTATATGACCCGTTAAAGTAGTATCGATAGTAGCATCCCTTCAAGCTTGATGCAAGATTCATCAAAAAAGAAGAAGAGAAGAATGAGAGATATTTTGATCTTTAAACTTTTATTGATTACTTTTCATTAATGATACGAAAACCTTAAGTAGACGTTTATGAGATAATCTCATATAAACACAAATCCTTATCATAACATAACTCCAACTGTTGAGCTATAGACCTTGATAGATCTTCTTGAGCACTCTAGAATCGTTAGTAATGTCACTGTAATCAATAACACACTAGTAGATAATCTCTGCAACTTGTATTTATAAAGCGGAAACAAAACACAAGCTTGATACTAAGAACTCTTGATCCTCTATGGATCTTTTAATTATTATAAGAATTTTCTCAAAGTCATTCAATACATAAACCGTGTGTTCCTTTTATACTCAAGGAACCCTAAACCGTTTCTCAAGAAACGTATACTCTAAAACTTCTAAAAGATATGCATTATCACTTCCTAAATAAACTCATGCATATCCAAACTACATTACATAAAACACGGAAATACTATATCCGCAGAAACTAATAAAGCTGAACTATGTCTTCAGCAGATACACTGCTTTCGCAGAAACCAACTCTTCAGCAGGATCCTTTCAGCAGAAACAGCAGCAGAATTCTTACTTCACAGAATTCCCAACAATCCTCTCCTAATCTTGAATTTGACCTAGTTAAGTTCAAGATTCTTGATAGATCTTTAAAGTAACATACCAAGAGGATTGTAATAAAATAGCACCAGCAAAGAATTATCATCAGCAGAATCTCTATGATCAGCATATACTTGAAAGCTCCATTCTTTGCAGCAACAAATGACTAGATGTACATCAAAACAAATTAGTTTCATACTATTCTCATCACTTCCAGGTGTGTTAACTCCTGTGAGAGGTGAATCATTGAAAATAATGGATTTGATGTCTCTTTACCAATAGCCATCACTACTGGAGTAGCCAAGTGTTCAAAGGTACACTGATAACCACATGATTTTTAGCAAATCATCAGCTATAAACGGATTTGAGATGTCTTTACCTGTAGCCGTTTGCTCAGGACTAGCCAATTATCTTGATGAAAATCATCTTGGTTAACTGATTACCAAATATGGTTTTCCACTGCCTTTACCACAAGCCATATACATGTGGGCTAGCCAATTATTCAGAATCCATAAAGAAAAAATCCATGGTCAATTGACAACCATTTCAACTACTCAGCAATAAAGCATGGGTGAGTTGAAAACCCTATGGTTTTGAGCAAACCATTACAGCTATCAACAGATTTGACATGTCTTTACCAAAGCTGTACCCTTTGGACTAGCCAACCTTATGATGGAATAGTCAACATCAGGTAAGTTGATAACCAAACCTGCAGACAAATACTATACAACAACATGTTAGTTAGTTTTTTTTTTTTTTTTTTTTTTTTTTTTTTTTTTTTTTTTTTAATTTTTTATAAAGAAAATAAATATACAACATAATATCTCTACTCAGATGCTGCTCTGGAAGTCTTAATCCTTTGTTTGAAAACCTTCACCAAAGATTCAGCAAACAATCTTGTATTACCAGCTGGATCAGGAGGAATTTCCAACTTCTGTTGTAACATTTTCTCCATCAAAGATACCTTCAGAGGATACTTATTGGTAATATCCATGATAATCCTCAGACCAGTGGTAGTTTCCAGCACATGCACATAGAACTTCCAACTCTGAACTTTCCATTTCTGATTGTTCTTCCAGATATCATAACTTGCACCAGTAGGAGTAGAAGAATCAAACAACACTTGAAGATCACCCAACAAATACAATCCAAAACCTTCAGGAGTATGAGTGGCATAATACTTAGTAACCAACTCATATAGAGTGACCAAATCTTGATAATTTACAAGATGAAGAATCTGCTGAAGAAAAGCAAAGGAGATGGATGTCTTATCCAATCTATAAATAGTATTGATTTGACCATCTTTACTTAACTCCCAACTCACCAGAACAACTCTAGTTCCTTCTGGCCAATCATCAGATGATCCTTCCCTTATAAATGAAGCATCAGAATCATTCACATTAATTAGACTTTGTTTAGAATGTGATGATCCTACTTTAGCCATTCTCTTTCCTCTTCTTCCAGGAACATAAATAGCATCATGAACTGCTACTTCAGCAGAATCACCTTCTGCAGCTCCAGTATCCACTGATGGAGTATCCAATTGGTCATTAGCAGAATCTTCAGAAGATTCAAGTGCAGCAGAGGCATATTGTTCATCCATAGCCTTCCTTATTTGTTTGTTTCTAGCAGCTTGAATTTCAACTTCTCTTGTCTTCAGTTCATGAAATCTAGCAAGCTCAGCCCTTTGTTCAGCTTCTTGATCTTCAGTCAACTTTCTAGCAGTTTCTTCACCTAATCTTTCCAGTCTTCCTTCTCTTCTTTTTCCATTTTCATCTTCAGCTTCTTCATTGTACTTGTCATAGCCTCAAGTATTTTGTAATAAGTGATAGAAGCTAGTAGTACTGAATTAGTCAATAGTTTAGGAATGGTCATTGTATCTCAGTTGCAACATTGAATGTAAACTGTAACTTGTTTCTATGAATGAATGAAAAGATCTTAGTTGAATTTCTCCATTGTGTAAGACCTTCAGCATGTTTCAATTGATCAGTAGAAACCATGTTCAGCATATCGACCACATTCCTTTGACTTTAGCTCTTGGTGACATTAATCATGGAACTTTCATTCTTAGAACATCTGCAAAACAAACATCAAACAAGCAAATACACCAAACAACTTGCACAACTGTTAGAGGGTTAGTGTTAAAACTTGTTAAAAACTCATAAATTATACAGCATATACAAATAGTACAAAGTTTACAGTCATCATCCTCCCCTGAGGCATATGCCTCCCCTGAGGCTTATGCCTCCCCTTAAACTTTGCAGTTAAGGGTTTAACATGCCAATATGGACCACCAAATATTGAAACCTTGGTCCATCAAATGCCTTGGTTAATAAATCTGCCACATTTTCATCTGTGTGAATTTTGACCACTTTAACCAAATGTTTCTCATAAGCATCCCTTATAAAGTGATGTCTGATTTCAATATGTTTGGTTCTATTATGAAAAACTGGATTTTTAACAATGCAAATGGTACTTTGATTGTCAATGAAAATGGTAGTATTCATGAAGTTATACCCATAATCCAGTAATTGATTCTGAATCCATAGAACCTGTCCACAACAATTGGCAGCAGCAACATACTCTGCTTCAGTAGTAGAGGTAGCAACTATGGTCTGTTTCTTGCATTGCCAAGAAATCAATCTTCTTCCAAGAAATTGGCAACCTCCAGTTGTGGATCTTCTATCCAAATTGGCACCAGCATAGTCACTATCACTATAAGCTGCTAGCTGAAATGGAGACTCTTTGGGATACCAAAGACCTAATTGTGGTTGGCCTTTAAGATACTTAAAAATCTTCTTGACAACATTCATATGAGAGGTAAGGGGAGTGACTTGGTGTCTTGAACATGCACTCACAGCAAATGTAATATCAGGTCTTGAGGCAGTCAAGTACATCAAAGAGCCAATCATAGACCTGTATAAATGAACATTCACAGGAAGATCAGGAGTAAGATTGTTCTTTGGTTTGGGAGCCTCATATGGAGTTGTGGCAGTCCTGACATTTTCCATAGCAAACTTGGACAACATATCTTTTACATATTGCTCCTGATGTATAAATATACCATCAGGTTTCTGCTGAACTTGCAAACCCAGAAAGAAAGTGAGTTCTCCCATGGCACTCATCTGAAATTCTCCCTTCATCAAATCCTCAAACTCTCTACACCAGGCTTCTTTGGTAGAACCAAAGATAATATCATCCACATACACCTGCACAAGAATAATATCCCTAGAATCTTTCTTGAGAAATAAAGTCTTGTCAATGGCACCTCTTCTGTAGCCATTCTTCAGCAGAAATATGGAGAGTCTAGCATACCAAGCTCTGGGAGCTTGATGCAGTCCATAGAGAGCTTTGACAACTTTGTACACATACTCAGGATGATCAGGGTCTTCAAATCCCTTGGGTTGAGTCACATAAACCTCTTCTTCAATCTCTCCATACAAGAAAGCACCTTTTACATCCATCTGATAAACCATAAAGCCCATATAAGAGGCATAGGCCAAAAAGATCCGTATAGCTTCAACTCTGGCCACTGGTGCAAAGACCTCATCATAGTCAATGCCTTCCTCTTGTCTAAAACCTTGAGCCACTAATCTTGCTTTGTTCTTCACCACAATACCCCTGGCATCTCTTTTATTCTTCAGAATCCATTTTGTCCCAATGGCATATTTCCCATCAGGAAGAGGAACTAAAATCCAAACCTGCTGATTCTTAAATTGCAGCATCTTCTCTTGCATTGCTTCAAGCCAACTTGAATCAGCCAGTGCTTGAGGAACACTAGTTGGTTCAATCTGAGAAAGAAAACATGCAAACAAACAATGTTTGAAGTATGTGTGATTGTTCCTCTTTTGATTGTAGACATAAGAGATAAAAGCAACTTCTCCATATTTTGTATTCTTGACAGTGCTTCTAGTTCGAACAGGGTCTTTAGGATCACCAATAATCTTGGATAGGGGATGAGCATTGTGAATCCTTTTGGTAGCTGTAGGTGGAACATCAATGTTGGCATCAATGTTGGTGAGTGTAGGCTCAAACTCAGTGTCATAAGAAGCTGAGTTAAACAAGCCAGGCTTTGGTTGATAATTTCCAAGGTCAGAAGGACTAGGAAATCTGGTAAAGGGCTTATCAAAATCTGCAGAGACTTCAGTAGAAATGGGAGAGTGAACATCAGCAGAATCAACATCTTTGACATTATCAGTGGGAAGAGGTGTGCCTTCAGCAGTATCCTTGTTTCCACTGACTGCTTGTGCTGACTGATGTAGGATAGCCTCAGTCTCTTGTGAAACCTTATCATTGAGTTTCTGAGCTTCCTTAGTAGCAGCATGTTCATGCTTCTGCAATCTTGCAAGATCTTCTGCATAATGTGACTCATCATCTTGTTCAGCAGCAGAGTGATTACCTACAAAATGGTTAGGTGGAAAAGATGGTACAACAAAAGTATTCTCTTCTGGCTCAGACTCACAATCTGAGTCATCATCCATGGAACCTGCAGGATTAGAACTTGAATCTTTGATACTTGCATCAGGATTAGAAGCATGCCTAGTATAACCCAAATAGTCAGTCAAATAGTCTAGGTCAAAATACCAAGAATGGCCTTGTCCCTGAATATTAGGCTGATCTTCAAGAAATCTCAGATTAAGGGTCTCTTCAATCTTCTTAGCATTCAGATTATAAACCCTATAGGCCTTGCTATGAGCTGAATACCCAACTATATATCCCTCATCAGCTTTCCCATCAAATTTACCCAGTATATCAGCAGTATTCAGAATAGTCACCTTGCATCCAAAAGGCTTAAGGTAATGTATGTGTGGAACTTTCCCAGTGAGAAGTTCATAAGGTGTCTTGACATGAATTCTAGTGATGGATACCCTGTTCAAGACATGACATGCAGTACTGACTGCTTCAGTCCAAAACATGGTGGGTAGTTTGGAGTCTGCAAGCATTGATCTTGCTGCCTCAATGAGGGTTCTATTTTTCCTTTCAGCAACCCCATTTTGTTGTGGAGTTCTTGGAGTACTGTAGTCCCTTCTTATCCCTTTAGACTTACAGAATTCTATGAAGACAACATTTTTGAATTCTGTACCATTGTCACACCTAATTCCTTTCACCTTTTTATTCAGCTGGTTCTTAACTAGGATAATGAATTCTTTCAGAATTGGAGTTGTTTCATCCTTAGTTTTGAGAAAGAACACCCAGCAAAACCTGCTATAATCATCTGTAATAACCAGGCAGAAGTACTTGTGATCAATACTTCTAATGGGGGTTGGACCAAAGAGATCCATGTGCAGCAACTGAAGAGGTTCTGAAATGGAGCTCACTGCTTAGACTGTTTTGTAAGAGGCTCTGTGTTGCTTTCCCTTGTTGCAAGCAATACAGTTGTGTTCATTGGTGAAGAGTTTAGAAGGAAGGCCCTTAACAAGACCAAGTTTTGATAACTTGTTGATGGTCTTGTAATTCACATGTGCCATTCTTCTATGCCATTTATTAGATTCATCCAGGGAAGCTTTGGCAACCAAACATGTTAGATCACCTTCGGGCTGAACATCATTCAGATTGAATGTGTATAAGTTGAAGGTTCTAGGAACTCTCAGCAATACAGTTGTGTCTTCTGGGAGTTTGAAGTCCTTGGAAAGTACAAGACACTCATCTTCAGAGAAGAACACCTTATGCTTAGTGTCACAAATTTGTGATACTGAGATAAGATTAAAATGCTCCAGTTCCTTCACATAGTATACATTTTCAAAGTCTAACAAGGGTGTCTTTATGGTTCCTTTCCCAGTTATTTTGCCATCTCCACCACCAAAGGTTACAGTGCCTCCTCCTTCAATGGGCTCAAAGTCATGCATCTTATCCTTGTTCCCTGATATACTTCTTGAACAACCACTATCAACAATATCAACTTCAGTACTTTTCAAAGGATGTTCCTACAACAACAACAAAATATACAAAATTAGTACACATTGGAGACTCAAGTCATTGCTGACTTGAGCCTGCCTTGTGGATCATTAGTAACTGGCCATGTAGATGTTTTAGATCCACCATTGTTCTTGGGCCTGTAATGCATATTAGGTCCCTTCTTAGTCCAAGCACAACCTGCTGAGGGCTTCACAGCAGTATTCCATTTCCCACCACCATTACACATTGAGTCGAGGTGATTAGGCCAATAACTATTATAAAAGAAAGAACTAGTGGGTCGATCATATGGTCTAGTACTGGTTCTTCTCCATGAAAGATGAGATTCAGCAGAATTAGGTTTCTGCTGATGTGGAACAAAAGATGGTATTTCACTATCATTCATCCACATTTGCCTAGTTTTCCTTTGACTAACACATGCACCCATTCTTTGCTCATGATATGTACAATCCTTAATCAAGTGATATTTACTTCCACACACAAAACACTTCTTCCTTTTAGAAGATTTATGCAAACCAAAAGAATTTCCATAACATGAAAAAGTATTCAAATCACCATGACAAACAGAATTGTTTTTAACAAAGCCAAAATTATTATGCAAAGAATTGAAAAACAAGTCTTCAGTAGAAACTGTCTTGTGATCAGCAGCAACTCTAGAAGGCTTGTGGGGAGTCTTGGGTGATGTCTTTGATGTGGTCTTGGGAGTGGTCTTGGGCAGGTCCGACTTCTCACTTGAATCACAGCTAGCAAATGAGGTAGACCCTTCATCAGAAGACTTGTCACTGTTACAACAAGAGACAAAGTCATCAGATTTCACAATAGGGTCTTGCAAGTCAGTTGACTTTTTGCCATATAAATGATGTGATCCATCAAAGTCAATAGGTTTGGACAAGTCTATAGGCATGTGTTCCCCTCTTATAGGTCCAGGTACTGCATTCATTCCCCCTTCCTTAACATATTTAACAGGTGTTTGATAAGCTAAGGCTGGTTCAGGGTCAAAAACACTCGACATATCAGGATAGGTTAGCTCTTCAGGGTCTATATATTTCTCATATCCTAATGCCTTTCTAGACCTAACAGATTGACGACCATCAATTAATTTACTTAAATTAGATGCCCCTTCCTGCCATTTCATACGACCAGCTATCTCTTTATCTAATTTAGCTTGTAACTCTTGTTTTTCTTTTTCTAAATCAGACTTCTCCTTTTCAGTACGTTTTAATTCTATCTTAGCAACCTCTAAATCACTTTCTAGAACTCTTATTTTTTCATCATATTTAACTTGATTCTTTTGAAACCAGACTTTTTGTTTCTCTAATGTTTTTAAAGCCATTTTATAAGACTCTACCTCTATATAACACTCATTGTACTTTGGTTTCAATTCATCAAACTCTTGTTTAAGCTCATTGTACCTTACACTACATCCAAATACACAGTTGTTTACCTGAGAGATTCCCATCAAGGAGACTTGCTCCTTCTTGTCTTCTGAAGGTGTGAATGCCAGCAGATTCAATTGTGAAGAAGTAGCAGCTTCCTCTCCAGCAGGTTCATGATCAGCCCAATCAATTTGGTGATCCAGAGTCACCATGGCCTTTGAAGGTACAGTCTTGTTATTCCCTGCTTCCAATGGATAAGAACCATATCTAACTTCATCTCCAGCCTTTCTATCTTTGCATTCCCTTGAAAAATGTCCCACTTGACCACAAGTGTAGCATTTAACCTTCCTTCTATCGAACCTTGCTGCTTCTTTGCCATTAAAACCAAACTTTCTTCCAAACTTGGCTTCAAACCTTCTGATGTTCATTGAGATCATTGCAAGCTCCCATTTCAAGTGCATCTCCTCCATTTCCAATGGATCTACCTGTTCAAAGTCCTCATAAGCAATAAACTGCTGAGGTTCATATTCAGCCACAAATGAATGAATAAGATCCTCCAACACACTACTTGATTTTGATTTAGGAGCAGTTTGATTATAAGTTTGAGAAGATGCTCCTGATGAATATGAACTTGAGGCTTGATGCACAGGTTTAGTAAAGGCACCAACAAATGCAGAATGAGTGGATGGACGAATGGGACTTCTAACATCAGGCTCAAGTGATTTAAGCCTATTGTAGAGGTCATCAAAAGACATCATGTCCAACCCACCTTTGGTCTTGAGAGCAATACAAACTTGTAACCAAGATGGCGGTAGAGATCTCAGAAATTTAGAATTGCAGTCTTCATTGTCGGGTCTAGCCTTCAACTGATTGAGTTGACTCAATATTCGATGAAACTTGTCATAACCCTTATGAATACCCTCTTCTTCAGATATCTGAAATTCTTGGAACTTTTGCTTCAGCAGAGACTTCTGCAACCTTATTGATTCCTCATTCCCACCAAATCTTGCTTTAATAGCCATCCAAATATCCTTGGCATCCTCCATAAAAGTGAAGTCACCCATATGGTCATCTGGTATAGCTTGGAGCAAAATAGTTCTGACTTTACTCTCCCTCTGCACAGCCAGAATCTCTTCAGCAGTTTTGGGTCCTACAATAGTAACAACTCCATCAACATCTGTAACATGCTTCTTCAGACTATTCCCTTTCTTAACAACCTCCCACAGATTCCAATCAATGTTTGTGATCCAGTTCTGCATCTTCATGGACCACAGATGATAATCTTCTGCATTCTTCAAATATGGAAACTTAGCATTACTGTTGGAGAGATTGAGTTGTTGAAGAGAAGTGGTGTTAATGTTCTGGGTTGTATCTACATCATCATCTGATCCAAGCATGTTTGTTGATTTGTTTGGATTGTAAAGGTGTAAGATTTGTGATTCTTAGTATGGCAGAGACTCTCTCGAGGCTCTGATACCACTTGTTGAGCTATAGACCTTGATAGATCTTCTTGAGCACTCTAGAATCGTTAGTAATGTCACTGTAATCAATAACACACTAATAGATAATCTCTGCAACTTGTATTTATAAAGCGGAAACAAAACACAAGCTTGATACTAAGAACTCTTGATCCTCTATGGATCTTTTAATTATTATAAGAATTTTCTCAAAGTCATTCAATACATAAACCGTGTGTTCCTTTTATACTCAAGGAACCCTAAACCGTTTCTCAAGAAACGTATACTCTAAAACTTCTAAAAGATATGCATTATCACTTCCTAAATAAACTCATGCATATCCAAACTACATTACATAAAACACGGAAATACTATATCCGCAGAAACTAATAAAGCTGAACTATGTCTTCAGCAGATACACTGCTTCCGCAGAAACCAACTCTTCAGCAGGATCCTTTCAGCAGAAACAGCAGCAGAATTCTTACTTCACAGAATTCCCAACACCAACACATATAAATCAATCATCGCTATAATGTATTACATCCAACACTTATCCTAAACATAATAAACTATTACACATATCCTAACTATTGCCGTAACACTCCCCACTCCTTCAAAAACCACCTTGAGTTAAAAGGAAAAATCTTGATTCCGGGATTTCAAATTTTGAGACGTTTTCTAAACATTTGTGTTTTCTCTTCCAACTTGTTCTCAAGCTCAATTGGTAACAATGGCGGCACTTGAATTCATATTCTACATTCTTTCCATTCGGATGGAGCAAACCACAACCCATTGACTCGTTTATTTGCCCACAACACTCCCACAAACACAACTAAATGTGTATCTCCATAAGCTAACCCCATTAGTACAGGTGAGCAATACGCATTAACAACTTCATTTGTACTTTCTTGATTTCTTCTGTCTGTGAATTCAGTCAATCCCAATGTTGGTCGTTTATTCTCCTTTTTCGGCTTCGTTCGAGTCACTTTTTCTTCTGATTTTGGAATGTAAAACTTAATAATCTCTTCAATCTTTGTAACTGTGACAATTGCGGTAGTAGCTTTTGGTACAGCTTCTGGTGCAACTTCAGTTGCACTTTTAAGATGTTTGCTTTTGATATCCACTGAGTGTGGCGGTAGTTGTAGCCGGCCATTGTCCATGAAATGTGCTTCCATTATGTGAGTTGATGAAAAAGCTTCTTTTAAAGTTGTTGTGTTTGACCTTAAGAGTGCACATTGTAAAGCCGGTTTAAGTCCAGAGATATAAAACGATTTAAGCAAGTTTTCAGAGATCTCCGTTACCCGATTTATAAGTATCTCAAGCTCACTCTGAAATTCGACCACCGTACCCATTTGCAAGAGCTTAGATAGTGTGTCCCAGTCGTAGCTGCCCAATGCCATGAACAATAACTCGAAGAACAATACCTCGTGAACATTAACTCGTGAATAGTGATCGATGAACAATTTTTTATTTTTTATTATTATTATTTTTTTAAGTGCCAAAGTAGGTGTCTGGTGATAAGTGTCAAAGTAGGTCAAGTGTGTCATTGTTTAGGATAAGTATTAGTGTTATATGAGATAACACAAATGCTTATCCTAACATAACGCCAACACATATACTAACACGACTTCAACACTTATCTTAAACATAATAAACTATTACACATATCCTAACCATGGGTGTAACATCTAACATGCTTGAATAATATGTATAATCGTGTCCAATCTGCTTTTTTTGCCATCGTTAGTAATCATTTCAGCTCTCGTTTGTTCTTGATCAACAGTTATATATAAAGTGAAAAAAGCATCATATTCGGTATATGCTCATACTATATCCTCTACATAACAAAAAACCATCAAACGTTTAATCATTTAGCTTCTTGCTTACACAATGTTGTCAAATAAATTCAAGTAAAACGTGTGAGAATACCTTATCAATCGTATACTTCATCTTATTGTAGATATTTGCATCCGATGCAAAAAAAATATACTCTAGTTTTTATGAGCACCATTATATGCAAAAATAGCAACATGACTAGCTAGATTTGTATTTTGATTAGAGAAAACATGAAATACGTTACAAATAAATCTACTTATGTAGAAGACAATACATGGTACACATGCTTGTGTAGTCGTGTAGATGATCCACTTCTAACCAAGGTTATAAATAGAGCGAGGCGTAGCGTGGCGGCATGACCAAGTCTCACGTCTAAGCAACCAAGGTGAAGCTTTTGCGTTTATAAGACGGGCCATATGGCTGCACAAAATATGAAAATATTTATATATTTATATTAAATTTCATATATATTGAGTTTACAAAAAGACGTGACAGAATGCGATATAACGCGTGACGTGATGGCATGACCAAGCTTCACGCTTTTGCAGGGCTTTTACGAGGCCTTTGCGCGCCTTTTACAACGATGCTTGTAACAAAGGCTTTTTAGATACATCGCTACTGACACAATGATACCCATGCTTGTGGTTTTAATGAAGTGTATTATTGATAAGTTCAAAGTCGAACTACCGAAGATGAGTAAATTAACTATTGTCCATGATGTGCATCAAGATACATGTATGGGTTTTGATGTCTTGCATAGAACCTAGACTGAACTCTATTAAAAGTAGATATGCCTTAGGCCAACTACTCCGTACTACCCTATATATGTTGGGTTAATTCATCAGTAGGTAAGATAATCAATAATTAACAGGATATCACAATGAATCGTGTAATTATTTTCAAAAGAAACTATTGACCTTATACGTTTGGGTTACACGAATAAATATTTGAGATAATTCAAAGTGTTAATGAACTTGGTTTTGGCAAAACACAAGAACCCTTTGTTCAAAAGTGTTAGTTTTTGTGTGTCAACCAATCAAAAGAGAGTTTAGTGGGTCGGGATGATATTTGATTGGTTAAAGAGTGTAGTGAACTAATTTTTATTAAACGGTATGCTTTTTGTTTGAAGATAATAATTTTGAGACGAAAAGAGCATTCATATTTTCCTGTTATGAAGAGTGATACACAACACAAGAAAATTTTTAAAATTAATTGGCCAATTAATTTCCGAGTAAATTGCATAAATCGTCCCTGAACTTTGGCCAGATTGCATGTTTCGTCCTAACCATTTCGAAAGTGCAGAAATCGTCCCTGTGGGAAACCTTTGAGCAAATTTTCGTCCCTGGTTGGGACGAAAATTGCATAATTTGAAAGTTCCAAATTGCATGTTTCGTCCCAATCAGGGACGAAAATTTACTCAAAGGTTTCCCATAGGGACGATTTCTGCACTTTCGAAATGGTTGGGACGAAACATGCAATCTGGCCAAAGTTTAGGGACGATTTATGCAATTAACTCATAATTTCCCCATAATGTTTCTTCTTAATAGTAAAAGTGGTTACAGAATGTTCAAACCGCCAAGAACAGTAACAAAAAACAGCTCCAGCAAAGCAACCAGTTCAGCAGCTCAATCACTCATCATCATGCTCACTGAAGAGCAAACCTACTGATGAGTTCAGTTGCTAAATGTACATCTTGCTGATGAGTGGACTTTGGCAATGTGCCAATGTGCTTTTGATACTGTCAATATCAAAAATTATGATTGAACGTATTAAATAGTGAGTTTATTTTATTAACCGGATTATTTTAAAAGCCCAAGCCCCGATAAGCCCCATTTAAGCCGTTGCCAAACATAGCCTAAACATCAAGGATTGGGTGGGTTGATTTCGTTAACATTTAGTAACAGGATATAAACCGCCCAAGCTATTTGTAGATAAGTCACATTGGCGCTCGACATCCCTGTTGCTTCGATCCTGATAGTTCCTCTATGGGCCTTCAGGCATTTATGTTGTCAAACAAATTGACAAAAGCCACATGTATGGAGTCGAAAGATAGATGTAAAATATATGCAAAAGAAATTTTAAAAGATCCATAATGCATGACTTCGACATAATCAATAGCTGAAAAACACTCCTTGAAACCACATATATGGTTACAAACTCGCACATATAATCGCCTAGTTTTAAGTTCAAGTCCCAGCAAAATCATCTTAAAAGAAATTGAAAACAGAAAGTCAAAGATCCAAGATAAATTTGACCAACATTGTTAACTAAACCATAGAAGTTTTAGCTTTCAAGGGCTTATATCTCCATAAGAAACCAGACCCCTTTGACCAAGCAGACCACCAGGTGAGCTTGAGCTTGACCTTGACCTGGACCTGGACCTACTTGGAGCCATAGATGCAACTTTCTTAATCGCATCCCTTCGACCAACAGGTGAACTTGACCTTGACCTGGAACGGGAGCTGGACCGGCTTGGGGCTGTGGATGTGACTTTCTTAGGATGCCTACGTGGAGATCGAGAGGGTGAGCTAGAGGTTGACCTTCTTCTGGGAGAGGAGACTCTAGGTCCAAGACGGGACTTTAATTTGTCACTTATATTTGGCCGCCTCTCCGCTGGGCTAGAGCTACGTGCCGGGCTTTGGCTTCGACGCCCATTTCTGTTGCGAGGGCTTTGGCTGCGACGCCCATTTCTGTTGCGAGTAACACTCCTGCTACGACTCCTCCGCCTGTACCTATATATAAGGGCAAAGTTAGGAGAATGATACATTTCTTATTTCAACCCCTTCAAATTATCATATATAGTCACAAGTTTTTCAATGTTCGCAAGAGAGAACCTGGGAGGGCTCCTGCCTCTTGGCGGGCTTCTGTTTCGTCGTGGTGGGGACCGCTCAGAATACCTCCTATAATTTGGATATCTGCTATAAATCAATTATTTATAAGATAACCATTAGCAACCAGAAAAAAATAGAAATGCAGAATAGTAAAATCATTCATTTAGCCTTTTCACAACAACAACAAATATATATATATATATATATATATATATATATATATATATATATATATATATATATATATATATATATATATATATATATATAGTGTATCTTTATTTTCAGAACCTTGTTAAGTGCGGGAACTGCGAGAACTCCAATTTTGCATTAGAAAACATGCATGTTCATATAAAACATGTATGTTTTCTTACATACACCTTAATACACATACATGCATAACATACATATTCATATAAGAACCTGTTTAGTGCAATAGATCAATGCAAAATGGTTTTATTTTTAAAACCATGTTAAGTGCGGGAACTGCGAGAACTCCAATTATGCATTAGAAAACATGCATGTTCATAGAAAACATGTATGTTTTCTTACATACACCTTAATACGCAGGCATGCGTATTAAGGTGTATGTAAGAAAACATACATGTTTTCTATGAAGGCATGTGTATTAAGGTGTATGTAAGAAAACATACATGTTTTATATGAACATGCATGTTTTCTAATGCAAAATTGGAGTTCTCGCAGTTCCCGCACTTAACAGGGTTCTGAAAATAAAGCCCCCCTATATATATATATATATATATATATATATATATATAGTGTATCTTTATTTTCAGAACCCTGTTAAGTGCGGGAACTGCGAGAACTCTAATTTTGCATTAGAAAACATGCATGTTCATATAAAAATGTTTGTTTCTTACATACACCTTAATACACATAATACATGTTTATATAAAAACATGTTAAGTGCAATAGATCAATGCAAAATGGTTTTATTTTTAGAACCCTGTTAAATGCGGGAACTGTGAGAACTCCAATTATGCATTAGAAAACATGCATGTTCATATAAAACATGTATGTTTTCTTACATACACCTTAATACGCAGGCATGTGTATGTAAGAAAACATACATGTTTTATATGAACATGCATATTTTCTAATGCAAAATTGGAGTTCTCGCAGTTCCCGCACTTAACAGGGTTCTGAAAATAAAGCTCCCCTATATATATATATATATATATATATATATATATATATATATATATATATATATATATATATATATAGTTTTCAAGTCTATGATGATGCACTTTCACCCTTACTGGTTCGCCTCATATAATTTAGCTAGATAATACATTGGTCGTTGTAAGCCACCCAAAGTGTAATTGTAATGCTAACAGCATCCTAAAATCATTTTATTTTTAGAATATGAAATGATTATAGTAATAGCTTATAATGTGCAAAAATGCTTCTGTCAATCCGACCTGTTTCAACTGGACTCATTTGACCCGGACCGAACAAAATGCATATAAGTTACAGCATATAAAGTCACATTACCTATCATTATATCTTCCTTGAGCATAGCCAAATTGACGAGACCTGACAGCCGGACGCTCGGGGCTTGGTGTACGGTATTTCCGTGCAAACGAATATTCCTTGGTGAAACCTCTCCCTTTTCTAACTCGTTTTGGGGTGCCATTTGGAGACCGGCTTCTTGACAGACTTTTCCTCTTCTCAGCCGCAGATGGCTGAGTCCCTTTTCGTGAAGGACTCCTTGAAGAACTTCTTACCTTTTCTTGACCGGACTTAGCATCATTGGGAATACTTGGGCTCCTTGTAACCCTCTTTGAGATTGGGCTTACACTTCTCCTAGAATCTCTCCTTCCTGGGCTTCGGGCACCCCTGATTAAAGATGATAAGAAGAAGAAAAAAATCATGTCTAGAAAAGCATTGACGTGGAAATTTTGACCCATTTTTGGTTACTTTACTTTCAATCTCAACCATGTCAAATAGAAAATCAGCCAAGTAACTAGTATTGTTTGGTTGCTGCCCAGTCAATCAGGCTATGCAGATAGAGATGTGAAGTGTGTCAAACGAATTTTTCTTGCATTAAATACCAACATAAATTTTCATTTGTCCAGTTTTAGCCTTGTAATATTTTTGTACATTGAGTCATCTTTCAATAAAACACAATGACAAACCTGGATCTGCTTGGGTCATCTGAATGCTGATGCTGATTGCTGGAAGGCTTATCAGGTTTGGTTTCCTTAACAAGACCATTTTTAACGAGCTCGTCATTCTTCAGTGTAGGATCTTGTTCACCATCTGATGAGGTAGCTACCACCTTCTTTAGATCATGATCCTTCTCCAGCTTGGCTTCAGCTTCTTTTCGTGCCAGATCCTTCTTAGCTGCATATGCAACACCAAACAGTGAGTAATTGCCATTAACAAGGTTAAGCATCTCTTTCCAACAATTAGATTAAAATCGGCTCACTAGAAAATATCAATAATTAGCGACCAACAAAACAGTGGAGCCAATAACACAGTTATCCCAAAAGGGAAGATTGTTAAAGAACTAGAAAAATGCAATACCAGAACTGCTTAAAGGTTTAGCTTTAGCTTTCTCAACACGCCGATTTGCGTTTCCATCATCAGAGCTGCTACTCCCACTCTCTGAGTCACTTGAACTCTCTGAGCTCCTAAGCAAGTCAATTTCTATAAGTTAGAAAGATAAGCACTAATCATTTGTAATCAGCATCAATTGTTTTGAGTCTTCGGAAAATTCAGATTATTTAAAAAAAAATATGTAATATAACCAGAAATCTTTTTTCTTTTGGCAAGAAGGAAATACCCCTTGTGAGATTGGAGTAAAATTCTCTCAATAATTAGGTAATTGAATTTCACTCTTTAACAATAAATTATAATGCAGATTGATTTAAACTATTATCTGACCCGTACATAATAAGATTATTAGATGCAGAATCTATTTAACCAAGCATTAAAAACCGATTATTATGATATTAATACCAATAATCAGATAAATGATTTAAAGCCAAATATCCAAACACTACCTAGAATCATGTGATAAACATGAGCATGTATATGTTGATTAGATTTAAGTTATATATTAAAATCAGACCTTCTCGACTTCCGCTTTGATTTTTTAGCAGGCCTCTTTAATTTCTTTGATTCTTTCTGTTTGTTCTTACGATGTTTGCCATTGCTCTTTGTTGACCTCTTCTTTCGACGCCTTCCATCACTAGATGAACTTGAAGAATCTGAATCAGACTCTGAGTAGGAATCACTGTCTGAAGAATCAGACTCTGAATCTGAATCAGAGCTGGACGAATCAGATGAGGAGTACTTTCTGCGTTTCTTTCTTTTATCTGCTGATCTACGCCGTTTCTTTACTCTCCCGTCTGAACTATCATCATCGGAAGAAATAGCTTTCTTCCCAGATTTTTTCTTTTTACCTAAATAAGGTTAAGCAAGTTAATAATCAACTAGATGTATTCATTAAAGGTGGTGAATACAGGTTGTCTGTGTAATGACTAATGAGTCAAAAATGGTCATTTCTAGTGCCCACTGAAACAGGATGGGGCGCGGTTGACCCTACTAAACCTTTTTGTGTTTTAATAATGTTTATTATCTTGGATAAATCGGTTTAGGAGGATATATGGATCAAATATATACTTCTTTCAACCCATTTGATTAGTACGACCATATCTGACCCTTTTCCGACCCATTGAAGATGAGACACATCTCAGTTACCAAATCAGCCCATTCATAAGTGAATTGGTTGAAAATTGTCACATCTATGCTTCAAATTGAAATTAGTTAGTAAGGTTCCAAGCAAGTGTTAATACCTTTCTCAGATTCTAACGCTTTTTTCTTTTTATCTTCAGATATTTCACCACAATCTGCAATTCTTACCAAACCAGAAGGTTTTCCATCGGATGTCCCCAACTGCTCAATCTTTTTAATGATTTCCATACCCTCTACTACCTTTCCGAAAACAACATGTTTCCTGCCATATAACCAGTACAAGAAGTTTTTTTAGCTTCAGTTGCCTTTAAGTCCTCAAAGCATATGCTTCAGTTATTAAAATATGTCCTTATTTTTTTATCAGACAAACAAATGATACCAGAGGTGACAAGATGGGTGGGTTGGGTAAAGGGTCAAAACGGATTTATGTTGAAACAGATGATATTCATTGTGGGTCAAAACAGGCCTGTCGACTTGAACCGGCAAACACTTCTTTGCTCATTTGCATATAACATTATTGTGTTAATTATATATTCATATAAATAAAATAAAAAATTGTTCATAATGATCAAAATACTGATTAAGAAGGTCGTATACATTAAATGTAGACTTCCTGTTTGTGATAAAACACACCCCAAGTCACCCCTTCTTAAGTAAATCGACTGAAATTGCCACAATCCACATTCAATGGCAACCCAGAAGAAAAAAATAGAGAAAAAATAAGATATGGTTATGAGTTACCCGTCAAGATGTGGTTGACGCTTGAAGAGTATGAAGAACTGAGATCCATTTGTATTTGGGCCACTATTTGCCATAGAGAGCACACCAGCACCACTATGATCCAGCTTAAAGTTCTCATCTACAAAGAGAGCACCAAGTATTAGTAACAAAATAATAGCTAACCGGTAATTCAAAAATCTTTGGTCATACAAAACAAAGGGAGCATTTTTTAAATTGTACCTGCAAACTTTCCTCCATAGATGCTTTCACCACCAGTGCCTGCAAACCATCAAAAGGTCACGCCTTACAAATCTGGGCACGCAGATGCAAGTTAAAAAGAGCTTCACCACTCTGTCGAGAACAAAACTGAAAGGAAAAGCATACCATTTTGTTTTGAGAAATCGCCTCCCTGCATAAGAATAAAAAAAAAAAAAAAAAAAAAAAAAAAAAAACGTTATTTGACAAGTGACCGTGCACATGTTTGAGATGATAAGAAAGTAGAAACAGCATTCTGTATTTATAAACAAATATAACATCTGATCATACAAAACGGATTCATAAATTTTTGTTAACAAATACATTTAAGATCATTCAATCCTATGATACTATGTATCTCGAATTAAACTGAAAACTTTCTATATGAGTACATACATTCATGAATTGATGAAATCATCCAGCTATCAACTCACATGCAAGGAAAATGCACAAGTTTAAGGCATTATGATATGAATATGCTGAATACATACTCATCATAATAGTAATTGCAATTTATTTCAGATATATGTGCTTCGCTTGATAAACCAAAAAGTGATACAAGCCTAACTAAACAGAAAACTCAACATGACAATTTTAAAATTAGTCTTTCTTAACATAGACATATACATACACGCATGAACACATAAGCGGTAATGCGGTATACTAAGAAACGATTAAACAAATGAACGAAAATATCAGTGAACAGAATCAAATCCGAATACACCCAAATAAGAAACTGTAAAGAAGGAAAAGGCGGCATTTGGATTGAATAAAAATCTTCTCCTAACACAAAGCATCAGTTTCCCCAGAGACAACACAAGGTTATGCTTAAGAGGTTTTTAGTGATACACGAAAGCAAAAGGACAGTTGCTGGTTTATGGTTGATTTCTGCTTCTTAGCCAAAAAAGTAACCTACCAATCTACTCCTTATGGTAATGCAAGTCTGCGATTTAAGATTATCATCGAGGATTAACTTTTTCCTGATGTATGATCCGTCAACAGTTTGTGCTGAACTTTTAGAATGCAACCTTATATCTATAAGCACTGTTCACCTATAGTTTAGCAAGCAATCTACATTCTACGGGCATGATTTTTCAGTAAATAAAACCTTAACTAAACTCTAAACCAATAAGCAGATTTCAAAAGTGCATAACTAATTAACCGAGATTAGTTCAATAAACTTACTTGAGCCATGAAGCCTTTAATTATCCGATGGAAAACAACGCCCTTGTAATGCAATGGCTTTCCAGTAGTGCTTCCCGTGCCCTTCTCCCCTACACAGAAACACGATAATGTAACAACAACGCAGATGTACGTCATTCCAATATCTCATATTCATTAAAAACTGAAGCAAACACGAACCTGTGCAAAGTGCTCGAAAATTCTCAGCTGTCCTAGGCACAACATCCGAAAAAAGCTGCAAATCACATATCATTATTTTCCGTTAGCATCTTAAATCCATAAGAAAGACATATGCAACTAAATGCTACAACACATATATACTAATCTACACAAAATGAGTTTACGTGTACAGCATACGCACCTCGATAACGATTCTTTCCGCGGGACTTCCATGAGTTCCATCTATCAACAAGTCCAAAAACACACAGGGATTCTTCTTCTTACTCATCTTTTTCTCACAATGCAGATCCTAAAACAAACAAATAACATTAACTTACATCTACCCCATACGGAAACCGTAAACAAGATATAACTTAAACCACTAGGCTGTAAACGAACACCAACAGGACTTGATCGCATTAGTTCGTTTAAGCTAATACGAACAAAAAAACACACGTGGACACTTGAACAAACATATAAGTGTTTACGTTCATTCGTTAAGAACACAAGCTTCTACTTATTCGTCTATGTTTGTTCTATCAAGACGCTAAACGAACGAACAAGCATAAAACACTTGAAATACACATAAATTCAGTTACATTTTGTTTGTTCGCGTATAACTACATAAATTATCCAAACATGAACCAACAAATGTAAGGGCGTGTTTGTTTAAGCTTACATAGCTGGCTTATGGCGTATCTGGTTTTCGGCTTACGTTCCATAAACTCACTTTTTGCAGCTTATTTCAAAACTTTTCGGCTTATATAAAAGCTTATATAACCCCATATGTCCCAAAATAAGCCATAAAAAGTTTGCGTTTATGAAACATAAGCCGAAAACCAAATAACCCGTAAGCCCGCTATATAAGCCTAAACTAACATCAACAAGTTCGTTTAAGCTAATACGAACAAAAAACACACATGGACACTCAACCGAACATATAAGTGTTTACATTCGTTCATTAAGAACATAAGCTTCTTCTTATTCGTTTATGTTTGTTCTATCAAGCCGCTAAACGAACAAACAAGCATAAAACACTTGAAATACACATAAATTTAGTTACATTTTGTTTGTTCACGTATAACTACATATAAATTATACAAACATGAACCAACAAATGTAAGGGCGTGTTTGTTTAAGCTTATATAGCGAGCTTATGGCTTATGTTGTTTTCGGCTTAGGTTTCATAAGCTCACCTTTTGTGGCTTATTTTAAACTTTTCGGCTTAGGGGGTGTTTGTTTAAGCTTATATGGCAGGCTTATAGCTTATGTGGTTTTCAGCTTATATTTCATAAGTGCACTTTTTCTGGCTTATTTTAAAAGTTTTCGGCTTATATAAGCTTATATAAGCCGAAAAGTGTCAAAATAAGCCAAGAAAAATGAGCTTATGAAACATAAGCCGAAAACCAAATAAGTCATAAGGCCGCTATATAAAGCTTATATAACCCCATATGTCCCAAAATAAGCCATAAAAAGTTTGCGTATACGAAACATAAGCGGAAAACGAGATACGCCATAAGCGCACTATCTAACCTTAAACAACCCCCCCCCCCCCCCCCCCCCCCCAAACGAACTTTAATCAACAAATTACAAACAAAAGCGATCTCCTAACACGATATTAATCGAGTACTCGTATACAAATAAATGTCAAGATAATGAATCATAATGAACCCTAAAAGCTAAACCATAACCATAAACCCTAGTTGCATATTATAGATAACATATTAGTATCATTCAATTTACAAATACATTAACGGATTGATTTGAGATGACGTCATCGGAGAATATATATAAACGGAATTTACCGGCGGATGACCGTGGTGAGTGAGTGAGTGAGTCGTCGTGTGTGTGGTTATTTCTTTCTATGTATATATATATTTTTTTTGCCTTTTCGTATAGAGGTGTGCTACACCCACTCAATCTTTACAAAATTTCTCCCACACGCTGATGTGGCAGAGAGATGATTGGTTGGTTTTTTGTGGGCCACAAAAAACCAACCAATCATCTCTCTGCCACATCAGCGTGTGGGAGAAATTTTGTAAAGATTGACAAAGAGATGATTGGTTGGTTTTTTATGGGCCACAAAAAACCAACCAATCATCTCTCTGCCACATCAGCGTGTGGGAGAAATTTTGTAAAGATTGAGTGGATCTAGTATTTTTCTTTCGTATAAGTGGAATCTATAGTCCGCTTGTACCTAAAAATAAAAATAATATGATATAAGGACCAAACTTTTTTTATCTCCACCATCCTTCTATTTTTATTTGATCTAATGGATGAGATTAATCCAAACAATTTAAAAACCCACTTTCAATCCTTTTTTTTTCAAATATTAATATCTTTCAAACCGTTACGACGAGCATTTAATTATCTTTCTATAGATATGCTAATTGATATATTTTCGACAAATTTTTTTTTTTTTCGTTTTTTTCACGTTTTTTTTTTTCATGGCCGAAAAAATCATATATGATATGTAATATCATATATGATATTATATGTAATATCATATATGATATTACATATCATATATGATATACAATATCATATCTGATTTTTTTTCGGCCACGAAAAAAAAACGTGAAAAAAATGATTTTTTTTTCCGAAAGTATATCAAAGTGCCCGTCTATAGAAAGATAATTAAATGCCCGTCGCGATGGTGTAATTATTTTCGCTTAACGATTAACGGTTTAAGAGATATTTAAATTATAAAAAATGGGTGAAATAATAAAATGCTTTTAATCTCAACCATTGATTTCCTTTTTAGATGGATGGTGTGGATGAGTCACTTGGTATGTGAGGAATGTTTGGTTTGTAGAATAACTCGACTCAAATAATATTTGATTGGCGGGAACTTTAATTAGTGGAATCTACTAAAACTTTATGTATAATGAAAATGAATACTTAATATGAGATGGAGGGAGTAATATTTTTTAGGTAATTTGAAAAATTATTTTGAGAATAACCCAAAATCACGATTTGACAAGTATAATTATTTTTCGTTATATATTGCCGTTTTGCGTGTGTATTCGTTTAGTGTAAGCTAAAATGCTAAGTAGTATTTTTCTGGTAATTTAAATAGATGAAAACCTCTATTTAACTGATTGTTCATTATTAGTAAAAAAAAAATGAAAAAAAGAAAAAAAGCCTAAATAACATGAATGTTTATCAAAAATTTAAAACAGTTGCAGGATACGTTAGTTAGCATACATTTAAGTCAAAAACTTTTTCTCATCGGATACTGTATATATGTAAGTTAGCGGCGGATGATAGTGGCGAGTGAGTGAGTGATTCGTCGTTTGTCCTTATTATTATTATTTTTTTAATTTTGATCTTGCTTTTTTTGTTTTTGAGTATTGTTATTTATACTTAACAAAGAGACTTAAATTATATTTAATTTATTTATTTTATGTTATTCTCGATCAACGTTACATAGTTCTTAAACGTAGAATAATTATCACTTCTATTACTAAAAGTAATGCTAACAAGTAACCCTCTGAACATTATCTATTAGCTTGATGAATTCAGCTTCATATCCTTCACTAAGTAGACGCTGAAAGAGCTCCTTAGGGAGTAGCTTCTTCAGGAGGATCATCTCTTCAGTGAGTGAACTCCTCAGAGAACATACTCTAGGAGATAGTCTATTTAGGCAGCTAGTCCATTTTTGGAGCTAGTCTATAAGCGAGTAATCATGTTGGAATGAATTTAAACTAATTTGTAACGGCTTTAACGTATTCAAAGGGCACTGCAACCTCATGACCACGTTTAATTAGTTGTGTAACCACTAGTCCCTATAATAGAGGAATATTATGATGTGATTAATGGGCCAATTAATTATCATAATTTCATTGGGCTTTGAGTCTTCCTATAAATAGAAACATACATCTCCATGAAGAGACGCATAAAAACCTAAACACTTAGAAACAAAAGAGTTCTTAGATTTGTGCCCAAATCAGGACCAAACACTTGGTCTTATCTCAAAGAGATATTTTTGATGCGCAATCATTATAGTTACAAGATTTTAAGTGATATTCGGCTGCATTGATTATCATTGGGTAAGCTAATCCAAAAATAACAAAACAACCAACAGTGCATGCTTTATAATCATGCGGGTGATCGAACACCAATACTCTACGATATCACCAGTAAGTTTTGAAGATTTATTTCAATAGAGAATTGCAATTGTTATTTTATAATCCATTCTCTTTGGATTGACAACAGAATTTTATACACACACATATTTGGTGGTTGTTGGCGTATGTGTCCGGAAGGTATACAACCTTCGGACTTTATTCCCGCCTCCGGTAATGAACCCTTCAGACAATCATCCATATGCCGGAGGGTTAAACAGAACCATCGTATTATCCGAGGATCCCTCTTTTACACGAAGGACAATAGCATTAATTGCGGTCACGCCGCCATCCCGGATTCTCAGGGATCGTGTCACCCACGTGATCTGACACCTACCTACTATGTACAGCGTAACACTGTTTGCTCCTTCCCGAGGTAGAGCAGGTAGCAAGGTGAGGTAGTATAAATACCCCCACCTCATTTATGTCACACAACTAACACACACACATTGCATTTACTCTTAATCACTACTTTACCCTTCGTATCATACATACTTACTCTCACACCGGAGGTGGGTCCTGGGAACATTCCCGGGGTGAGCCTAACATGTACTTCTTGTGTGCAGGTCTCTGTACTTATCCGAAGATCCTATACAAGGAGTACATCCTTACAAGATTTTACTTTAACAAATTGGCGCCATCCGTGGGACCCGTTATTCATTCTACCTAAGAACGATGACTGATCCTCCTCCCCCACCCTTCCATACCCCGCTTTCATCAGCCGGAGGGAGTGGAGTAAACACCAACCCGGACAACACAAGCAACCCATTAAACGATTCCCCAAACCTTCAAGAGTTAATTATTGGGCAAATGGCATCCCTGACCGACCTGATTAAGAGGCATAATGCTCTGGGAGAAAATGTGCTCAGGCCGATACGTTTGGATTTCGGAGATGAAGGAAATGATGCCCGAAGGGAAAGGGTGGTGGAAGCGAATGAAGATTTAAGCAAACCGTTCAAAGAGGCATTGCGGTCACCGTTTACTAGCCGGATCGTAGAGTTTGCTGGGGAAAAATATACAATGCCTTTAAACATGAAATTTTATGATGGATCCACTGATCCGAACGATCATCTCACCCGGTTCACTGGAGCAGCCAACCAGGGGCAATGACCGATGCCCACTTGGTGTTTAATGTTTCAATAGACCCTAGACGGAGCAGCTGGAGGGTGGTTTGAGCGTTTAGAACCTGGCAGCATCAACAGCTGGAATGAGTTAAGAGAACAGTTTTCCACCCGATTTGCCCTTCGAAAAAAATGTACAAAGGATCCAACGGAAATTACCAAGATTGTCAGAAGAGCCCATGAGTCGCTGGCGGACTTTAAGGAAAGATGGACCGACGAAGCCAGCTACATCAGTGGTGTGCCGAAAATCATGCGCATTTCGGCTTTCATGAATGCTCATAGGTGTCCAACTTTGGCTAAGAAATTTTCGGACAGGGTGCCTTGCACGGTAACAGAAATGTTTGCAAGGGTGGATGATTTTATCCGGGCAGAAGACGCATACCGGAGCACAGAGTTACCCCGGGGCGAAGGGTTTGAGTCAAACAGAAGGAGAGGTTTCAAAGATGATAAATACCGGAATGAAAGGAGGAACGAGCCTCGTCACAAAGATGCGTATCACCCATTTGTGGCCCCTAGAAAAGATTTAAACCGTAACGATTATTATCGTTCAGATCGAAGACCAGTGGGAGCCTTCAGGGAAGGACAACAGCGTCCCGGACTGAACGCGCTCACAAAACCCCCAAGGGAGATACTAGCCACAGAACGTCACCTAAACCTACCGGCCCCTCGACCCACGGGCGGTAAGCCCTCGCGTGAAAACATGGGTAAGTTCTGTGAGTATCATAAAGAAGCTGGCCACTTGACCAACCATTGTCGAGAGTTGAAGAAACAGCTAGAAGTGGCATTGGAGTCCGGTAGACTCGATCATTTGTTAAAAGAATGGAAACAGAGAGATACCGGAAGAGACAGAGAACCGGTGAGAAACTATGACAAAGGAAAAGACAAAGTGATTAACATGATAAGATGTTCCGGAGGAGTAAAACGAAGAAGTTATGACCGTGAAGAAGCATGGATGAAAGCTCCAATTATTTTCCCTCCTGTCATGACGGAGGATCTATCCGATGAACCCCTCATCATTGAAGGGGACATAAGTGGGTATCTTGTTCGGCGAATATATGTAGACGAAGGGTCTGCGGTGAATGTTATGTACGAGCATTGTTTCAACAACCTTAGCAGTGACATTAGGGCTGGCATAACAGGTTACACGAACCTGTTAAGACACGAACCTGTTAAGACACGAACCTGTTAAGGTCAAACACGAACACGACCTGTTAGCTTATCGTGTCATTTTTCTCAAACACGAACACGACACGAAAATAAACAGGTTAACCTGTTAAGACCTGTTAAGAACCTGTTAACATGTATGTTAGGATTTTAGGGTTTCTTTTTTTCTTTTCTTTTCTTTTCTTTATTATTATTATTATTATTATTATTATTATTATTATTATTATTTTCAAAAAACAAATTAAATTGATATGTTTCTTCAAAAAAAAAAAAAAAAAAAAAAAATTGATATTGAATTATTGATATGGAATTATGGATCTGAACAACCAACAAATCCATCAAGAACAAGCAACAACAAATCCAAACATATCACTACCGATTCACAGCAACAACAACAAAAGATCTTGAACAGGTCTTAACATCAAGAACAACAACATATCGAACAAAAGAAAAAGAAAAAAAAATCCAATACCATCAAATCCATTATTCCAAGCCAAACCCATCAGTCCATCACACATCAAGAACAACAACATATCGAACAAAAGAAAAAGAAAAAAAATCCAATACCATCAAATCCATTATTCCAAGCCAAACCCATCAAGCCAAACCCATCAGTCCATCACACTTTGTTCGAACAAAAGAAAAAAAAAAAAAAAAAAAAAAAAAAAAAAAAAAAAAAACCCATCGATTACAAATTTACAATAAATTTTCTTGAAGCCTTTGAACCGGATCTTGAAGCCTTTGTATTGATTTACTTGCGTTTGTGTTTGAGTGATTCGGTTATGAATTTGTGCTTGATTTACTTGCGTTTGTCTTGAAGCCTTTGAACCGGATCTTGAATCTTGGAGTTATGATGATGGATTGATGGTGGGTGATGACTTGAGGTTTGGAGTTATGATGATGGAATGATATTCTTGTGTTATGGGTGATGAATTTGGTAACTTGAGGTTTGGAGTTATGATGATGGAAAGAGAGATAAGCTGCTAAAAAAAAAAAGAGAGAATGAGATAAGATGGGCTGATGGGGGCGGACAAAATATTTAGGTTTAGGATTTTGGAACTTATATATACAACATCATAACAGGTCACTAACAGGTCTTAACAGGTCTGACCTGTTAAGACACGAAAATTAACAGGTCTTAACAGGTCTGACCTGTTAAGACACGAAACCTGTTAAGGTCAAACACGAAACCTGTTAAGAACAGGTTGTGTCGTGTCGTGTTAACAGGTTTCGTGTCAAAATTGCCAGCCCTAAGTGACATCCAAAACAGGCTCAAAGAAACCACCACTTCCCTCGTGGGTTTCTCCGGTGAGACGAGCAAACCATTGGGGAAGATTGAGTTAGAAGTATGTTTCGGTGACCATGGCATGTACCGAAGAACAATGATGAGTTTCTGTGTCGTTAACTCCCCCTCGCCATATAATGTGATCTTGGGAAGAACGGGGCTGAAGGAAATAAGGGCCGTACCATCCACCATACACTCAATGATCAAGTTTCCCACTCCCAAGGGAATAGCAACTTTAAGGACCCGTCCGTCAATAATATCTGAGTGCCGAAGGTTAGAGGAAAAGCAAATGATCGAGGGATCTCGATTTGAAGAACCTCATGAAATAAAGGACGGAGGGGACATAACAGCAACAACCGAAGAAATCTTGGTTAACCCCGCTTATCCGGAGCAGTTGGTAACCATCGGAAAGAACTTTTCCAGAGAGGGTCGCCGAAACCTTATTGAACTATTGAGGAAAAACAAAGACGTGTTCGCATGGCAGCCGTTGGATATGACGGGAGTTCCTAGATGGTTGATAAAGCATCGGCTAAACGTCAATATGGCAGAAACACCGGTGGCGCAAAAGAAGCGAAGTCTCTCGGCAGAGAAAAATCAAGTGGTGATGAAAGAAGTAGAGGAATGGTTGAAGGCAGGAATAGTCAGACCCGTCAAATATCCGACATGGATCTCAAATCCGGTTCTAGTGAAGAAGTGTGACGGAAGTTGGAGGATGTGCATCGACTTCAAAAACCTTAATTCCTCATGTCCGAAAGATTATTATCCATTACCGGAGATTGATTGGAAGATAGAGTCGGTGGTAGGCTATAGATACAAATGTTTCCTAGATGCCTACAAAGGATATCACCAAGTTCAGATGGCCGAAGAAGATGAAGAGAAAACAGCGTTTTACACAGAGCAAGGCACGTACTGCTATACCAAGATGCCTTTCGGTCTCAAGAATGCTGGAGCAACTTACCAACGGTTAGTAGACTCAGCCTTCCAAAGTCAAATAGGACGAAATCTAGAGGCTTACGTAGATGACATGGTGGTCAAAAGCAAGACCGAAAAAGAAATGTTAGCAGATATATCTAAAACCTTTTATAATCTCCGGCAAATAAACATGAAGCTAAATCCGAAAAAATGTTCCTTCGGTATGGAAGAAGGGAAGTTTCTGGGCTACATTGTAACTTCCGAAGGGATCAGAGCTAACCCAAGGAAAGCCACGGCGATTGCCGAGATGAAATCTCCGTCCACTTTGAAGGAAATGCAAAGCCTAAGTGGAAAGTTAGCAGCTTTGAACCGTTTTTTAGCCAGATCCGCAGAAAAGTCTCTCCCATTCTTTGAGACTTTGAAAAACATCACAAAGGAAAATAAGGATGAATACAAATGGACGGAAGCGACGGAAGAAGCATTCCAGCTACTGAAGCAATTAATCCTGAAGCTCCCATTATTAACCACCCCTAAGCCGAGAGAAATCCTATATGTTTACCTAGCTGCTTCTGGTCAAGCGATAAGTGCCGTTCTCCTAACTGAGAGGGACGGAAGGCAACTACCGATTCATTACGTCAGCCGGACACTGCAGGAAGCCGAAAGGAATTATCTGCCTATCGAAAAGTTGGCTTTGGCACTCCTACACGCATCTAGACGACTGAGGAGATATTTCAAAGCGCACCCAATCAGAGTCATAACTGATCAACCCGTCAAGCAGATTTTAAACAAAGCCGAAGTGTCAGGGAGACTGACTAAATATGCCGTGGAGTTGGGAGCATACGACATAACATACATTCCAAAGAATTCCATAAAGGGGCAAGTGCTCGCTGACTTCATCTCGGAAATGTCAGTTGACCTGAAGGGAAAGAATGGTATATCACTAACAAAAGAAGTATGTGATGTATCAAGTTCAGGCGAATGGATTTTATATACGGACGGAGCATCCAGCACGAAGGGTTCAGGGGCAGGGCTAGTCCTAATTGGTCCTGACCAGGTCGAGCACACCTATGCTCTCCGTCTAAACTTCGTAAGCACCAATAACGAAGCAGAATACGAAGCGCTTCTCGCCGGCCTACGAATAGCAAGAAAAATGAATGTTGAAACTCTGGATGTCAGAGTGGATTCCAAGTTAGTGGCAAGTCAAATAAATGGAGAGTTTGTGGCATCCAAGGAACGTATGATACGGTATCTAGCAAAAACAAGAGAACACATCGGACTGTTTAAAAAGTTCAAAATCCGTAACATCCCGAGATCGCAGAATCAAAAGGCCGATGTATTAAGCAAGCTAGCTTCCGTAGCCTTCAATCATCTCACTAAAGAAGTCTTAGTTGAAGTACTGGAGAGGCCTTCCACGTCGGAAGAAGAAGTTAAAGCTATTGTGGAAGAAGAAAGCGACAATTGGATGACACCAATTATAAAATGTTTGAAAACCGGCATCTGGCCAGAAGATATTAACGAAGCAAGAACCCTCCGGATGAAAATTCCCCACTATGTCATGGAGGGGGATGTGCTGCTCAAAAAGACCTACCTAGGTCCGATGGCACGTTGTGTAGGACCCCTTCAAGCGAATTATATCATCCGGGAGGTTCACGAGGGTGCTTGCGGCATGCACTCCGGTCCAAGAGCGGTTGTGGCGAAGCTCCTCCGTCAAGGATACTACTAGCCAACCATGCATAAAGACGCTCGGGAAGAAATAAATAGGTGTGACTCTTGTCAGATTCACTCCCCGGTACCGAAATTACCTAAAACTACGTTGACTTCCATCATGGCTCCATGGCCCTTCTATGAGTGGGGGATGGATGTGCTTGGCCCACTAACAGAAGCCCCTGGGAAAGTGAAGTTTGTAATTGTAGCAATAGATTACTTCACTAAGTGGATCGAAGCGAAACCCCTGGCAAAGACGACGGGTAAGGAGGTTAAGAAGTTCGTCTGGGACAACATAGTTTGTCGGTTCGGATTACCAGCTATCATAGTCACGGACAACGGCACAAATTTTGTGAACGATCCTTTCAAAAGCTGGTGTGCAAAGCTAAAGATCAAACAAATAAACACGGCCGTAGCACATCCTCAAGCAAATGGTTTAGTCGAAAGAGCCAACGGAAGTCTCATGCATGGTATAAAGACAAGGCTAGGCAGGGCAAAGGCCGGATGGGTCGATGAGCTACCCAATGTCTTATGGGCTTATAGAACTTCTCTGAAAACAAGCAACGGCGAAACGCCGTACAGCCTCACATACGGAAGTGAAGCCGTTATACCGGCCGAAATTGGAATGCCCACACACCGTACTATGACATTCAACCCGGACGACAATGAAGAAGAGCAACGTTTGAACCTAGACTTGCTACAGGAAAGGAGGGAAATGGCCGCGATTCGGGAAGCCAAGTACAAGGCGAAAGTTGAGCAATACTACAACCAAAGGGTCCATCCGGTCTCATTTAAAATGGGCGACTTTGTCTACAGAAGGAACGAAGCTAGTAGAGTAGAAAACCAGGGAAAGCTAGGCCCGAATTGGGAAGGCCCTTACCGGATAGTAGAAGCGTATCACAATGGATCATACAAACTTGAAACAATGGAAGGCCGAAGTGTTCCCCGAACTTGGCATGCTATTAACCTCCGGAATTGTTTCCGATGAATGTACAATGTAACAACTTCATTTTGGTAGTAATCTATACTTCTCCAGTATCCGGAGAAGAATTTTCCCCATCCATCTAATATGTTTGTTTTCGTCAAACGGATCGTTATATTACACCGTTGTGATCAAATTATATTAAAACCAAACGGAACGTTACTTTACACCGTTGTGGTCAATCATTATCAAACGGGTCGTTATATTACACCGTTGTGATCAAATCATATTAAAACCAAACGGAACGTTACTTTACACCGTTGTGGTCAATCATTATCAAACGGGTCGTTATATTACACCGTTGTGATCAAATCATATTAAAACCAAACGGAACGTTACTTTACACCGTTGTGGTCAATCATTATCAAACGGGTCGTTATATTACACCGTTGTGATCAAATCATATTAAAACCAAACGGAACGTTACTTTACACCGTTGTGGTCAATCATTATCAAACGGGTCGTTATATTACACCGTTGTGATCAAATCATATTAAAACCAAACGGAACGTTACTTTACACCGTTGTGGTCAATCATTATCAAACGGTTCGTTATATTACACCGTTGTGATCAAATCATATTAAAACCAAACGGAATGTTACTTTACACCGTTGTGGTCAATCATTATCAAACGGTTCGTTATATTACACCGTTGTGATCAAATTATATTAAAACCAAACGGAACGTTACTTTACACCGTTGTGGTCAATCATTATCAAACGGGTCGTTATATTACACCGTTGTGATCAAATTATGTTAAAACCAAACCGATCGTTACTTTACACCGTTATGGTCAAGACAAATCATTATCAAACGGTTCGTTATGTTACACCGTTATAATCAAATTATATTACAACCAAACAGATCGTTATATTACACCGATTGTGATTGAAGTATATTAAAATCGCACGGATTGTTATCTTACACCGTTATGGCAGAGTGATATCAACATCAAACGGATCATTAAAATTGTAACATTAATCCAACAGGTCATCATTTTATACGCGTTTACAGAACCATAATGAAAAATGTTGTACCAAAGCAACTAGTCAAAACCTACACTCATTCCAGCGGAATGCTATTACATTTTACAAAAAATGGTTCGGTAAATAGCTGGCATTCAAAGCACTTGTTATGATTACAATAAAGTCACATCTATCCGAACAAAAGCATCCTGATGCTAGTGATCCTTCGGTTCAGAGGGGCCTGCGGCAGTCTTTTCAGGAACAACTGAGCCTTCCGGTAACAAGTTCATTAAATCACCCAAAGGAAGACGGTAAGACTCAGCAACCTTCTTGACATACGGATACTCGGCATCAAAAATCTTGTTAAATTCAGCCTTCCATAGGGAAGGAGCCTCTCGGTTGAGGTTTTTTACCTGCCCGAGTATCCTCTCGACATCCTCTTCATCCCGAGCAACCTTCACCCCGTCTTTAAAGTCGGCCTTCACGCCGTCAACAAACCCAGCCGTATAGGAAAGGCTATATACCTTCCCCATACTCTTTTTATACTCTCGGCTCTGGAATAACCGACGGCAAACTACGGGGAGGAGCTCTTTAACTGCGTTGTGTCGCACAACCTCCGACTGAGCAACCCTAGCAGTTAGTTGCTTGTTCTGATCTTGCAACTGGCTACACTCAGAAGTCTTGCTTGACAACTGCCCTTCCAGCTCCTTGATCCGAGCGGCTTGGGATGAAGCTGTGGACCGCCATTCATTTTTATCCCTCTCCATCTCCTCTAACTGCTCAACCAGACCCTCCTGACGAGTAGACGCTGCACTTACTTCATCCTCTAAAGCATGGAACTCTTTGAGCAGCTTATCAAAGTTCTGAGCCTTGACATCACGCTCCTCCTCGACCTCCTTCAGCTTACCGGACAAATCAACACACCCATTGTGAGTCTCCGTCAACTCTCTGAAGTCTCGGTTCAGTTGGCTGAAACGTCCCAAAAGCTCAGCTTGAATAATGATCCCCGAACCAACGTTGATGTAGGCTTGACGAACCAAATGATTGTCGGTAATTTCTGAGACAGCCTCTCGTTCGGCAGGGGTGGCCAGATGTTCCATCATCTCTCGGCATGCTCTAAAAGAGTTCATGCGAACATCATCTCGAAGGGTCCACCCAGGGACAAAATACCCTCCGGTCCCGTCGGAATTACCTGTAAACAAAAACAATAAGTACAGAATAACCTGCGGATAAACCCATATAACTCGACAAGTATAGAAAGAACATACCGGGCTGCAAGGGAGGAGAGGTTCTTGAGGGCCCAGCGGAATGGGAAGCATGACGCTTAGAATGAGCTGTATGAGCAGAAGCATCTATGAAGAGAGCAAACAAATAAAAAAAAAGGGGGGTGAAAGGAGGAAGAAGAAAAGAAGAAAGCATAAAAGCAAACAAGTGGACATATACTCACCAGGGGAAGGAGGTTTTGAAAAACCCTCCAAATTCTCCTCATTATTACGACCGGCACCTTCGGCCAAATCATCCTTCGGATCCTCTCCAGCATGTGGAATATTTTGTCCTTTAGGGACAGGAGGATCTTTACTACCAGCTCCCACATTGGCCTGCGGCTCGGCCTGGTTCAACGGAGCGACATCCAAGGTCTTATCTCCGGAAGAAACAACCTCCTCTTCCAAAACCTTTCTCCTACGCTTGGTAGCACCCTTCGGATTGTCAGCAACCTTCCTCTTCGGAACAGCAACCCTCTCCCTTTGCTTTCTCTCCTTTTCCTCCCGAGCAGCGACTACATCGTCATCAGCAACTTCAACCACCTTTTGTAAGTTACTCTTGGCAGGAACCTTCTTCTCGGGAGAGAGTGGCTTGGTGGTCTTGTCCGGACGAACATAATCATCAGATAGGGGATCTCCCTTGCTAACAACAGATCCCTCCAAGTCCGGAAGCTCCAAATACTCAGACATTGTTATAACTGCAAAAGAGTAGACAAATAAGCACAAGTCAAGAAAAGGGAGAAAGATACGTAAGAATAAAAATGAATCATTACCATGCCCCTCGGCATCCTTTATAACCAATTTGTGCCCGGTAATACGGAAAGCATTGCAAAGCCCATATTCATACAAAAGGCTGGACGGTGTCTTCCGAAGAAGAATCGTCTTTCCGGCAATTTTCCGGGCATCCCTCAAAGAGTAACCCTCTGGAAACCTGTCTGAGATCTTGGAGTCTTTGTGCCTCCAAGGCATGGCATACGGAATTGCCCTACGGTCTATAAAAAAGAAGTAATCTTTCCAAAACTTCAAACCCGTTAACAATTCGTCAAAACACTTCAAAGCCCTCTTTCCGGTTCGGCTCTCAAAAGAAAACCAATGGCCCTGCTTACATAACCGGTAGAAAACCCTAAAGAGAGGGACGGTGGGCACAACGCCTAGACTATAGCACCGAACCTCAAAGAGAGTAACCCTATTCAGACCTATGGGAACTAACTGGGAAATATGTACCCTAAAATAACTTATCACGGCTAGAAGGAAGGAGGAAAAAGGAATTCTAACCCCTCCCAGCTTGACTTGCTGGATGTATATACCTATTTTACTATCCGACAACTCATTCATAGTAAATCCATCTGGAGGAACCATGGGATGTAAATCGCTCGGAATACCATACTCTGTACAGAACTTATCTAACGTGTGCTGGGATAGTTTAGAAGGATGGAGGTGCATGTCAAACTTACCTACCGGTTTTGCCCTACTTGTCGAAGGACCTTCGTCCGGAATATTCATCTCGGCAGGCTCGCTACCAGCCATTAAAAAGAAGGAATACCGAGGGATATTTATACGAAAAGAAAGCTACAAATATGAAATAACACACCTCGGTAAAAGCTCGAAACGCAAAATGTGAAACGCTCCGGAGATAATATACTATGCAAAGAATAAACAGAATGGCAAGTGTAAAAAGAAAAAAAGTAAGGGCGCTATTTATAGGGGAAAGCCTTGAGAAGCGTGAACGTCGTGTCGAACAGTACATAATGACGTGGCGTAACATGGACCGTTTGATATCTGCAAGTGAGGTTAGTGGCATCCAGCTGTAACCGAATAATAATATTATTTTAATCGGCCCATGGGCCACTTGAGTCCTAAAGCCTGATATGAGCCCGCTACACTAAAAACCACTCGGACTATCAAGTATTGAACCATCGGTCTACAACCAATACTCCAATACTGGGGGGGGGGGGGGGACATGTTGGCGTATGTGTCCGGAAGGTATACAACCTTCAGACTTTATTCCCGCCTCCGGTAACGAACCCTTCGGACAATCATCCATATGCCGGAGGGTTAAACAGAACCATCGTATTATCCGAGGATCCCTCTTTTACACGAAGGACAATAGCATTAATTGCGGTCACGCCGCCATCCCGGATTCTCAGGGATCGTGTCACCCACGTGATCTGACACCTACCTACCATGTACAACGTAACACTGTTTGCTCCTTCCCGAGGTAGAGCAGGTAGCAAGGTGAGGTAGTATAAATACCCCCACCTCATTTATGTCACACAACTAACACACACACATTGCATTTACTCTTAATCACTACTTTACCCTTCGTATCATACATACTTACTCTCACACCGGAGGTGGGTCCTGGGAATATTCCCGGGGCGAGCCTAACGTGTGCTTCTTGTGTGCAGGTCTCTGTACTTATCC
This sequence comes from Artemisia argyi, assembly GCA_030686995.1. Lineage (NCBI taxonomy): Eukaryota > Viridiplantae > Streptophyta > Magnoliopsida > Asterales > Asteraceae > Artemisia > Artemisia argyi. The sequence continues at coordinate 177,807,596 of CM060682.1, forward strand.
GAAGATCCTATACAAGAAGTACATCCTTACAAGATTTTACTTTAACAGTGGTGCAACAAAATCTCAAGATTTCACATAACCAAAATTCACGTATACAGAAAACCCAATGTCTACCAATATTCGAACATTGCTTAATTCTAAAGTTCCATGAAATACAATATAGCTCATAACATTAAATATATGGAAACCAACATAGAACTAAACTTGTAGTGAATAACAACTTCAACGACGCCCGTGTAAATTAGTTCTCAGTGATCTTTGCTTCAGGTTCCTTCACTTCAGAATCCTTCGCTACCTATCACGATCGCACAAAATTACGTTAACCCAAGTGGTAAGTTCATATATGAAGAACAGTTAAACACGGTAATATATATAATGCATAGCTAACTAGAGGTATTACAGATTAAAATTCATTCATTACAAAGTGATATCAGAAATAGTTAGATAAAATGACTTGCCTGATAAGCCAATGCATCCTCAATCCTCTCGATGAGAGTTTGCATCGTAGGGCGTTCGTTTAAATTGTAACTAATGCACTCATGAGCAATTTCCACAAACGTTTTAAAAGAACGGCTATCAATTTGATCTTTTATCAGGTGATCAATCAATTTGTCCGGTCCCTCTTCATAGTAACGCCGTACCAGATTTATCAGAGTTTGTGGTTTATCATCTCCAATTCTCCGTCTATCATAAGCCAACATCCCACTCAACGCTTCAAACATTACCACCCCGAACGAGTACACATCAGATTCTTTACGTAGGATGCCACTTTCATTGTAAATAGGATCGATGTAAAACTTGGTTCCTGCAGCTTTAGTATAGAGTTGGGTTTGTGGCTGATTTCTGGGTCCAGACCTTGATAAACCAAAATCACAAATTTTGGCGTTCAGATTGTCATCCAAGAGTATGTTTGCACTCTTTACATCTCTGTGTACTACCCTGTTGTAATCTCCCTGACCCGAGTGGAGATAGTTGAGTCCTTTTCCTGCCCCTAAGCAAATTTTGAGCCGCTGTACCCATGTCAAGGAACGTCTTTTCTTCAGGTTACGGAGATAATGATCAAGGCTTCCGTTAGTAGCATATTCTGAAACTATAATCATCTCATTCTCTTCATCGCAGTAACCAATGAATGGGATGATGTTTTCATGGTGGAACATGGAAATCATCTGAAGTTCATTACGGAACTCGTCCTTTCCTTGGTAACCTTTTGGATCATGGTACTTTATTGCAGCTGTGCGATTTTGCCAGCGTTCGGAGAGTTTTCCTTTGTAAACTAAACCAAATCCACCATCTCCGATCTGAGTTTCTGCACTCTTTTCTCCAATGGCCTGCCTGATCGATCTCCTCCAGTGGAATTCTAAAGTTCTTTAGGTTTTGATCATGGTAGCTTTGTATAGGAACGGTAGACGCAGCCTCATGGTTCTGTCACCAGAAACAAAACCGAATTTGCTTAGAGGTACTCTGTGATTTCTATTGTCTTAACAATTTGCCAAAAATAACTTAACTAAAACCTTTAATACCACTACTTCCACTTGAGTTCATGTTTCTGAAAAAACAATTACAATAGTTTACGACGTTTTTTCAAGTTAGCTCAATTTTATGGTAAGTTTGACAAGATAACGGGTGGATTTCTTTAGAGATAGGAGTTAGAGTATATATGAAGACATTAATGGGCATTTACTTATTTCTATGACCATGCATTCTTTAAGCAAACAGATGTTTGATAGGGGAAAAGATTTATCACTTTAACTGAAAAGACCCATGTTACTGAAAAACAATGAGGACATGTGATTGAATCGATCAACATGTGTCATGACATTTGGTAGAGCAAATAATCATGCTGTATGATACGTGATAATTTACCTCCTAACTTATGAAACTAGATGAGCTAGCTTAAAAATGGAGACTTACTTGAATATCCAATGCTTTCTCAATCCACATGATGATCCTATCCATTGTAGGGCGATCCTTTAAATTGAAGCTGATGCATCTATATGCAATGTCTATGAACTTATGGAAAGAACGTCTGTCAATATGATCATTTATATGGGGATCAATTAACTTCTCTGGCCCATCATCATAGTAGCGCCGAACCAAATTTATCAGATTTCCAGGCTTGTCATCTCCAATGCTCTTCTCATAAAAGACCAGCATCCCACTCAGTATTTCAAACAGTACAATGCCGAAGGAGTACACGTCTGACGCTGTACTCAGGATGCCACTTTCAATGTGAATGGGATCCACGTAAGAGGGAGTACCTGCAACATTCATATAGATTTTGGTGTGTTGCTGATTTTTGGGGACTTGTACTGACAAACTGAAACCGCAAATCTTGGCTTCCAGCTTATCATCTAACAATATGTTTGAGCTATTAATATCTCTGTGTATTATCATGCAATGCTCCTTATGACCCGAGTGGAGGTACTTGATTCCTTTTGCTGCCCCCAGGCAAATCTTAAGGCGCTGTGCCCACGTTATGTGACGGCTCTTCCAGGGGTCTTGGAGATGGTGATCGAGGCTTCCGTTGGTAGCATACTCAGAAACTATAATCATCTCATCTCCTTCATTACAGTAACCAACAAAAGGGATGATGTTTTCATGCTCAAATCTGGATATCATCTTAAGCTCGTTGTGGAACTCTTCCTCACCTTTGTAATCATTCCGACCAAAGCGTTTGATTACAGCTGTTCGATTTTTCCAAGGTTCCGGTAGTTTTCCTCTGTAGACCAAAGAAAATTCACCGTCTCCAATCTGAGCCTTTGGATTGAAGCTTCTGGTGGCCAAGTGGATCTCCTTGAGTGGAATTAAAAAGCTTTCTAAGCTTACACTGGAAGAAGATATTGTAATCTGATACTGGTGGCTTTGTATGGTAACGGAAGAAGCAGCTCTGCGGTTCTGTGAATATAGACAAAACCATGCATGGTTAGCGGTGCCCGTTTATTTTTGACATTGTCTTACATTTAACAATAAAAAATATTTCCCAGTTATTTGCTATGCTACTAAAATACGTGTGCACGCACGGTGTTTGGACTTTAACAGGTAATAATATTTCTAAGTAGTTTGTTTTGAAGTTAAATATTGCGACAATTCATAAATACGTGGCTTTGTAATGTTAAGATTTTTCTATAAAATTATATTAAATTTTTAATACTTATAATACCCGTGCACGCACGAGTTTTTACATATTTTTTTTCTTTATGTGTTAATATCAATTAATATTTTGTATGGACCTTTGTTTCACGAAGGATTTGACTTTCTTTAACTAGCATGGTGTTTAGGTTGATATTGTTTAAATTTAACTTGATATCATGTTCTAGACATAAGTAGCACATAATGACCTTGAAAAAATATGTGTCGTTATACGAAGAACTTTGAACTTTCACACACACATATATATTTGTCGTTGTTATATGTAGAACTTTGAAACTTTCACTTTGAACTTTCACACACACACACACACACATATATATATTTGTCATTGTTATATGTAGAACTTTGAAACTTTCACTTTGAACTTTCACACACACACACACACATATATTTGTCGTTATGTGTAGAACTTTGAGACTTTCACACGCATACACATGAGTTGGGTTAAACTTATAAACATGGATAATATGAGTCCTTATTGAATGTGGATAGTTAAAAAAGAATACTTTTTCCGAACATCCTTAGTTAATCTCGTAAAGAGGAATAACATGAGTCGTTCGTATATGTATTATCTCGTGTATTCATTTACATGTGACAGTAACGCGTGTTTTTGATAAGAACTGTTAGAGCTAAGACCAGTCGGTAAGTGAGACGCAGGTGTGAGTTTAATCTCACACGTGAGGTGCACGTGTGTAATTCTCCACTGAAAGGCTCTAACTGTTTTTTTGGCGCCAATTCACTTTTAAATAGTCGTTAGCTTCTTCACTTGTATTTTAGCTTTTGATAAATCGTTTCCTTTCTCTAAATTATTTCTGTAACAATTGTAACAAACTTGTAACAACCCAACTATCTCCATTGACAATACATTGAAGCTTTCGACTTTCTATTCCTATTTTCTTGATAGTCCAAGCCCAGTGTAATCCATTATCGATCTTCATTGATCCTAGTGGTGTCTATCAGTGGTATCAGAGACCTTTCCTGGTGAGGTCTTCTTGATCTTCTTCTCTGGCCAAAATTGCGGCAAGAAAATCAATTTTCCGGTGACTGTAATTCCGATCAACAAATTCAAGAGATCAAGAATACTACACTGATATTCTTGGTTATAATCGATTGTACTACACTTGTACATTGGTTATTCGTGTACTATCAGTTCTGAAACACGACTACTTGTCAAGTACTCATCGCGATCACAAGAGCAGCGCATAAGTGCTTAAATCTTATGCTTTTGGTTGAATGATCAGTTTTGTTTGACTTAAGGGTAGCCAAGAAACGGTTAAAGTTGTTAGTTATTGCTCAACCAAAGGGAAGGAGTGGTAACTAGCAAAAGATTCAATCAAAATCAAGAAATAGTACACGTGGCATACAAACAGTTATTGAAATGGCACCATCCACAAGAAACATCAATACCAACAATGGAGGTGAAGGAATTGATCAAAATGTCAGAGATTACTTGGATAATGTGTTGGGTGATATCAGATAAACTTTGGCTACTTTAACCAATGCAATAGCAGCCATGGATGGACAGAACAACCAATTGATGAATGGTGGAATGGGGAGGCAAGCCAATCACTTTGGAAGGCTAGCTAAAGTGGAATTCCCCAAGTTTCAGGGTGATGATTTGAGGGGTTGGGCGTTTAAATGTGACCAATTCTTTCTCATTGACAGAAGAAGAAAAGGTAAAAATTGCTTCTGTTCATTTGACTGATAAAGCATTACTTTGGCATAGGCAGTTTGTGAAAACTGTTGGGGAAAATGTGGGTTGGGAGTTTTACAAAACTTCAATAATTCAAAGATTTGGCTCAATCTTTGAAGATCCAATGGCAGCCTTGAAAAATGATAAGTATGAAAAAAGTGCCAAAGAATACCAAGATGTGTTTGATACACTTTTGTGTAGAGTGGACATAAGTCAAGAACATGCTGTGAGTTTGTATTTGGGGGGCTTACCACCTGAGTTAGAAATGGGAGTGAGAATGTTCAAGCGTAGAACATTAGCTGATGCTTACAGTTTGACTAACTTGCAAGAAGCCACCCTAGAGGCTGTAAGGAAGAAGAATAGGCCCTTGATGTCCTCAAATATGGGTAGATTTGGGGTTAATAATGGGGGAGGGATGGTTAAGAAACAACCCTTATTGCCTGCACCATCCACTACTAGTAATTGGAGGACTAACCCAAACACTCCTTTGAAAGCACCAGTTAGGAGACAATTGACTCAAAAAGAATATGAGGATAAGAGGGCAAAGAATTTGTGTTTCTACTGTGATAAGAAATATGTTCTAGGCCATAAATGTGAAGGTCAGTTGTCTAGTTTGGTTGCGCTAGCTGATCATGAGGATCATGAGGAGGAAGAAGAATTTATAGATGCACAAGATGATTTAGTGGTGATGGAAAATGATACTATGCAACCACATATATCATTGAATGCTCTCAGTGGAGTAAGTTCTTACCAAACTTCAAGAGTCATAGGATTGTATGGCAACAAACATGAATTGCATATGTTGGTAGATTCACGATCCACTCATAATTTCCTTGATGTCAATATGGCAAAAAGGATGGGTTGTAATATAAGGAAGACTTGCCCCTTACCAGTTAGTGTTGGTGGGGTTAAATAATTGCTCAGTGCTTATGAATGTAAGGACTTTACTTGGGAATTGAAAGGGGATACTTTTGTGTCTGATGTTATGTTACTGCCAATGGGAGGATGTGATATGGTATCGGGTATACAATGGCTTTCTTCATTAGGAGACATGAAGTGTAACTTCAAGGACCTCATAATGGAATTCATGTATAATGGGAAGAAGGTTGTTTTGAGGGGTACTCCGAAGCCTACCATTCAGTGGTTGGATGGCAAGAAGCAATTGCAGTCAATAAGTGCTACCCTATAGGCTGAATTGTGTATGATGAGTGTTTACCCAAATACTGGTCTTAACTTGATGAATCTAGGAAAACAAGATGGAGAGTCTGTTGTGGACCTTGAGTTGTTGACAGTGGTAGAGGAGTTTGATGATGTGTTTGCAATACCAAAGGAACTACCACCAAAGAGGGCTTAGGATCATAGAATTCCACTGCTTGAAGGTGTACCACCAGTCAAGATAAGACCATATAGACATCCACCAGTACAAAATGATGCTATTGAAGCCATGGTCAAGGAACTGTTAGATGCAGGGATCATCAAGCCTAGCCAAAACCCTTTTGCTTCACCAATTGTCATGGTAAAGAAAAAGGACAATTCATGGAGGATGTGCATTGATTATAGGCAACTCAACAAAAATACAGTCAAGGATAAGTTCCCAATCCCTATCATTGATGAGCTGATAGATGAACTACATGGAGCAGTGGTGTTTACTAAACTGGATTTGAGGTCGTTTAAAGATGATGTGGCCAAAACTGCTTTTAAAACTCATGCGGGCCATTATGAGTTTTTGGTTATGCCTTTTGGGCTAACAAATGCACCTTCTACCTTTCAGTCACTCATGAATGATGTGTTTAAGTAGTACTTAAGGAAGTTCACCCTGATCTTCTTTGATGACATTTTGATCTACTCCAAAAGCCTAAAGGATCACGTGAAACACTTGAGTGTGATATTGAGGAACCATAAACTGTTTGCAAAAAGAAGTAAATGTGTGTTTGGCACAAGTCATGTGGAGTACTTGGGGCATATTATTTCTGCACAAGGAGTGGCAACTGACCCATCCAAGATAATTGCAATGCAAAATTGGCCTGTACCAACAAATGTTAAACAGTTGAGAGGGTTCCTTGGTCTCACAAACAGATGCATCAGGTATGGGAATAGGAGTTTTACAACAAAATGGCCACCAAATTGCTTACCTAAGTAAAGCTTTAGCCCCAAAACATCAAACCCTTTCAACCTATGAGAAGGAATTCCTAGTTGTGATGTTGGCTTTGGAAAAGGGGAGGGGGTATTTACTAGACAGACACTTCATTAAGACTGATCACTACAGCTTGAAGTATCTTTTAGATCAAAGAATCACCACTCCAGCAGCTAGTTGGGATGCTGATTTGACTTTGCAAAAGATACTAGCTGACTTGAAGAAAGGAAGTAGCACTAAGAAGCACTATACTTGGAGTAATGATCAGTTACTAAGAAAGGGTAAGCTGGTAGTGGGAAAAGATGACCAGCTAAAATTTGAACTAATTGCTCATTTCCATGACAGTTCAATTGGTGGCCATTCAGGGGTAAGGGTCACTACTCACAAGCTCAGTTCTGTGGTATATTGGAAGGGCATGAGAATAGAAGTAAAAAGGTTTGTCTTGGAATGTATAAATAAGCCAGATTTTGCAGCCTATCCTCGGGTATTGTAGCCATTACCTATTCCTCAGAGGATATGGGAGAGTATCTCTATGGATTTCATTGAAGGGCTTCCTAAATCCCAAGGTCACAATGTCATATATGTGGTGGTGGATAGGCTGACTAAATATTCCCACTTCATACCCCTCACTTACCCATTCACAACAATACAAGTGGCTTAGTCATTCCTTGATACAGTCTACAAATTACATGGGTTGCCAACCACAATTGTATCAGATAGGGACAAGGTCTTTCTAAGTAACTTTTGGAAGGAACTGTTTAAGCTAATGCAAGTCAAGCTCACAGAAGTTGTGAACAGGTGTTGAGAGTGCTATCTTAGGTGCATGTTAGGAGAAAGGCCAAAATAATTGTCTAAGTGGTTGCCTATAGCTCAATTGTTGTATAATTCTAACTTCCATACCTTTATTCAGACAACCCCTTTTGAAGCAGTCTATGGACAATCACCACCTATTCATGTGCCATACTTGGGAGGCCTAAGTAAAGTAGATGTTGTGGATAGGACCTTAAGGGCAAGAGAACACACAATTCAGATGCTAAAGTTTCATTTGGCAATGTCTCAAAATAGAATGAAACAACAAGCAGATAAGCACATGATAGAGAGTACTTAAAGTTGGTGATTGGGTGTTCCTTAAGCTCCAGCCACATAGACAAGTCTCCATCAGGCAATGAAAGCAAAACAAGTTTTCACCTAAAAGTTTTGGGCCTTTCCAAGTGATTGACAAGGTGGGACAGGTAGCTTATAAGTTGGAGTTGCCATCATATGCCCATATACACAATGTGTTCCATGTGGCACAGTTGAAACTATGTAAGGGTGTTCCACAACCTTCTCTAGCTGCTGCATTGCAGTGTTGTAAATATCGGTCTTGGCGGCCGATATATCAGTGATATATCGCTTATCGGCGGTTGACCGATACGATATTTCACTTATCGGTCAAATTTATCGGTTTGGTCAAAATCGGTTATATCGGTCATATCGGTCAAATATCGGTCAAATTGGTCAAATTTATTGGTCCAGGTTCTTTCCAGTCAATCAGTCATATATTGGAGTTTAATTGGAGCACTTTGGTAGTATACCAGGTTCTCTCTTATAAGTTACAAATATAATTTATGTTTTGTTTTGTGTTACATATGTTGCATTTCAAAAATATACATAAATTTCTTTATAATTTATGGTCTCCGATATATCACTGATATATCGCCGCCATATCGGTCTTGGCGCTTGGCGGTTGTCGACCGCCGAGGTACCGCCGAGCGATATTTACAACACTGCTGCATTGCCAAGTTGTGATCAAGATGGAATGTTGGAAGCAGAGCCTATAACTATTTTGGAGAGGAAGATGGTTAAGAAGAAAAATGCAGCAGTAGTCTATGGGTTGGTGCAATGGGCTAATAGCTCAGTGGAAGATGCCACATGGGAACCCCTAGGAGAATTGTTTGAGAAGTTTCCCAACTTTGATGCACATCCTTGAGGACAAGGATGCTTTTAAGAAGGGTGGATTGATAAGAACTATTAGAGCTAAGACCAGTCGGCACGTGAGGCGCAGGTGTGAGTTTAATCTCACACGTGAGGTGCACGTGTGCAATTCTCCACTTAAAGGCTCTAACTTTTTTTGCCGCTAATTCACTTTTAAATAGTCGTTAGCTTCTTCACTTGTATTTTGGCTTTTGATAAATCATTTCCTTTCTCTAAATTCTCTCTGTAACAATTGTAACAAACTTGTAACAACCCAACTATCTCCATTGATTATACATTGAAGCTTTCGACTTTCTATTCCTATTTTCTTGATAGTCCAAGCCTAGTGTAATCCATTATCGATCTTCATTGATCCTAGTGGTGTCTATGAGGGTTATATATATATATATATATATATATATATATATATATATATATATATATATATATATATATATATAGGGGCTTTATTTTCAGAACCCTATTAAGTGCGGGAACTACGAGAACTCCAATTTTGCATTAGAAAACATGCATGTTCATATAAAACATGTATGTTTTCTTACATACAACTTAATACACATACCTGCATAACATACATGTTCATATAAAACCATTTTGCATTGATATGTTGCACTTAAGGGTTTTATATGAACATGTATGTTACACAGGTATGTGTAATAAGGTGTATGTAAGAAAACATACATGTTTTATATGAACATGCATGTTTTCTAATGCAAAATTGGAGTTCTCGCAGTTCCCGCACTTAACAGGGTTCTGAAAATAAAGATACACTATATATATATATATATATATATATATATATATATATATATATATATATATATATATATATATATATATATATATAGGGGAGGGTTATTGTGAGATCATGCTTAAAATTCTAAAAGTAAGACCCAATCTAAACCGTTAGATCATTAGATATTGTGTTGGATGAGATTGACATTAAATGTGTGACATTATTATAATTAAATATGGTTTCAAGGGCATTTTGGACCAATCAAACCCAAATGTGGTCAATTTATTTTTCAAAATTTCGTCTATTTTTTTATACAAATTTTCGTCCATATTTTTTATCCATTAAACTGTTACACAAACAAGAATATTAAATGTATCACTAAACAAAACATAACGTGATACATCATGTACATTAAAAATATATTTACATTAACAGATACAGAGTACAAGAGACCACTAGGTACATTTATTGATACATCGGGTACATTAAAAAAATATATTTATAACAAATACACGATCGACCACCAGTAAATGTACTCACAGGTACATTAAAAAATGTATTTACATTAGCAGATACATCAGGTACATGTAATGATACATTTAGTACATTAAAAATATATCCACAATAGAATTCGTACACCAAAACAATTTCTACACTAGAACTGATGGGTGCATCGACACTAGAACTAATCTTTGATACATGTATAACTAAGAAAACAAGATCTAGTACAAATCAGGTACATCAAAATAAATCCGTATGGCCATAACAGATCCATGTATCAACATTACTTTTATTATTGAAAGATCCATATGCCCATAACAAATCCATAAGAGCAGGTGTAAAAATTTCTGAAGGTCTCGTGTTTTCCAGAAAAAAAAGATCGTAACAGATCTTGAATACACATCGACTAGTTCTTGAATACACACCGACTAGATCTTAAATACACAACGGCGGTTATGGATAGAAGGCCTTGCCGGAAAACGAAGCCTCACCGGAAAAAAATTTGATACCCACAATCGGACGGGATAATGAAACCTCGCATCTGATAGATCGAAACAACGAATCTGACTGTAGATACAAACGGTCGCCGGATCTGAAAACCGAAGATGATTATGGCGCTGTCGTTCAAAAAACTGGATCTAAAACCCACACAGACGGTCGCATAATCTGAAAATAAATACATATATGAATCGGGTTGGGTTTGATAGCGGTATAACTTAGTGTTTTTCCCAGAATCCGGCGGGATCCCAACTCATGGTTAGGTTCGACATGGGTAGATGGTCGGAGAAGGTTTAGGATTCTGGCGGCGGTTGAGGTTAATGATAAATAGGCGAACGGTGATATTATTATGATGGCTCGAAGAGGGTTTGAACCGTGATACATAGTACTAATAAGGGCGGCAAATTGGGATTTGCAGGCGGCGAACAGTGGCCGGAAAAATTGAGATGGGAGGGTGGAGAAATGGTAGGTGGAGGCTGATATTATTATGATGAGGGGAAAGAGGGTGTTTAGTTAAGTAGGGTTAGTGAAAAATAAAAAAGTGCAAAATTCCTATAATATCCTTTTGGACATTTACTCAATTTTCAATTTTTCTAATAATTAAATTCCACTTGGCCTACTCCTATTGGTTGTTGATAGGATCTTATTTTTAAAATTTTAAGGATGATCTTATATGAACTCAACTCTCTCTATATATATATATATATATATATATATATATATGATTCCGTGCAAATACATTAGTTTAATATAAACTAATAATAATATTTATAAATAATTGTTGTATTTCTTCTTTAAAATATATAAAGTATATGTGGTATTTATTAAATTAATAAAGTTATTAAAAAAAAACCGATAAGTATACTTTAATTAAAATTTAACAACTATATTTTTATTAAATACCACTTCTTTTTTAAAGTTTGTTTTTTTGTTTTTTTTTTAACAAAATTGCTATACATGTTTTTTTAGCACATTTCATAAATTAGACGAAAAGTTATTAGTTTGACCAAATTAGGCTGCAATTTTGACTTTTGTTTCACAATAGTAATGCTCAATTTTGCTACATATGCAGAATGATGCACTCCCATTGGTCTAACCACAAATTGTTGGGTTCTTTTTTCAATATGTGAAATTCTCTTATTATATAAGAGTATTTACTGTTAAATATTTAGTTTTTGCAAGATTGGGAATGAAACTGGTGATTTTGAGGTTATGATGTAAGTCTTTAGGATATGTTAAACAATATAGGATTCAACATACTTATCATTATTACATATCAAACAACATATCCTTCAAATAACATGAAGAAAACACTTACTTGAATATCCAGTGCCTCCTCAATTTGTTTAATGATTGTGTCCATCTTTGGGCGTTCCTTAAGATTGAAATTAATGCACTTATACGCAATTTCCGTAAAAGTATGAAATGAATGACCGTCAATTTGACCACTTATGCACGGATCAGTTAACTTTTCTAATCCATTTCCGTAATACTGTCGGACCAAATTTATGAGAGTTTGTGGCTTATCATTTCCAATTCCCTTTCATAATGAACCATCATCCCGCTCAACATTTCAAACATTACCACTCCAAATGAGTAAATGACTGACTTTTTGCCTAAGGCGCCTGTTTCATAGTACATGGGATCCAAGTAAAACTGGAAACCCACATCTCCTTTTCCACGCGACTGATTTCTAGGGCCTAATTTCGACAAACCGAAAAAACTAACTTTAGCTTCCATATTCTCATCTAACAATAACACGTGGCTCTTGAAGTGCGTGTGTATTATTGGGGGATCCTTCCCTAGACCAGCGTGAAAATATTTGAGTCCTTTAGCCGCACCTATGCAAATCTTTAGGCGTTGAGCCCATGTTATGCAACGCCTCATCCTAGGGTCTTGGAGATGATCATCAAGGCTTCCATGCAGAGGATACTCATAAACCATAATCCTCTCATCGCCTTTATTACAATAACCAATGAAAGAGATGATGTTTTCATGGTTCAAGTTGGATTCCGTCTTAAGCGAGTCGAGAAACTTGTGCTCTACTTGGTAAGCATTCGGATGGTACCGATAGATGGCAGCTTTGCGGTTTCGCCAATGTTCTGAGAGCTGCCCTTCGTAGATGACTGAACCATGGTCATCCTTGCAGATCAGGTTTTCTGGACTGAAGTTACTGGTTGCCCGCATGATCTCCTCTAATGGAATTAGAAATTTTTCAAAATTTCTAAATTGGTGGCTGCTTTTTGTGTTAATAGTAGATGCATCTACTTTAAGTTCCTATCAATATACACAAAACAGAGTTTTAGTACAAAGTATGGTCTCCTACCAACTTTGCTCTTTTCTCAAACTGTGATAGTTTAAAAAAAAAAAAAAAAAAAAAAAAAAAAAAAAAAAAAAAAAAAACCGGCAACTTAAAATATGATACTTAAAAAAGACTAGAGAAAAGTTTTTTGAAATTGTAATCCCACTACTTCACATGTTATTATTATGGATTAGGATCCTCACTTTAGATGAGGTATAACCCAAATTTGTTTTAGCTGGTTCTTTTCATTAGAGGAGATTAAGCGGGTGACCCGCTTGATCTCATTAACTAAGGGTTGTTAGAGACAAGTCTCAATTGAGAAATGATATGATATTACATCTATAATAAGTGGTGCATGAATCCATTGAAATAAAATGAAAAGACTTACTTGAGTATCAAAGGTTTTCTCAATAAAATTTATAATCATATCCATCTTAGGGCGATCTTCCAGATCTAAGCTGATACATTTGTATGCTATTTCTGTAAACATATCAAGAGAACGACTATCAATTTGATCTCGTATATAGGGATCAATCAACTTGTCTACTCCATTCCCATGGTAGTGTTGGACCATAATTATCAGATGTTGGGGCTTATCATCTCCAATGCTCTTGCGAAGATAAGTCAGCAACCCCGCCAATATTTCAAATAGTACAACTCCGAATGAGTAAGTATCTGATTCTACCATGAGGTTGCCGCTTTCCTCGTAAATGGGATCCACATAAAACCGGGTACCAGCAATCCTTTCAGATACTTGTGGCTGACTTTTTGAGACTTTTACTATTGAAAGACCAAAACCACAAACTTTGGCTTCCATATTATCATCTAACAATATTTTTCCACTCTTGAAGTTTCCGTGTATTACTATGCCGCGATCCCCAAGACCTGAATGGAGGTACTTGAGTCCTCTTGCTGCCCCTAAGCAAATCTTTAGGCGATCTGCCCATGTCAAGCAACTTCTCTTATCCTCGTAGTCTAGATAATCCTCAAGGCTTCCATTGACAGCATACTCGATAACTATAATCATCTCATTGCCTTCATCACAGTAACCAATGAAAGAAATGATGTTTTCATGGTCGAAGCTAGAAATCATCTCAACTTCATTACGGAACTGTTCCTCTCCATGGATACCCTCCAAATCATGACACTTGAAGGCAGCTACGCGATTTTGCCAACATTCAGAGAGTTGTCCTTTGTAAACAGTACCAAATCCACCATATCCAATTTTATTTTCAGGACTGAAATCTTTGGTGGCCAACTTGATTTCCTCCAGTGGAATTAGAAACTTTTCAAGGTTTAACCCTGACAAAGACATTGCTATGCTTTATATTGGTGATTATGTATGAATGATTATGGAGCTGTGAATATAAACAGAACTTATTTTGCTTATTAATGATTTGATCCACCCTTGTGACTCTACTAATAGTGCCCTATACTCAATAAAATATAATTAACTCTAGACTTGAACAAGTCAGGTGAATTATTTTACCCAACCACTTGACATGTTATGATTTATTTATTATATACTCTGTTTAACAAGACAATATAGATGCAAATAATTGAGCCATAGGCCGGCAGATTTTTTAATTTGTAATTTGAATATTAAAGAAATTCATGAAAACTACACCAAATAAACAATCCTAAAGAATGACATTAAAACTCATAATCTTTATCCTATAATTATTAAAAAATTCTAATCCATTTAGATAACTTCACATGATGTGAGTTTTAACGTTTGAGAGTTAACCACAAATGGGTAACTATCTAGCCTTATACGTTAACTAATTTCAATGAGATTTACGCATGTCAAAGTTAATGACGCAGTCTAATGCCTATATAACCCATTTTATGGTTATTGCAAAGTGAAAATGAGGGACTTGTGTGGTTTATGGTTTACAAGATGATTCCGAGAGGATTTGAGTTTTGTTAGAGCGTCCCTAATGGCCAGGAAACCAGATAAATGTTGGGTGGGTTTGGGATGAGGATTTCCGATTTCTCGTCATCTTTGGATTTTTTTATTTTTATTTTTATTTTTTTTCCCATATTAACCCCTCTAATCCTTGGCTAAATGAGTTGGTTAACCTTATCCCAGGCGTTAGAATGAACTTGAAAATGTCAAAAGTGAAGTGCACTTGGAGGTTTAACAAGAGGCTTCCCTGGTTTGTCTATGAACCCTCCCTCCAACTATATTAAAACACAAATGTATCAACATAGAATCTTTAAAATATGTATGATAAAAGTCTAAAAGAAAGCAATAATTTTATACACTTTGACTTTTAAGGTCAAACCTAGTGCTTTTCAAATTCAATATATAGTTTGTTTGACCTCCAAGACTAAACGTTGAACTAGTCATTAGTAAAGATCAAAATTCTAAGGTACCTGTGAGCACAAAAGCACATTTTGCTGCAAAGCATGGCTTTGGAAAAGAGGCAGAGGTTCTGTATGCCTTCTGACAATATGAACAGGAACACTTGTCAAATTTACTTGATCAACGTCACAATGTTGGCCTGCACGTTCACGTTCACGTTTACATTTACATACACATCCATATATTTAGAAATGAAGAGATTTTCATTTATAATATATATTATACAAAGAGTTGCTTACCTTCCTCCTCATCAGGAGAAACATCAGGAATCAATTCTTCATCATCAGAAAATTCAGATGATGTGGAACCTTCATCGCTTTCTGCACTATAGCTTCATGTAATCTTTGTATCAACAGAGCAGCTCCTCACTGGTCAATGCGTTTCACGTTACTATAGTTCCAAAACCTTTAAAAATAATGTACGCAACAAGAAACTATTTGTACACCTGTCAGATGGAATAACAACCATCAACCAATTTATTTGTCCTTCCGTGAAAGCGACCTTCAATTCTTTGTCTGAATACCAACCAATCCTGGTTCAATACACAAGTATATCACACACTGTAACAAGCAGGAAATAGGTTGTGTTGTGTGAGATTTAGATGGTCTTACAGTTAAACTAGCTAAATCCAAACGGCCAACTTTGTTGATCAAGATCATTGCGACCAACCCACAAAATTTGAGGTGCGAGGAGGTGAATTTTGTACCACTGTACATAAAGCATATACTAGAACTTCACTTGTAGCATAGTAAATAATATCAAGCTAATCAAATTCAGCGTAACTGAACTAAATGCAATTTTCCAAAAAAAATGTGGTACGTGTAGAAGAATCCAAAAAACGAAAATCATCAACAGGTTGGTAGATGATGTTAGGTGTATCCGTAATAGCACGTAAATTTGTGCTTTAGAAGGATACCATGTGAGGCAGATGATTTAGACTAAAATCAGGTTGTTGTTTGTTCAATATATACGACTATACTAGGTGCTTGATTACTACGAGAAGATCAGACAATTTACATACTTGCTTTGCAAATTATACCACTTTGGACCCATTACCCAACCCGTCCCACACTCCCACCAATCCGTTTTTTCATCTCTAAAGAAACCCGATCTTGTTTACGGTTTACCTGAACAACATCAGTTCCACCATCTTGAATTCACTTTGGTCAAGTATTCAATTTTTTCTATAGTGAAGGAGCACGAAGGTTATACTTGCAAAGTTAACGGCAATGAGTAGAAATTTCCAGATTTTTTTAAAAGGAGGAATTGCATATATACCCAATATAAAAATTGGATATTTGCATATTTCCCCAAAATACAAGTTTTTAATGCATATTGTACAATGATGTTTAAGCATTTTATGAGGAAATATGCAAATAAGCAAGTTTTAGTGGGTATACATGTAATTGCCCCTAATTCGAAAACGATCACTGCATATTATGGTTATACTGTTTATATATGAGTCTTACCAGTTTTGCTTTAGTAACCAAAACAGGTAAAAACATCAACTTTCGAGTTGATTGTTTTCCGTTGTTTGCTAGCTATGGTGAGCCGTATATTTATGGGACGCCTGCTTTGGAGTTTCCTGATTTGATGGCGGTTCATGGTGGGAGAGAATGTGATCCAGATAGTAGGACATGGAGGCCTTCTGAGATGGTTGTTGAGTATTTGAAGGAGTGGCTCAAGGTGACGTTTGGTGATCGACTGATAGGGGTTAAGTAGGAGGATGGACCGGTGATGAGTCAGTCGTGTTTGTACTCGATGACACCGGATGAAGATTATGTGATTGATTTTTTGGGGGTGGTTTTGGTGAGGATGTGGTTTTCAATAGCATCTGAGGAAGGTTTTGGGATTTCCAGGACTGAAACTGCTTCGCCAGTTCCATTACAAGAATGCAACATGACAGAATCTTTACTGTAAGCAATTTCCACCGCCTCTTGTGATGGGCTGCTACTAGTTCCAGAAGGTTGACTGCAGGTATTGACCTCATCAACTGTCTCATTTTGTTCAACTGGTGGAGCTAAATTGCGGCAAACACCATTGCTGGGAGAGTTTGACTTTTGTACAACCAACTCTTGTGTTCCTTTTGGGGAAAGAGATCCATTAACAATGGTCTTCAAGGCAGATGGTCCTCCAGGACAAATTGGCTCATCTTCTGCAACATTAGCAGACATAGCTTCCAAAGCACGATGAAGCCGCTTAGAGAGTGGTAAAGCAGGCTTCACCATCAGCTAAGCAGCCAAACTTCTTATTCTTTGTAGCTTCCCATAACGGGGGACTATTTAGAGTACATTTTCATAATGTAAAAGACGGGTCTGATATATCCCTAACCGTCATTGTCTTCCCCTCTGCAGAGATATCTTTTGCATCACTTATTATTGTACATTCCTGCCTTGGTTTATTTGTGGCTTCCGAAGACAAGGATGCTCCATAACTTGATAACCAGATTGCTCACAGTTGACTCCGTTAACACTCTTGGTATCAGACTCACCAGCTACAATTTCAGAACCGTTTCTTCCTCCCCTTCCCGAGATATACACGATCATTATTCATCACAAAATCTTCCAAGGAAATCACCAATTTTGGGGATGAGTCAGCAGTAGAAGCGAGAGCCTCATCTTTTGAGCCAGAACTTGCAACACATTCCTCCGATTTGCCACCATTGGTCGTTTGACCGAGTGTAATAACACCATCAACTTGTTCCTGTTTTCTTAGCTCCTCGTAGCTATCAATAATATCCCGACAGCATGCCCAAAGTCAGTAGCTTTCCCATGACGTTTGCCCCAATGAGTCTTTCGTCGCCTCAGTAAAAACTTCAAGATCAGCTTGACTGCAGAACGTTCTGCAGAGAGAGATATACTTGGTCCATCCAGATAACCAATCTACCCTCAAAGAGAAAACAATATAAACAAGCAAACAAAAAGACAATGACAAATCATCATGTAAATTGTTGTAAGAAACTGTTAAAACCCACCAAGCCTCTACATAGAAGAATGGGATCCTACACACAGTAAGTTTCAGATAAGTAGTTTCACAATAGTTGCAACAAAACCAATAACTAAATTACCTAATTACCCTTGTTTAACATAATCTGAAACTAACAATCCTATCTCAAACGACGCAGCTCCTTTTTTCACAGAAACATCTTATTCTGGTCAAAATGAAACAATAACACCCGTACATAAGATAATACTTCTTAAAAGAGCTTATCATGTTGACAAGATGAGCGGGTTGAGTAAAGGGTCAAAACGGATATATGTTGAAACAGATGATAATCATTATGCGTCAAAGCAGGCCTGTTGACTTGGACCTGCAGACACTTCTTTGCTCATTTTGCATAAAACAGTATTGTGTTGATTATATATTTATAAAAACAAAATTGTTACATAATGATCAAAATCCTGATTTAGAAGGTTGTATACATTAAAAGTAGACTTCCTGTTTGTGATAAAAACACACCCCAAATCAACCCATTCTTGAGTAAATCGACTGAAATTGGCACAATCCACATTCAAGGACAAACCAGAAGAAGAAAGAAAAATAAGATATGGTTTATGAGTTACCCATCAAGATGTGGTTGACACTTGAAGAGCTGAGATCCATTTGTATTTGGGCTGCTGTTTGCCATAGAGAGCATACCAGCTTTAAAGTTCTCATCTGCAAAGAGCATCGAGTATCAGTACCAAAATGACTGTTAAAAGATAACTCAAAAATCATGAGCATACAAAACAACTACCAGAGCATCTTTTAGATTGTACCTGCAAACTTTCCTCCACAGATGCTTTCACCACGAGTGCGTGCAAACCATCAAAAGGTCATGCGTTACAGATCTGGGCACGCAGATGGAAGTTAAAAAGAGCTTATCTACTCTGTCAAGAAAAAGAGTGAAAGGAAAATAATATACCATTTTGTTTTGAGAAACCGTGTCACTATAAGAAACGTTATTTGACAAGTGAGAATGCACATGAGTGAGATGATAAGAAAGTAGAAACAAGCACAAAATATAATCAAACAAGAAAGTTCCAAAAGACGAAGGATCATACATAAATAATCAGAAATAACAGTATCGTATAAAATACAATTTCACAGGCTAAGCATAAAATGTCGCTTATTAATCAAATAAACTAGAAAAACGATGAGTGGTCTACTCATGTTGCAAATGATGTTGGGAGTCAAATACTGGCTAGACATTAAGATACCAAGCCAAATATAGGAGCACAAATGGGCAATTAGTTTGACGCTTTGCATAACATGAGTCAGAATCATCAGGAATATGAAACATATTATACTAGTACTAGTTATAGGTAAAAGAAACAAGCATTATATTATATCCTAAGCAAAGCTACACAAGATATGTCAACCAACCAAAAATCTAGTAAAGTACGTAGTAGTAATTAGCAATTAAGTACTAGGTATTCCAATTTCCATATTACTTGTTTTACAAAAGAATAATAATGCATGCATATTAGACACAGTTGTTTTTCTTTCTTTTCTCAATCCGATTCTTGTTCTTCTTTTTATCCTTCTTCTGCACCTCCTTTAACAATCATTTCTTCTTCTCCTTATTATTATTATTATACTTCTTCTTGTCCATTTGATGATATCCTTGGTCTTGTTTCGAACCCCATTCTTGTACATGTTCTGGTCTTTTAGCTGCTCGATAAAGATGATGGATTATCGATAAATGATCAGACAGCAGTTCCTTTTCATTAGCTTCGAAGTCGTATGCTACGTACGGCAGCTTTTTTTGCTCCAAATAAAATTCCCACTCTATATCTGCCATTGTTTTATCATTCAAATGGAAGTACGTAAAATCCACCATATTTCTTTTCTTCTTCTTAGGGTTGCTAGGGTTTGTGTTTGTTGCATGTGTGGGGAAGGAACAAAAGGGAATCGAGATAATTTTTATAGACACTCAACCGACATGCTTTTGTTGCGAGGGGATTGGTTTTAGACATCAAGAAAACGTATAGTTTTTTAAAATTTTATTTTTTATATATCATAATAAAGTTAATATAAAATTAAGGGTTATGTTAAGACAATACATAATGTTCAAACAAAATCACTAAAATTCATTAATCACTACCTACTATTCCTCAAATGTAAATACAATTCACATTCACCATTGGTCATATTAGTGAAAAATAAAAAGCTCTTTTTTCACAATGTCTTAATATCACATAATTTTGTGAAAAATTTGTTTTTAACAACAACCTCAGTGCGTTTAGTTGGAGAGAAATTCTCCATTTTTTCAAAAATTTTTTCATAAGAAAATGAAAAAACTGAAAACGCGTTTAGTCGCATTTTTTTCCAACAATTTTCAAAAAAATGAAATTCTTATTTTCTATATTTTAACTAAGAAATTGAAAAGCCAATTCTACCATTTTCACTTTTTTCTTTCTCATTTTTTTCTCAACTCCAAAAGACCCACATACACCATTCTACAATAATCTCTCGTGTCATTCTCCACCGCCGACCGTCGCCGCCACTGCCCGCCGCCACCGTCGCAATTTGAAGTAATCTTCTTATCATTTAAAAAAAAGAAAAATATAACTCCAACTAAACGTGTTTTCAAAATTCTCAACTCTTCTCTAGAGAAGAAAAACCATCCTCTTCTCAAGGAATTTAGAGATGGAAAAATTGAGAAATTTTTCGCCAACTAAACGGCCCCTTAGGATTGTTGTTAGCATTTTCCTAAAAGTAAATGTAAGGTTGGGCATAATAAGGGAGGTCGAACTCGGTCAGTCTACCTTGGCCGACGCGCCCCACTTATTACACTCCCTACTAGAGGTAGCAAAATGGGCGGGTCGGGCGGGTGCGGGCTAAACGGGCACGGGCCAAACGGGAGCATGCTATATGAATCGCTTTAGAAAAGACCTAAAACGACGAAATAAATTCCTCAAACGTAACATTTCATTTATATGTAAAAAATTAAATATATTATTTCTATAAGTTTTTCTTTAAAATCAATTGTAATGTTAGCTAATTGAGAGAAAATATGTGACCGTTTATGCCCATTTAACTTTTAAATGGGCAATATATGCCCATTTAAAAAAAAACGGTGGCTAAATGTGCTAAAATCTTTTAAAATTTTGCCCAAATTAATATATTTTAATTTTTTTTATTTTCGACACCGATTCCCACCTCTACTCCCTACCCACTCGACGTATCGCATAGAGGAAAAATGAGGAAGAAGGTCGGTCTCCCAACCGAGTTGTATGCAACCAAAAATTCCAACGGCTAATTTTTAGACCGTTTGGTTAAAAAAAGAAATAAAACTATTTTATTTCAAGATATTTAACACTTTTCACGCTATAAATACTTATTCACTTCACCAATTTATACACAAATTCAAAAAACTTTTTTATAACTTATCATCTCTATTAAAAATGTCTTAACACAAAACTCCCAAAATACCAAAAACTTTTTTATAACTTATCATCTCTATTAAAAATGTCTTAACACAAAACTCCCAAAATACCAACGCCAACAAAACATTCTAACATCGGATCCCAATTTTCAATTAACGAGTGTCTCACCACCCGTGCGTTTTCAACCCGCAAGTTTCACTTATCAATCACTTGCATCTGAATCCAGTCCATCAGATGAAATTGGTGATGTTCTGGCCCTTTTGTTCCTCCTTTGAACCCCTTCCCGAGATATACTATGTGAACGATCCTTATTCATCACAACATCTTCCGACAACGCTGTGCGAGTCTGTTATATGCAATAACTCTTTGCCCTTTGAGCAGATTGTACCTTTCCATTGATTGTTGACGCCTGAGTACCAGAACGTTTCTTTCTAGAGTATGTGGTTGGCAAATGTGCTTTTATGACCACTGAATTACCGTTATTCCCATCAGACATTTTGTTCCCCTTGTGGATAATATCTTGTGTCGCCAAAGCATCATTAAGTTTTGCATAAATCAACAATATTAGAGATGAGTCAGTAGTAGGAGGAGCCTCATATTCCTCAAATTTGCCACCATTGGTCGAAATGGTTTGAGACGAGTGTAATTATAACACCATCAATGTTCCTGTTTACTTAGCTCCTCATAGCTATCAATAATTTCCCATACAACGCCCCCAGAGTCAGTACCTTTCCCATGACGTTTGCCCAAAAGAGTCTTTCGTCTCCTCAGTAAAAGCTTCAAGATCAGCTGGACTGCAGAACACTCTGCAGAGAGAGATATACTTAGTCCATCCAGATAATCAATCTACCCTTAGAGAGAAAACAATACGAGTATAAACAAGCAAACAAAAAGACAATGACAAATCATCATGTAAATTGTTGCAAGAAACTGTTAAAACCCACCTAGCCTCTACATAGAAAGGTAGGATCCTACGCACATGGACAAAAGTCACAGAACAACCTTACATACAGAAGGTACTAGGGCAGTAGGCCACTAAGACTTGCACAATTTTTAACAAGTATAGTGTTCCCTCACCATGTACATAAATTAAGGGGGTGTTTCAAAACCAATAATTAAATTGCCTAATCCCCTTGTTAAACATAATTTGAGACTTCCAATCCCATCTTAAATGGCGCAGCTCTTTTTTTCACTGAAACATCTCAATCTGGTCATTTTCACTTAACGGTCAAATACCTGCTTATCTTGTCATTACATCAACAAAGAGAGATTGCAATCCAAACCCTATCTTCTATAACCTGTAGTATTACAGTTCATTATATAGTTATGCTTAGAAAATGATCCCGTAATCACTTTAAAAAATGCACATCCAAGATTAAAGGGTAAATTTTCATTATCAAACATATGTCGTTCATTCATGCTAGTCAAATGTCAAAGCCTTTGTCTCGCTGCTTAGTACCTTCGGCCATCTACTTCCAACTAGAAGTGACCTTAACTCATGGTAACCTCGTGTATTAGAGATAGAAAGCAATGTTGTTTGTAGAACAAAATACCGCTAGAATAAAAGTATGGAAATAAGGCAACAAGATGACAACACCCAAATCAACCGACAACGTAATATAAGAAATTAACACATCTGATAAGGGAAAAGTGAATTCAATGGTGGACTACACTATTTCTGTGTTTTACATATCACAAATGTGTGACATTTCACTGGTCGAAACTCGAAAGTGTGGAGGAAACATTTGCATCATTTGTTACATAAGCTTGCGCTACCTGTTTTGCCTAATTTTATTTTTTATAGATCAGATACTCTTTACGGTTACTTCACAGGCAAAACAATGTCACGTCAGCAAATAAGCTTACATTGAGCCTGTGAATTTACAACTGGAATGACTGGAATTAGTACTCTTATAACATGTTTCAAACACGAAAATGCATTTTACCACATTGTTCAATTCATCATTTTATAACGGCCGACAAAAATATATATTTTGATCAACACCAAATCATCGTGTACTTCTTTTGGTGTCAAAATCAGTAAGCTTTGCAAATTTCCAAATAATTGTGTGCTTGCTTCAAGATTCAATTGTGTGCTTCTTAGAATATTACATAAATGCGCCATGATTTATAACAACATACTAAACATACTAAACATTTAAATAACAAATTCACTTTATAACTGATTAAAGAGGTAGAGCCAGTTGTAGATGCATGCAAGTTGTGCATACTACAAAAGATAAAGCTCAAACAACCTGTTTGTGAAAGCAAACTATTCAATTCCTGCTAGGTGCAAACAACCTTGAAGTGAGGGCTTTACCTTGTTTGAGTCTGTGTGGCGGTGGGTTCAAACCCTCTGGATTAGTCGGCCAAAAGGTTGGAAACCATGGTTACCAAAAAAAATAATAACAAAAAATACATGCAACAGAATTATTTCAGTTGATCCACGAAAAGTAAGTAACTCACAACAAAAGAAAAATAAGGGATAGATTTTGCAATGAGATGAAATTTGCACATGTATTTGACTCCTATATCTTAAAAAGTACTTTGCATTGTAAAAGAGTTAACTATGGCAACAAAAAGATCAATGATGGCATGCTAGACATGAAAAAATGTTAATACATAAGAAAGTTAAGTGGTTATTTGAGCTTGTACAGCTACTAAATTTGAGGCATCAATAATACGAGTAAGTGTGCAACCAGCCTCACAATTAGTTCATATTTGAACACCTCAAACCTCAAACTTCTAGTATAAAATCATTCCTACATGGTCATTTAACAAAAGGAATCATCGAGGTAACAAAAACAAAACTCTTACAATACAATGCATTGAGCAACTGCCAATAACATTAGAGATTGCCTTGTATCTCACCCAATATCACTTGAGAAAACTTTATAAGTTATATATGGCATTGACTATAGAGAACGGCTGTCTATAGTCTAGCCTCAAGAATTCATATGGTGCAAGACTACAAGAGTCCTTAACCCAATCTCCGACCCATAATATAGTTAATCAATACAAAATAACATATTATAAATTAGTCCTGATATAGTCGCACCTAATTTGGACTTCATGCATACCATATCTACTGATTGCCATTCTACTAGTTTGCATAATGGTATCCTCTGTAATTAAAATGCTTTCGATGAAATAAATTTTGGAAAAAACTGTTTCAGCTCATCCCTACCCGTTTTAACCACCTCATTACCCATTTTGACCCCTTACCCAACACTCCTTTGAAAGGAAAAAATGAGCCTCCTTTTTGAAAGCCATTTAACATTTAGCTTAGTTTTCAGATTCGATATCATAACTTGAGTAACTGTTTCAGGTCATCCCTACCCGTTTTAACCACCAATCACCCATTTTGTGATAAAAACACACCCCAAATCAACCCATTCTTGAGTAAATCAACTGAAACTGGCACAATTCACATTCAAGGGCAGCCCAAAAGAAGGAAAAATAAGATATGGTTATGAGTTACCCATCAATATGAGGTTGACACTTGAAGAACTGAGATCCATTTGTATTTGGTCCGCTGTTTGACATAGAGAGCATACCAGCTTAAAGTTCTCATTTGCAAAGAGAGCATAGAGTATCGGTACCAAAATGAATGTTAAAAGATAACTCAAAAATGATGGACATACAAAACAACTACTGGAGCATCTTTTAGATTGTACCTACAAACTTTCCTACATAGATGGTTTCACCTCCACCAGTGCCTTAGGGATGCAGATGGAAGTTAAAAAGAGAGCTTCTCTAGTCTGTAAAGAACAAGAATGAAAGGAAAAGCATATACCATTTTGTTTTGAGAAATCACGAAACGTTTTTTGACAAGTGAGAGTGCATGTGAGTGAGATGATAAGAAAGTAGAAACAAGCATAGCAAATATAGAGTAATAATCAAACAATAAAGTTCCAAAAGACGAAGGAAGAGACCATAAATAATCAGAAATAATGGTATCGTATACAATTTGACAGGCTAAGCATAACATGTGGCTTATTAATCATCAAATAAACTAGAAAAATGGTGAGTGAATACTGCCTAGAGATTAAGATACCAAGCTAAATAATATATTTACAGGCGCCATAATTAAACCGCTCCTCACATAAATAAATAAAATCCAGACTGTGGAGAGCAAAAATGTCAAGGTAATATTTGCTGACAAATTTAATGGAAATTTAAGACCACCATCACAGGAGTCTTTTTTTTAGAAGTGTAAATAGTTGAGACTACTAAATAACTAAAAGTCCCCAGAATTATGTGATTGAGAAAACAAACATTACTAATTATAACAACAATAAAATGCATAATAATTATAATTATAAGAGTTAATAATAAACAACAACAAAAAGAAATATTATTTACAGAAGAGTTTGAAGTTGAGCAAGTAATAAAATTAATAGTAAAAATCAATCTTGTTGTCTCTTTCTTTTCTCAATCTTCTTCTTCTTCTTCTTCTTCTTCTTCTTCTTCTTCTTCTTCTTCTTGTGCACCTCCTTCAACAATCGTTTCTTCTTCTCCTTATTCTTCTTATTCTTATTCCTATTCTTGTCCATTATTTGATATCCTTGTTCCTCTTGTTTTGATCCCCCTAATCCTTGTAGTCTAGCTGATTCATAACGACAATGGATTACCCATTCACGGTAAGGCAGTATTCCAAAAACTTTTGCATTAGCTTCGAAGTCGTATGCTACGTACGTCCGACCTCTTTCCTTAAAATAATTTCTCCACTCTAAATCTGCTATTTTTCCATCATTCCAAAGCGATAAATCTACCATCTATCTTTTTTCTTATAGAGTTTTTTGTGTGGGGATGGAAGAAAAAGGGATCCACAATATATTTATAGACACTCAATTTGAGTACTCAACCGACATGCATAAGCAAACCGACATACTTAGATTTAAACAAAATTAATTTGTTTGTTGCGAGGAGATTGGTTTTAGATTTAAACAAAATTATCATTTTTCTTAGCAAGGTTAAATAATGGTATAAACCTTTAAGTTTTGGTGAACTTATAATTCAACTCTTTAACTTTTTTAAGCAATGTTTTAATTTTTATTGACTTGTTAAAATAGCCATACCAATGCTATCAAACAATAGGGAGTTCTCAAAAATGTTAATAGCTGATTATACTTTTATAACAACTCTTTTTTTCGTTTCCTTTTTTCCTATTTTCTTCATGAATTTTTACTAAACAACTTGATTCCCTTTAAAGATAATGTCATGCCAATCCACGTGTTAATATAATTTTACAACATGCCAACACAAAGTAAATATTACGAGTAATACACTAATAGAATATAGGGATAATACCTTGGGTATAATTTTATACTTTATAAATATTTAAAAGGAGTAATAATAAAGAAAATAGAAAAAAAAAAATAATACTATAAACAAGTAACAAGACAAAAATTTATATATATGTTTGTGGGTTACAAACTTACATTGCTTATTTTAAGTCAACAAAAGGATTAAATCATGGCGTAAAAATGTTAAAGGGTTAAACCGGAAGTTAACCAAAACTTAGAGGATTAAACCATTATTTACTCTTTTCTTATTATGTTTTTTTAGAAATAAAAAATGAGTTATTGGGTATAGCCCTTCATTGTGGTGTCAGGGTGCTATAATATTTATGATGAGGCCTGGTATAGGTATCCATATGTTGTTGTGGATGCTGGTTGAACAATATAATGTATGGTGATCCTGTATCCAGGATTGTAGTCATGGTGATATGGTTGAAAGGTGAACATAGATTGTGTATGCTGAACTGCTGCAGTAGGGAAGTTTGTTGCATCTGAGGAATCTGTTGGGTCATCAGAGATAGTTTCTTTTGGTACCCGTTATGTGTCAAAGTGTATTGTCTGTCAAAAGTATAGATTTTCAGCATGTTTTGATTCTTAGAATTTGATTTTGTTAGAGTTTAACAATTAAATAGCACGTATTGCGGAAGCTAGGATCAAGTATAACACATAAATATTAACTAAAACATAAATAGTAAACGTACCCGATGCACTTCAAATTAACCTTGATTCTTGTACAAATAGATCAATGATAAACCCCTTACCGTTTTGTTTATCGATCTCTTGATAATTACTAAAGTAAGTAATTACCTCGTTCTTGTACACACAAACTACCAACGAATAAAGGTTTGATGCAAGTAAACAAAACACTTAATTTTTGCTTAGAAAAAATCGACCCAAGAACCCTTGGAGGGGGGTGAGCCGATCGGCCAAGAAAGAAAACAAGAAGAAAAAGATTTAGGGTTTTGTGTGTGTGCACAAAAGATGTGAAACCCTAACCCTTGACCTTGTATATATACTAGATGAATCTTGGAGCACAAGACAAGCATGGGTTGGGCTTCCCCTCCCCTTGTTCGACCGGCCATGGACCCCTAGGGGTGTTCCAGAACCTTCTTGACTCCCAAGTTACACTCTAGTCCTTATCTTTCGTTACTAACGATAGTTAGTCCATACGGTTAATAACTAACGACCATTTAGTCCATTAAGTGTTTATAAATATACATATACGATACATTTAACATATATATATTTATTTTACATTATTCTTGTTTGTAAAGTGTGCAATCCCGAGGTCTCGGGTTCGATACTAGACATTTACATATTAATGTTTATACGTAACATTTAACAGCTCCCACTCGTATATCCATTAATAGTAAAATGACATTGGTTAGCGTCTTGCAACACTCCAATGCCCCTAGTTCAATCCGAGCTAGGTTTCCTGGAAAAACCTTTAATGATTCATCATTATAATTATCCTTTCTGTAACACCCCCTAATTTGAAATGCGGCAGCGGAATAGAAATTAGGGTGTTACGGTGAGGATCGAAGTCATAATGATAGAAAATGACTCGAAGAGACGTTTTAAAAACATTATTTCATTTATAATTATTTGAAATACAATAGGTCCTTATCAGAGTATTATAAAAACTTGATGTTTTGAACTAAATCAAACATCATTTATTTTACATCATATTTGAAATAGAGTAAACATAATTTGAAGATTTTTGCCGCCCGTTCCATGCTTGCTTCCCCTGTTAAATACCTGAGATACATAAAAGTCAACAAAATTGTTGAGTGAAATCATAGAGTTTGAATTTAATAATCATTTTGATACACAAGCAAGATTGTATTAGAAAATACAATCAGTTTGAAAACATTGATATTGCAGTTCATATATTGCACTAAGTCTCATGACACGCAAACGTTAACAAATACCTTAAACGGCGGGTGTTTATCAAATCAATGATAAATTTGCCCTCGTGTAATAGGTGATTTGCCAATTCTTATTTTTACTCAAATATAATTATCACGACTAATGCGGCTAACCACATGCATAATGGCATTCCGTCAAGCATTAGTGGGACAGGCTGTCAAACCTTAAATAGATCTATTCATTATATTCGCGTTCACCGCAGTGATTAATGGCTCATGAATAAGGGTCTTTTGGCAATAGCTAACTTAGGCATATATCAGTCAGGAAAGCATACAGAAAAATACTTGTCATCTATTTATAACATGTATCCCCCTCACGGAGTTTTTGAAAATAATTAAATGTGAGGCTATGACTCACCTTGATTGATACTGAAAACGAAGAAAATAAAGTCGGATGAATTTTATGAAAACGGCTTCGAAACACAACCTGATAAATAAATTTATCTAAGAACTTGACCAAAAACTATTTGGTAATTATAAAGAAAATAACGAATATTAGATATTCGCTATGACGATTAAGTGATGTGCAGTGAAAATATTGTGATATGCATGATATGACAAAATATGATTTTTAAAATTATCCATCGAAGTTTTTCCTTTTTAATCGTAAGTAAAATCTTAACCTTTTAAAATATCGTTATATATTATTAACGTTAAGTTAATAACATATATATAAATATAAATAAAATTTAAACATGATATGAAATAAATTTACGAAAAATGTAAAATAAATAAGAATGATAAATAAATTATGTTTAGTCTTTGTCTCCTTTTCCAATTTTTACCATTTTTACACTAACGATACTTGCGTTACACCGTTAGCCCTTTATATATATTTTTCAACTATAGTCCTCTACTTTGTCCAATAATCAATACAAACCTTCTAATATTAATTTTTATCACATTTTATCCTTAGATTTCTGTATTTACAGGTTTAGTCCTTGATTTTCAATATTTATGTGGAAAACTAGAAGGGGGGTTGAATAGTTTTCTGCTTTTTTGATTCTTATTTGCTTAAATAATCTTTGAGAACTTGACATTTGGTTAAAGATATAAACACAATTTAATATGTTTGATTCTTTGAAAAGACTTTACATGTAGATAACCATTCTAACTTAACTTGTTTTATACTTTGAAAAGCTTTACTTGTAATGATTCTAACTTTGCTTGTTTAGTTCTTTGAAAAGCTTTACTTATGTTGAAAGATATAAGAACAATATTACTTGTTTTGGTTCTTTGAAAAGCTTTATATGTGATCAACAATTCTAACTAAACAACAATATATAATAAGCAAAGATAGAGAAAGAAACAATCAAACCACAACACGATAGTTTATCGTGGTTCGGCTACAAGGACTCTTTTTCCTTGCCCTACATCCACGCCCCGAGTTTCCAACGCGAGAGTTATAAACACTAATCAACAAGCTCCTTTCACCGGCGGAGAAAACCTTTACAACGTCGCTTACACTTTTACCGACACTAAGCTAGATGTCGAGTTCTTTTACAAGGGTACAACCACTCCCATTCGTCGCTTACACTTTTACCGACACAAAGCTAGATGTCGAGTTCTTTTCCAAGGGTACAACCACTCCCGTTAGTTCTTTTACTAGGGTACAACAACTCCCAACACTCTTTGTATTTTGAGGCCTAAAATACTAACCTTTGACTTCTACATATATGACACACATGAAGTATAAACTACCAAAGCTTATACATGACCAAGCTACCAAGACTTGCAACTTTAGAGTTGAAGCTTGCAACTTCTTGAATGATCTTGTGGAGTTCCTTGCTACATAAGAGAATCACACAAGTCAAGGGTTACTGAGTTAGTTGAAAGAATATGTGAGAATAAGTCCTAAAGGGTTACACAAAACAAACAAATGGTTTGGTATTTATAGCACACTAATCTGCACGTCTGGCGGATTAGGCGGAACCCTGAGATGGGTTCCGCCCGTGTACCCCCAGGGTACCGCCGGGTCTGCAGTAGGGTTTTGCAATAACTTCCCAAACCAAACAATGTCTTGTCTCATAACTTCTAGCAACCAAACAATGTCACATCACTTAAAGTAAGTCAAACATGATACTTGCAAGCAACATGAAAGCAAGTCAAACACATAACTTGCCATAAATACATAATGACAAAACTTGCCATAAATGTGATGTGACTATTTCTAATTTAAGAAATAAAACCAATGTTTAGTTTAAAAGAAAATGTAAACATTAGTTAAACAAGACTTAAACACTCAAAGTGATAATTTACTTTTAGCTAAAGTTCATACTTTGTTATTAACAAAACTTAGCAAAGATCGTAAAATATAAATAACGTTTTTAGGCGATATTTGTATTAACAATTTACACATTTAGTCCTTCTAGGTGTCGTCACGTTACATTTTTAGTCCAATTTTACAAAAATGATTATGGAACTTTTCTAAAAATTTCCGTAGCTTATTTATTAAGTATAAAGCTTATTTTACTGCTTATTTATTTCAAAAGCTCATTCTTATGGCTTATGGGCCTGGTTCGAATTATCTTAAGGCCCGTTAAGATTTTTGGAGGCGAGGGCATGGAAAAAGTTTTGGGCTTGGCTTTGGACTATTTTTATGATTCTAAAAACATTTCTTATAGGCCCAGTTGGCTTACGGATTTCAAAAGCTTAGTGGGCTTTTGTTAAGCCCACTCGACAAGCTTAAGAATTTTATTTGAAATTTTGGTTTTGAAGTTCGGTTTATGTCATTTCAAAATGGTTCGAGTATGGTGTCAAGATGTGATTATTTTTACAAGTTGTTTACATGAAAACTTTAGTTTGCTAGGTGGTCTATGATGTCGTGAAAAGATATGGTACCTTTGTTAAACTAAATTTTAAGTTATACGTTGATTTTGTGACATGGTTGGGTCGATATATATGTGTTGAAAACTTGTGAATCTTACTAAGTGTTATACAAATTTTACATCGATGGATACAAGTTAATATAGATGCATGAAATGATTTATACGTTACAACTAAAGTGAATGGTGTGTGCTACGTGATTCCTAGGCCTTCCAAGATAGAGGCTAACCACATTTCGTGTACTACAAACAATTATATACATGAATCAAACGTGCAAAGTGTAGACGATTGTAACAAAATCACAAAGTGCATGAACATTTAAATACGTATGAAATGGATTTGAATTGAGTGCAAGAAACTTACAAACACTTTTAAAGTGATCTAGAGTCGAGCTAGGTAGAAAAGGAACACAAGAAATCTCGTCAAAACTATATAACCCAAACGTTATATATTATTTCAAACCCGATTTCTTTCTTTGCTTCCAATACTATACTACACGACTTGTAAGCTTTGTAGGAATGAAATAGAGGTCTAATTATTGCAGTGAATAAGTGTGGAAATATTATGAGGAGTATGCATGCAATGAACGTACTATATATACAATATATAAAACGTTTAGTAGAAAATTTCAATGAAAACTCTTCCTACACTATTGCATGTCAGTAATAGGCTTATAGAGGATGGTATTATAATGGTTTAGGGTGGTTTGTGAGAGCACAAAAGATGGAGGGTGTTGGGTGATTCATGCATCATGTCGACCAAGTCTATATACATGCATACGATTCACAAACCGTGTACAACTTGAATAAACATGATCATCTTTAACATTTGAGCTTAGAATCATCTTAGGAATAATATTAGAAACGTTTAGAAACAAACTAGATTCAAAACGGTTAAGTTTTGAATATAGTCTAAATCGAGTTGGGTTTGCTAAGGTCGATTACTATGCTACTTAAAAACGTATCAAAACTCATCGTAGGAACACGAGACTTGACACACTAATTGTTGGCTAGTAGGTTAACGAGATGGAAAAATAAAATACGTAGGTCGTGTGTTAAATTTAAGAATAAACGGTACGATTTGGAGGTGGTTTGGAATATGTCGAACGGATGAAAATTATTGATTTGGGATTTGGGCTTGGTGGCGTGGGCTTAGGAATAGTAAAGATGGATTGGGCCGAAATAATTAAGGGTCCGGTTTGATTAATTAGGTAATTAGTGGATTGTAATTATATTTAATAAATATAATTAAGATTAGGATTTAGGTTTAGGATTAAATGAAAAGTTTAGGTTTCGTGTCACGTGTCGAGGATTAATTCCGTCATTTTGTGAATTATATTATTTTGTGAGAATCGCCAAAATAATATAATAAGAAAAATTTTAAATTTTTCCGAGAAAATGGGAATTAGAAACGATAACAAAATATTATATATTTATTAACAATTTAATTACAAGAAATTTTTACAGGGTTCTACAGTACCCACTTGTCATTCTGAATTTCGTCCCGACATTCGATTTTAAGAAATCTAACAAGTGCGTTCTATGAAAATAAGTGCGGATATTTCTCACGGAATCTATCTTCTCTTTCCCATGTATAAGTCGGTCCTCGCTTAGAGTCCCATCTTACTTTTACAATGGGGATACGATTCTGTTTGAGTTGCTTAACTTCTCTATCCATTATTTCCACAGGCTCTTCTGTGAACACTAGTTTGTCGTCCAATCTAATCTCTTTTAGTGGAATGACGAGAGTTTCGTCTGACAAACATTTCTTGAGTTGGGATACGTGAAACGTAGGGTGTACCCTACTAAGTTCATCCGGCAGTTCTAACTTATAAGCAACTGAACCAATTCTCTCCAGAATTTTGAAAGGTCCAATATACCTCGGATTTAACTTTCCACGTTTTCCAAAACGAATCATTCCTTTCCATGGCGAAACCTTCAACATGACTTTGTCTCCTACTTGAAATTTCATAGGCTTTCTCCTGACATCAGCATAACTTTTCTGTCTGTCACGAGCAGCTTGCAAGCGTTGCTTGATTTGGAATATCTTCTCAGTAGTATCATGTATTAGCTCTGGTCTGGTAAGTTGCATATCACCAACTTCTGTCCAACAGATTGGTGATCTGCACTTTCTTCCGTACAGTGCCTCAAAAGGTGCAGCCTTTATGCTGGCATGGTAGCTATTATTGTACGAGAATTCAACTAATGGCAAGTGTCTATCCCAACCTTTTCCGAAATCAATCACACATGCTCGGAGCATGTCTTCCAAGGTTTGGATTGTTCTCTCACTTTGTCCATCGGTTTGTGGATGATAAGCGGTGCTCATATCTAACCTAGTACCAAGAGATTTCTGTAGCGATTCCCAAAATCTTGATGTGAATCGGCTATCTCTATCAGAAATAATAGATATTGGTACCCCATGTCTAATCACAATTTCCTTAAAATACAACTGAGCGAGTGTTTCCATCTCGTTAGTTTCCTTGATTGGTAGGAAATGTGCAAACTTGGTTAATCGATCGATGATAACCCAGATTGTGTCTAATCCGGTCGAAGTCTTTGGTAATTTGGTAATAAAATCCATTGTGATTCTTTCCCATTTCCAGACCGGAATCTCTGGTTGCACGAGTAATCCTGATGGTTTCTGAGTCTCTGCTTTTACTCTAGAGCAGGTCAAACATTTACCAACATACTCGGCGATATCAGCTTTCATATTTGGCCACCAATAATTCTTCTTAATATCTTGGTACATTTTATTGGAACCGGGATGAATAGAATATTTGGACTTATGAGATTCATGCATGATAAGGTCTTGAATACCTCCAAAGAGAGGAATCCAATATCTTTCCTTAAAACATAACATTCCATCATTTCTTCTCACAAATTCTTTTTCATTATTTGGCATTCTGTCAACCTGATCTTCCAGGTTTGACCTCCTATCAATTTTCTCATATTGCCGGTTTTCTTCTTGTAGAGCTTCCATTTGAGCTTTGATGATTTGAGCAGGAAGTGGCGAATGAATTGTCATTCCTAGAGATCGAACTCTAAGAGGTTTAATTATATCTTTTCTACTCAACGCATCGGCTACTACATTCGCTTTACCAGGATGGTAACGAATTTCACAGTCGTAGTCATTGAGTAATTCTAACCATCTTCTTTGTCTCATGTTTAGCTCCTTTTGATCTAAGATATGCTGTAGACTCTTGTGATCGGTGAAAACCGTACACTTTGTACCATATAGGTAATGTCTCCATATCTTAAGAGCAAAAACTACTGCTCCTAATTCTAGATCATGAGTAGTGTAGTTTTCTTCGTTCTTCTTCAGCTGTCGTGAAGCATAGGCTATAAATTTGTCTCTTTGCATTAGTGCCGCACCTAAACCATGATGAGATGCGTCACAATACACTACAAAGTCCTCATTGCCTTCTGGTAATGCCAATATTGGTGCTTCACAAAGCTTCTGTTTCAGCAGTTGAAATGCTGACTCTTGTTTCTCTTCCCAGTTATACTTCTTGTTCTTCTGGGTTAGTTCCGTCAATGGTTTTGCAATCTTTGAAAAACCTTCTATAAATCTCCGGTAATAACCAGCGAGACCTAAGAATTGACGAATCTCGGTTGGGGAGGTAGGTGACGTCCAACCTTTAACTGCTTCTATCTTCACGGGATCTACGTGGATACCTTTGTTGTTGATGATATGGCCTAAAAATTGAACGGTAGTAATCCAAAAATCACATTTGGAAAACTTGGCGTACAACTTTTCCTTCTTAAGTAACTCCAAAACAGTCCTTAAGTGTTCGGCATGCTCTTCTTCATTGCGCGAATAGATTAAAATATCATCAATGAACACAATAACGAATTTATCCAAGTATGGTTTGCATACTCGGTTCATTAAATCCATGAATACAGCTGGTGCATTGGTAAGACCAAATGGCATCACCTGAAATTCATAATGTCCGTATCGTGTTCGAAAAGCTGTCTTGGGAATGTCCTCTTCCCTAACTCTTAGTTGATGATATCCTGATCTAAGATCGATTTTTGAGTACACACTTGATCCTTGTAATTGGTCAAATAGATCGTCGATCCTTGGTAATGGATATCGATTCTTCACCGTGAGTTTGTTCAACTCTCTGTAATCGATACACATTCGGAACGTTCCATCTTTCTTTTTGACAAATAGGATTGGTGCTCCCCAAGGGGATGAACTCGGTTGAATGAAACCTTTATCTGATAGTTCTTTTAACTGTTCAGATAATTCTTTCATTTCGGAGGGCGCTAATCGATATGGTGCTTTTGCAACGGGTGCTGCTCCAGGCACTAAATCGATTCGGAATTCTACTTGACGGGTTGGTGGGATTCCAGGTAAGTCTTCGGGAAATACATCAGAAAATTCTCTTACAACTGGTACTTCATCAAGTTGTTTCTTCCTTTCTTTTGTTTCTCCTCCCGTTACTTGGATTTGAAACACATGGCATCCTTTGCTTATGTATTTCATCGTCTTGGCGTACGAAATGATATTGAAAGAAGTTTTAGGTTTATCACCTTGGATGATTAAGGTTTCACCGTCGAATGGAATTTGGATGATTTTCTCATCACAAATTATTCTGGCACGGTGTTTAGATAACCAATTGATGAGGCGAAAATGATCCGTTTTTAGGGGGTCATTTAAGCCTGAATCCGACTTTATTTGATCAAATATTGCCCTAAATCGTTCCTTTTGTGATTTTAGGTACTTGGAGAGTGAATTCTGGAAAAGAAGCCATTTTGGACATTTTTGGAGCATAAAAGTGAAGAAAACGGCAAAGTCTCAATTTTCCATGCTGGGAACAGTACATGAAGGCGTCAAGAGTAATTCCATGACGGCGTCAAACATCAAGAATTAAAATCCGTAGTTGATGACGGCGTCACACACAGGGCGTCAAGAGTAATTTGTCTGACGGCCTAGGCCCTGACGGCGTTAGAAGTAGATCAAGGCCATCCGAGGAAGTATTTGACGGCGAGATAACGGCGTCACACCTTTGTTCTTGACGCCGTCATCCCCATTTTCCTATATATAGTTTTCTAGTTTTTCACATTAAAGGAGAGAAGTTTTGGAGAAACCCTAAAGACGATTTTGGTGCAACTTTTACAGGTTTTTCAAGGGTTCCAAACCCTTGATACCTTGCATTGTAATTGAGATAAGTGTTCTTCTAATTCAATCAATATGTCTATGTGTTGGTTGTCTATATCTTGTTCTTGTCTCAATTCCATTATGCTAGGCTAGATCTCTTTTGTGTTTGCTTAGATCTAATGAAACCTAGATATTGATTATGTGTTGATTACTTGTTTATTCTTGTTTTGGATGAATGATTTATATGTTAGGCTTAAAAAACTGGCAGATCTCCAAATGGTAACATGCTTGAACGTCTTAAGAAACATGAACCGAGGCGTACTAGGTCTTTATTGGTTGTATTTAATGCATGAGCCACTGTTTACAATCCCTATAGTTGTGCTGGGCATGGTGTAGGAGGAGATAAGAGTTTATAGAATTGGGGAGTTATGTATGCCACCCCATGAATGGTATTAAGGAATACAATCCGTCATCCATGCAATTATAACAAGTAATTAACGTGTAAAAGATATCTAGGGAGTAGTGAAATCTAAGTAAACACATTTTCTCCAATTACTGCTCACAACCTTAGTATAATTAGTTTAATTTCATTTTTAGTAATTTATTTTGATTGCATCTTAGTTTTGGGTTAGTTGAATAGCAACTAATTCCACCCACTCTTTCAAAACCCGAGATTTTACTTGCTTTCATAAAAATATAAAAATACAAAAATAATCATCCCTCACCTTTAGAACTAGTATTTAGGCTTTCTAATCCTAGCGACACTATTCCTAAGCTGAACGATCAATCCCCCGGTACTTGTCACTATACTATACTACAACGATCAGGTACACTGCCTGGTGGGGGTTGTAAGCTTCTCGAGATCCCTCGAGAGGTAAAGCCTGTTGCGATTCCCACGCATCAAGTTTTTGGCGCCGCTGCCGGGGAATAGTTATTGTCTAGGTTAGGATTTCTTTTTATTAGGTCTACTTGCTAGATTCCTTTCTAGTAAGATTTTATTTTTTATTTTTAGGTTTTCTTTAGTCTATCTTATTTCTTCGTGCCTTTGTTCGTAACTCTTTACCATCCGACATCATGGAAGGTGGTAACATCTTTGAACCCGTCATCCCACCACAACAAAACCCACCATTAGAACCCCTTAGGCCCCGAACCTTAGGAGAGTATTCCCGACCTAGCCACCAAGGCTACCGAAACACCATTGAGCTCACCGGAGCCGATGAGACCCCCTTGCGATCCGACACCATCCGGTTGGTGCAAAGCGGATGTGCATTCCATGGACTTCGTTCCGAAGATCCAAACCAACATCTTAAGGACTTTCTCAAAATCGTAGATTCCATAGACCTAGGTGTTGCAACTAGAGAGACTACCCGTTTACGCCTATTCCAATTCTCTCTACGGGATCAAGCTAGTCAATGGCTTGTGCGTTTACCCGCGGGATCCATCACCACATGGGATGATCTCACCACTCATTTCCTTGCTCAATTTTTCCCACCGGGGAGAACTACTAAGCTTAGAAATGACATCTTGATGTTCCAACAACGTCAAAATGAATCTCTTTATGAAGCATGGACTCGTTTCAAGGACTTACTCCAAAAAGTCCCTCATCATGGCATAGATCTTTGGCTCCAAGTCCAAATCTTTTATGACCATATCGACATCTCCACAAGGCGAACCATTGACCAATCGGCTGGTGGTAAGCTACGTGATCTTAGTACAGAACAATCATGGGAACTCATAGAAGATCTTGCTCTCTATGACAACGAAAGTTGGAACGATCCCCGTGACTTGAACAAAACGGTCAAGGCAATATCTTTGCCTTCGAACAATTCTAGCACTCCCGACCGTAGGATCATGGAACTTGAGGACCAAGTCAAGTTTCTCATGAAATCTTACGAAGCTCCTAAGCCTTCAAGCCAAGTGAACAAAATCACTTCTTCATGCGAATTATGTAGTGGTCCCCATGACACTCGTGATTGTGTGGAACTCCCCGGAACAGCTTTTGCGGATTACGCATCCACGCGTACCGACGAAGTGGGAGATAAGTGGTACACTTTCAAGCCCGAGCCAAACCCTTATGGTGATTCATACAACCCCTCTTGGAAAAATCACCCAAACCTTAGGTGGAAACAAAATCAACCCAATTCTTCCAATCCGCCTAATCGTTACCAACCAAACGGTCCACCATCCAACCGTACTTTCAACAACAATCCTTCTAACAACTATGGTAGTACTAACAATCTTGAAGGATTGATGTCAAAGTTCATGGAATCTCAAGAAGCTCGCATATCTAAATTTGAAGCCGATTTCAAACAAAATCAAACCGAGATGACCACTAGAATTGATGCATTGTTGAAAGTTCTCAATGACCGAGAAATGGGAGCACTCCCGAGCGACACGGTCAAGAATCCGAAACTAACCGTCAATTCCATATCCTCAGTTTCGTCACCCACTTCGTGTCCACAATACTACTCGGTTAAATCAACGAGCACGTGTTTCAAACAAAACCAAGTTCTCCAAAAGGACCAATCAAATAAAACACCCAATATAGAACCGGTCAAAAGTATAATTGAAACACCCCCTACGCAAGACCTTGACGATGAATTCAAAGAACTCCACCTTCAACGTCCCGTCATTGATGTCTTAGCGCGTGCTCCTTACTATAGTGCCCTCCTAGAAAAATATGAGAAGTGTAAGCTAGGTAAAAATGGGACCGCCTTCGTTCAAAACAAGTTACCTAAAAAGCTTGATGATCCGGGTATATTTGTTTTGCCTTGTAAAATAGGAAGATCCAAAGCTCTCGACACACTAGCCGATTTAGGGTCAAGCCTCAACTTGATTCCCTTATCCTTATTCACCACTCTTAAGCTAGGAAAGTTAGAGGAAACGGAGGTATTGATAGGGCTAGCGGATGGGAGTATTGCCTACCCGGTTGGAATGATTAAGGATGTAGTTGTTCACGTAGGAAGGTTAACTATATTAGCCGATTTTCACGTCCTAGACATGGTTAGTGACACTACATGCCCATTATTGGTAGGAAGAGGATTTTTAGCAACCGCTAGTGCCATGATAGATTTCAAGGAATCCAAGATAGCGGTAGGTGAAGGCGATACTTGGTCGGTTTACGATGTTAAGAAACATAGTTATGATTGTGATGATGAACCGACACCGCATTGGGTAGAGATGAATAGGAGACCGTCTAGATATGGACCTTGGATAGAAAGGAACTTCATAGGACCTCAATG
Organism: Artemisia argyi; assembly: GCA_030686995.1. NCBI lineage: Eukaryota > Viridiplantae > Streptophyta > Magnoliopsida > Asterales > Asteraceae > Artemisia > Artemisia argyi. The sequence goes on from CM060682.1 coordinate 177,847,725, forward strand.
CCCATTTTATCTAGAAAAGGATTTCGTTGAGAAGACACATTCGGTAGAACAACTCATAGCTAGAGATGAGGAGCTAGATCCCTTTGAGGACCCCTTAGTCTTTAGAAAGATGATTGAGTTCTTGAGCGTAATGCCTATTAATATAGAGTTGAATAAATGGAAAAGAGATGGAGATAAGTATAAATGGAGGTGGGACAAGCCACCTAAAGAAGGAGACGGATCATGGCACATGAGAATGACTTTGTATGATCCGGATGGAGAGATGTTCGAAAGGTCGTACCATACTAAGGAAACCGATAGAAAGTTGAAACCTAAGTTCGATCCCAAAGATGTCCTCAATGAGGAACTCACCCGTATCACGTAGTAACCCATGACCTTGAGTCTAGCTACAAGACTCGTAAATAAAGAAAAGCGCTTCTTGGGAGGCAACCCATGTTTTGTGTGATTTTATTTGTTTGATTGTTATTTGCTTCCGTATGCATGTTTTATTTTTATTGTTGGTTGATCATGTTTCTCAATTAAAATGTGGAAATACTTTACTATGTTGTTTGGCCTAGTCTTAACTCCAACCTAAAAGTATTTTTGCAAAAGATAAGTGTAAGGGGAAACCCCAAATATGTTTTCAAGAAACAAACCGATCATGATTCTCCACAATATTAAATGAACATGTATATTCGTATTTGTTAGAGTCAAATGCTTGTATTGAGTCATAATGAAGTTTTGCAGGATTTTCCAGGAAGTAGGACCAAGTTTTTCCAGAAATTTTCCGGAAACTTAACATAAGAATTTCTGCAGGTCCATTCTGACGGCGTCAGAGGATTACTCTTGACGGCGTCAGGAGTTAAAATCTGGAAATTTTACCGGTTTTGTTTTTCTAACGGAGTCTTATGGTTTTTGTGAATTATTAAGTTTTATAATCTCCAGGAGATCTGCAAACTTCATTCCACAAGCATTATATCTTACTTTATTTTCTAGGATTTAGTAACTTATATAGGATGCCGCCGATTTTACGCGAGGTTGTCTTGTCTATTTTGTCAGGATTTACAGGTTATGCTCGACAAGGAGATGATTTATATTCTGGAAGGGAAGCTTTGATTGTTCGTTTTCTTGGAGGAAGATCTAACTTGGCCATCCTATAATCCATACCGAGCGAATCAGGGGAGTATTTGATTTCATTCTCTTTACTTTTTCACTTTTACATTCTTTACTTGAACATTGGGGACAATGTTTATCTTAAGTGTAAGGGGAGGGTAAAAAGATGATACCTTACAAATGCACTTTCGCTTGAGTTTGTTTTGTTTGATAGTAGACGTGTAATAAAACTACGAGAAATACTTGTTAGTGTAATTTTAGCGCCAAATTTAAAATTTTTTACAACATTTAGGAGTGAAACTTTAGCCATAGCAAGCGTCTCATGGATAGGAGATTGTATGACTAGCACATAACCGTATATTCAGAAAAATTTTCCACCCAAATATGTGAGGTTCGCCTTTAGATTTGATAGGAAAAACATTCATTATTAGTGCTTATGAGTGTACCGGTAGCATTTAGATTCTAGAACTTGCGTTAGTGATGCATCCCTAGACCGATAGTGAGACTACATTCATGTGGTAGGATTTACTACATGATAAGAGGCATTAGGATTACCCTTGTGTTAAACCCGTATTATAATTACTTGACCATTTAAGTCATATTACTTGGCTAGTTAAGTCAACTAATTTTTCCCACACCCTTAGCGTTATACTCATTTTTAGTACACGAAACCCCTAGTACACCCCTCCGAGCCTATCTTTTCGTTTCTAACTTTAAGCATTTTACTTAAAGGAAGAATTTGTTACACCCCACTTAAATGTACAACCAAATCGCCTTAGCCTTCCGTGTATGCGCTCATTTTTAGTGCATTATTGTTATTTGTTAAACCCTAAGTTAACTTTCTAATTGATTACATGGTTGCTAAGTCGAGTCATATCCTTGTACATATTATTTTGGGACGATTGGGGCTCATGGGTAAGTACTTATTTTATGGAGTAATGGGGAAAAACATAATATTATTACCCCCATATGTACGTTAATCTTAAAAGTGCTCCAAGTGTTTTGATTTTCTTAATTCGAGTCATTAGATCAGTTTAAATGTAAAGTATGTAAAGATTCAAGTGTAAGGGGAACGTTCATTCCCTATGATGTATTATTTTGGATGGTAGGGTAAGAGTGTATGCAAAAAAAAAAAAAAAAAAAAAAAAAAAAAAATCGAAAAATCAAGAAAAGAAAAAGAAAAAAAATAGAAAAAGAAAAAGAAAAAAAAAACATACGGACTACCATCCCTTTTCATTCTATGTTCATTTTATGTTTTTGTTATTTCTCATTTATTAGCTTAAGTCGAGTCTAGTCTTGGCTTAGCAACGCCATCTTGTACATGTAATTAACCAAGATTGTTAACTCGCCACCAGTAAAACTTCCTTTATCCAACAAAACCGTGTATTTCATATCCCTATACCTAACGTTACAACCCTTTAAAAGACCTCTTTGATAGTTTATCCTAGGTGCTTACGCCATGTGGTGGAGGTTTGATCCTTTCCCAAGCCTATGGTAATCTATTTTGCTATGACAGGTAGTGAGCGATATCTTCCATTTCCATAATGTTATATTACTTTATTACACCCGAGAGATGTGAGTATCTAAACACTATTTGTGAGGTGCTTGTGTATGACCTCCGTGCTTGTCTATTGGTCTTTAGTGGAACGATTATTTGTTGTAATTATTTTTATATTAGTGTTAAATGACCCCTAACTTGTATTTTGACTAGAATAAAAGCGCATTTGCTTGAGGACAAGCAAATCTCAAGTGTAAGGGTATATGATGAGGCGAAAAATGATCCGTTTTTAGGGGGTCATTTAAGCCCGAATCCGACTTTATTTGATCAAATATTGCCCTAAATCGTTCCTTTTGTGATTTTAGGTACTTGGAGAGTGAATTCTGGAAAAGAAGCCATTTTGGACGTTTTTGGAGCATAAAAGTGAAGAAAACGGCAAAGTCTCAATTTTCCATGCTGGGAACAGTACATGAAGGCGTCAAGAGTAATTCCATGACGGCGTCAAACATCAAGAATTAAAATCCGTAGTTGATGACGACGTCACACACAGGGCGTCAAGAGTAATTTGTGTGATGGCCTAGGCCCTGACGGCGTCAGAAGTAGATCAAGGCCGTCCGAGGAAGTATTTGGCGGCGAGATGACGGCGTCACACCTTTGTTCTTGACGCCGTCATCCCCATTGTCCTATATATAGTTTTCTAGTTTTTCACATTAAAGGAGAGAAGTTTTGGAGAAACCCTAAAGACGATTTTGGTGCAACTTTTACAGGTTTTTCAAGGGTTCCAAACCCTTGATACCTTGCATTGTAATTGAGATAAGTGTTCTTCTAATTCAATCAATATGTCTATGTGTTGGTTGTCTATATCTTGTTCTTGTCTCAATTCCATTATGCTAGGCTAGATCTCTTTTGTGTTTGCTTAGATCTAATGAAACCTAGATATTGATTATGTGTTGATTACTTGTTTATTCTTGTTTTGGATGAATGATTTATATGTTAGGCTTAAGAAAACTGGCAGATCTCCAAATGGTAACATGCTTGAACGTCTTAAGAAACATGAACCGAGGCGTACTAGGTCTTTATTGGTTGTATTTAATGCATGAGCCACTGTTTACAATCCCTATAGTTGTGCTGGGCATGGTGTAGGAGGAGATAAGAGTTCATAGAATTGGGGAGTTATGTATGCCACCTCATGAATGGTATTAAGGAATACAATCCGTCATCCATGCAATTATAACAAGTAATTAACGTGTAAAAGATATCTAGGGAGTAGTGAAATCTAAGTAAACACATTTTCTCCAATTACTGCTCACAACCTTAGTATAATTAGTTTAATTTCATTTTTAGTAATTTATTTTGATTGCATCTTAGTTTTGGGTTAGTTGAATAGCAACTAATTCCGCCCAATCTTTCAAAACCCGAGATTTTACTTGCTTTCATAAAAATATAAAAATACAAAAATAATCATCCCTCACCTTTAGAACTAGTATTTAGGCTTTCTAATCCTAGCGACACTATTCCTAAGCTGAACGATCAATCCCCCGGTACTTGTCAGTATACTATACTACAACGATAAGGTACACTGCCTGGTGGGGGTTGTAAGCTTCTCGAGATCCCTCGAGAGGTAAAGCCTGTTGCGATTCTCACGCATCACCAATCCATACCAATGATGACATCAAAACTTCCCAATTGAATAGGCATAAGATTGATAGGGAAAGATTTATTTAGAAGGGTTAAGGTGCAGTTTTCGATTAGGGTATTGGTACTTAAAATATTTCCATCTGCTAATTCTATTTCATAGATAGTATCTAATTCTACAGGAGTAATATTTAGATTTGCGGCAAACGAAGTAGACACAAAACTTTTATCTGCTCCTGAATCAAATAATATCTTAGCATCTTGTTGATTTAATAGGAACGTACCAGTAACAACATCTGAATTCTGCGTTGTGTTCCCATCACCAAGTACATACGCTCTTCCTCTGGCAACATTATTGGTAAATTTCGGACATTGAGGTCTGTAATGTCCAACTTCTCCACAACCATGGCACTTTACTGCTATCGGTTGTGTGTTGGCTCCAATCGCTCGACAGTCCCTTGTCATATGACCAATTCTTTTACAGTTGCCACAAGCATCCCTACATGCTCCATTATGATGCATGTTGCACTTGTTACATGGGGGTAGCGTTCCAGAATAACCTTTACTTTCTGCAGGCACTGCTGCATAAGCTCGGGTAGCTTCTTGTCGACGATTTTGTTGTTGATGATGATTACTACGGTTCTGCTGCTGATCTCTGTTGCGATTTCTGCTTTGATTGTTGTTGTTGCTGTAGCTACGGTTACCACTGTAACTGTTGTTATAGCTGCGGTTGTTGCTATTGTTACTCCCTCGGTTGTCAGCACTTCTCTTATGCTCATTAATCACAGAGGTAGAACCTCTTTTGATTACCCGGGTTAACAATCTCTGTGCAAGCTCCATAGCTTCTTCTACTGACTTTGGATTCGATGAGGTAACATCTCCTTCAATGGATGGTGGCAGTCCCTCAACGTATTTCTCCAATGCTTGTTCAACATCGGGTACTATAGTTGGACACAACACCGACAACTCCAGAAACTTTCTGTCGTATGTCCTCAAGTCATTGTACCTTACAACTAGCTGATGAAATTCATCCTCCAGTTTTCGAATCTCTGTCCTTGGACAATACTTCTTCAACATTTTATTCTTCAACTCATTCCACGAAAGTCTGAAAGCTTCATCTGGACCCATAACATTCGCAGTAGTGTTCCACCACGATAATGCCTCTCCTTGAAGAGTTCCTGTAGCAAATGTAACTTTGCTATTCTCAGGACAACCACTCCTCTTGAAGACTGTCTCAGTATGCTCAAACCAATGTGCCATTTCAGTCACTCCTTCAATTCCTTTGAAGTTTGTTGGCTTGCAAGTCATGAAATCCTTGTAAGTACAATTACGTGGAGTAATTGTATTAACTTCACGATTTGCACCATTGGTATTATTCAAACGATCCGCTTCACGAGCTGCAGATATTCCCTCAGCAATCATTCTTTGAACCTCAGTGGGGTTCAAGATCACTTCCGGGTTAGAGTTTTCGCTACTTGCATGCTCCATTTTTCTATTAATAATACAAAAATATAGCATTTAGAATTTTAAACAACCACTTGTTTTAAAGATTCTTGTGAAGTAGGGAAAAATAAATTTTGAGTCTTAATAATAATTGGGCATCATATGTAGTTTTTATTTTGATTCAACAATCATAATCATTCCGATATGTTAGATGCAATTTATAATACACATGAATAACCACAAGCATAAGTTAACATTTGTAGAGAGTAATATCAAAACCCACAGCATAACATTAATAACTTTAAATCAGTTGAGTTGTTATAACAAAACGATACAAGCTTATTAAATGCCACATGCGGCAGGCTTGAATGCCTTATTACTAGTACAAATACTAACTGTCTCTAATGATTAGGTATGTTCACATGTTCTCCCATCTCTAAGATTTGAGTTCGGAGCTCTTGCATCTCGGTATGATGTTGCATCTTCATATCTCCTACAATGTTTTCCAATGTATCTGCTCTTCGGCGTGCAAGCTGGGCTTCCCAAGTACGGTCCTGTCCCTCTCTCCGCAATGATATCGCGAAAGAACGTGTCTCAGAGATATCCGAACGTATCTGAGCTAACCCCTGCTGCAACTCTATCCTATCGGCTATAAGGTTATGTAAGGTGTTGTGGGTAGTATCTGAATGATCGAAAGATGCATAATCAATCATCTGTAGAAGTGAATCTATCTGATCTTCGTGATGCTCCAATCGCGTCACTACTACAGAAGGTGAAAAGGTAGAAGGAATTTCCATCCTAGCACTCTCGCCAGTTTCATTGATATGAGCTGGGGGAGTAAAACCAGGCGGATAGGGTCATGATGGTGAAAGGGGAGAAATAGAATCAGAAATACGAAAGCGGCTGGATGTAGGTATATCTACTGCAGGGATTGGTTCTCTTTGGTGAAAATTATACGGATAAGTTTGGCTAAAAAGGTTGAGTAGGTGATCGGGTGCATATGAATTATGACATGGTAATGGTGTCGATAAAACAAAAGTATTGGGATTCTCAGGCGTTGTAGCAATTTCGTCTTGCTCGTAGGGTTCTGTTTCTTGGGAAACAGCGTCAGGTACAGAAATAGAACGATAAACAGGCGAAGTAACGGACGCGACGGAAATATCAGAGTCGGATTCGAATATACTCATATTGACACAATACTGTAACAATTCATAAATAGCGCAGAATAAGAATTTATTATCATAAAATTTTATCATATCACAATCAAAATATCATAGCTTAATGATTAACTTACGGAGTGCTGTAGCAAGCAGGTACGGCGGGCAAAAATATATATGATAAAAATTTAATTTATTTGAAAGTATAGTTATAGTTCAATGTTTGAAAACATTTGGTTCTCTATAACGATGTCTCTGATGCCAATCTGTAACACCCCCTAATTTGAAATGCGGCAGCGGAATAGAAATTAGGGTGTTACGGTGAGGATCGAAGTCATAATGATAGAAAACGACTCGAAGAGACGTTTTAAAAACATTATTTCATTTATAATTATTTGAAATACAATAGGTCCTTATCAGAGTATTATAAAAACTTGATGTTTTGAACTAAATCAAACATCATTTATTTTACATCATATTTGAAATAAAGTAAACATAATTTGAAGATTTTTGCCGCCCGTTCCATGCTTGCTTCCCCTGTTAAATACCTGAGATACATGCTTAAAAGTTAACAAAATTGTTGAGTGAAATCATAGAGTTTGAATTTAATAATCATTTTGATACACAAGCAAGATTGTATTAGAAAATACAATCAGTTTGAAAACATTGATATTGCAGTTCATATATTGCACTAAGTCTCATGACACACAAACGTTAATAAATACCGTAAACGGCGGGTGTTTATCAAATCAATGATAAATTTGCCCTCGTGTAATAGGTGATTTGCCAATTCTTATTTTTACTCAAATATAATTATCACGACTAATGCGGCTAACCACATGCATAATGGCATTCCGTCAAGCATTAGTGGAACAGGCTGTCAAACCTTAAATAGATCTATTCATTATATTCGCGTTCACCGCAGTAATTAATGGCTCATGAATAAGGGTCTTTTGGCAATAGCTAACTTAGGCATATATTAGTCAGGAAAGCATACAGAAAAATACTTGTGATCTATTTATAACATGTATCCCCCTCACGGAGTTTTTGAAAATAATTAAATGTGAGGCTATGACTCACCTTGATTGATACTGAAAACGAAGAAAATAAAGTCTGATGAATTTTATGAAAACGGCTTCGAAACACAACCTAATAAATAAATTTATCTAAGAACTTGACCAAAAACTATTTGGTAATTATAAAGAAAATAACGAATATTAGATATTCGCTGTGACGATTAAGTGATGTGCAGTGAAAATATTGTGATATGCATGATATGACAAAATATGATTTTTAAAATTATCCATCGAAGTTTTTCCTTTTTAATCGTAAGTAAAATCTTAACCTTTTAAAATATCGTTATATATTATTAACGTTAAGTTAATAATATATATATATATATATATATATATATATATATATATATATATATATATATATATATATATATATATATATATATATATATATATATATATATATATATATATAAAATTTAAACATGATATGAAATAAATTTACGAAAAATGTAAAATAAATAAGAATGATAAATAAATTATGTTTAGTCTTTGTCTCCTTTTCCAATTCTTACCATTTTTACACTAACGATACTTGCGTTACACCGTTAGTCCTTTATATATATTTTTCAACTATAGTCCTCTACTTTGTCCAATAATCAATACAAACCTTCTAATATTAATTTTTATCACATTTTATCCTTAGATTTCTGTATTTACAGGTTTAGTCTTTGATTTTCAATATTTACACATTTAGTCCTTCTAGGTGTCGTCGCGTTACATTTTTAGTCCAATTTTACAAAAATGATTATGGAACTTTTCTAAAAATTTCCGTAGCTTATTTATTAAGTATAAAGCTTATTTTACTGCTTATTTATTTCAAAAGCTCATTCTTATGGCTTATGGGCCTGGTTCGAATTATCTTAAGGCCCGTTAAGATTTTTGGAGGCGAGGGCATGGAAAAAGTTTTGGGCTTGGCTTTGGACTATTTTTATGATTCTAAAAACATTTCTTATAGGCCCAGTGGGCTTACGGATTTCAAAAGCTTAGTGGGCTTTTGTTAAGCCCACTCGACAAGCTTAAGAATTTTATTTGAAATTTTGGTTTTGAAGTTCGGTTTATGTCATTTCAAAATGGTTCGAGTATGGTGTCAAGATGTGATTATTTTTACAAGTTGTTTACATGAAAACTTTAGTTTGCTAGGTGGTCTATGATGTCGTGAAAAGATATGGTACCTTTGTTAAACTAAATTTTAAGTTATACGTTGATTTTGTGACATGGTTGGGTCGATATATATGTGTTGAAAACTTGTGAATCTTACTAAGTGTTATACAAATTTTACATCGATGGATACAAGTTAATATAGATGCATGAAATGATTTATACGTTACAACTAAAGTGAATGGTGTGTGCTACGTGATTCCTAGGCCTTCCAAGATAGAGGCTAACCACATTTCGTGTACTACAAACAATTATATACATGAATCAAACGTGCAAAGTGTAGACGATTGTAACAAAATCACAAAGTGCATGAACATTTAAATACGTATGAAATGGATTTGAATTGAGTGCAAGAAACTTACAAACACTTTTAAAGTGATCTAGAGTCGAGCTAGGTAGAAAAGGAACACAAGAAATCTCGTCAAAACTATATAACCCAAACGTTATATATTATTTCAAACCCGATTTCTTTCTTTGCTTCCAATACTATACTACACGACTTGTAAGCTTTGTAGGAATGAAATAGAGGTCTAATTATTGCAGTGAATAAGTGTGGAAATATTATGAGGAGTATGCATGCAATGAACGTACTATATATACAATATATAAAACGTTTAGTAGAAAATTTCAATGAAAACTCTTCCTACACTATTTCATGTCAGTAATAGGCTTATAGAGGATGATATTATAATGGTTTAGGGTGGTTTGTGAGAGCACAAAAGATAGAGGGTGTTGGGTGATTCATGCATCATGTCGACCAAGTCTATATACATGCATACGATTCACAAACCGTGTACAACTTGAATAAACATGATCATCTTTAACATTTGAGCTTAGAATCATCTTAGGAATAATATTAGAAACGTTTAGAAACAAACTAGATTCAAAACGGTTAAGTTTTGAATATAGTCTAAATCGAGTTGGGTTTGCTAAGGTCGATTACTATGCTACTTAAAAACGTATCAAAACTCATCGTAGGAACACGAGACTTGACACACTAATTGTTGGCTAGTAGGTTAACGAGATGGAAAAATAAAATACGTAGGTCGTGTGTTAAATTTAAGAATAAACGATACGATTTGGAGGTGGTTTGGAATATGTCGAACGGATGAAAATTATTGATTTGGGATTTGGGCTTGGTGGCGTGGGCTTAGGAATAGTAAAGATGGATTGGGCCGAAATAATTAAGGGTCCGGTTTGATTAATTAGGTAATTAGTGGATTGTAATTATATTTAATAAATATAATTAAGATTAGGATTTAGGTTTAGGATTAAATGAAAAGTTTAGGTTTCGTGTCACGTGTCGAGGATTAATTCCGTCATTTCGTGAATTATATTATTTTGTGAGAATCGCCAAAATAATATAATAAGAAAAATTTTAAATTTTTCCGAGAAAATGGGAATTAGAAACGATAACGAAAGATTATATATTTATTAACGATTTAATTACAAGAAATTTTTACAGGGCTCTACACTTTCATTACTAATACCACATTAATAAAGATGTGAGGTTCTTTATTAAATTTCTGTTTCTCGTTTCTTTATGATTGAACAAAATTACCAAAACATCTGAACGTATTCCAGATAGACTTTGGGCATGGCCATGCAAACATTTTGTCAACCCTACGAGGGGCCCAGCAGTATTAAACTTCCATACAAATCAGAAGGAATAAATTCTTTCTTGACTACAAGAATAACCCATGAACTTTGCAACACTTCTGAAAACAACCCTTATAACTTCCTGTTACGGTGAGCGGTAGATTGCTTCACAAAAATGCACTACATCCATGACACTTATCTGGTATCTCAAGTCTGAGGATAACTTTAAATATGATTCTCACATTAAATATTAAATCATATTATTGGGATAAGTCCAATACTCAATTCATTGAATATCATATGAAATTGGTATGACTACGCATCAATATACTTTCAAGTATATCCTGAACCAATACTCAAATTTGTCTTAGTTTAATGATATTCCCATATCATTAATCAACAATGGACAATTTAGAATAATAATTTATTCATGGATCTTAAACATGCAAATATAGGATATATTATTAAGACAATGAATTAAATAAACATAAACCATATTTTATTTCATTAAAATAATAATTGTACATTACATCCTTTATCCAAACACTAATCACAAATGGGCATGAAACTTTCAGCTAATCTAAGTCCTACACCTTCAGCATGCTTGTAAAGCTTGGTGCCAGGTAGAGGCTTTGCTAATTGATCTGCCAAGTTATCATCTGTGTGAACTTTGAGCATTTCGATTTCGCCTATTTCGACTTGTTCTCGAACATAGTGATGCTTAATCGGGAAATGTCTGGTGCCTTTCATGATTCCAGGCTCATTGGCAAATGTAATTGCAGCTGAATTGTCACAATACATTTTAATAGGTCTTTGAATCGAAGGCATAACTCCTAGCCCTGAAACAAACTTCCTAATCCAAACAGCTTCCATTGCAGCTTCTGAAGTAGCTATATACTCACTTTCTGTAGCAGACATTGCTAGTACACTCTGCTTTCTGCTCCTCCAATCCACAGCTCCTCCATTAATGACAAAGACATAACCAGTTTGAGACTTCGTATCATCCTTATCACCTTTCCAAGAAGCATCGCAGTAACCTGTAACATCAAGTTCTGCTGATGGATTTCCCCCATAAGCCAAGAACATATCTTTAGTAGCCCTAAGGTACTTAAGAATATTCTTAACAGCAGTCCAGTGAGCTTCACCTGGATTTTGTTGATATCGACTGGTTAAATTCTGAGCAAACGCCACATCAGGCCTTGTACTTTTCACCGCATACATAATAGATCCCACAGCCGAAGCATAAGGGACTCTTTTCATGCGTTGCACCTCTGCAGGTGTTGAAGCACAAACCTTGTTGCTCAAGCCATGTTGTTCTTGCATTGGCAAATATCCTTTCTTGAAATTTTGCATATTGAATCTCTTCAATATTTTATCAATGTAAGCACTTTGGCTTAATCCAATTAATCGCTGAGATCTATCTCTATATATCTTGATTCCCAGAATAAATGCAGCTTCCCCTAAATCTTTCATAGAAAAACACTTTCCAAGATATGCCTTAACCTTTTGCAAACTTGGAATGTCGTTTCCCATGATCAATATGTCATCAACATATAATATAAGGAAAATTACATTACTCCCACTAACTTTGTGATATACACATGGCTCATCAAGATTTTGAGTGAATCCATACTTTTTAATTTCACTGTCAAATCTCTTATTCCATTATCGTGATGCTTGCTTCAATCCATAAATGGATCTTTTAAGCTTGCATACATGATTTGGGAATTCTGGATTTACATACCCCTCAGGCTGCGCCATATAGATGTCTTCATCTAGGCGCCCATTTAAGAAGGCGGTTTTTACATCCATTTGCCAAATCTCATAGTCATAGTAAGCGGCCATGGCTATAAGAATCCTAATTGCCCTTATGTCAGCTACAGGAGAAAAGGTCTCCTCATAGTCGACACCAAAAGTTTGAGTATAGCCTTTAACTACCAAACGGGCCTTATAGGTGTGTACAACGCCATCCATGTCAGTCTTTTTCTTGAAGATCCATTTACTCCCAACTAGTTTGGCACCCGGAGGTAGTTCTACTTCTTCCCAGACTACATTGTCTTCCATGGATTGCATTTCCCCATCCATAGCAACTTTCCATTTGGCCTTTTCAGGACCATTCATGGCTGCTTTATAACTTGTAGGCTCATCAAGATCACCCAGTAAATTCTCATCACTCTCATACATTAAGACATAGACGAGTAGGAGCTTTTACTGGTCTTGTTGACCTACGAATGGGAATCACTTCAACTTCAGGTGGAGGACCTAAACTTTCAGGTTCTACCGGAAGTTGGTTAGTGTTTTCAGAAGGTGCTACATCTTCTTGACCGTCTTCCAGATCATATACTCTCCCACTGAATTCTTGAGATATGAGCTCCTTTTCAAGGAAGTCTCCATACCTTGCAACAAATACTTTGTTTTCAAGTGGGTAATAAAAGTAGTAACCCATAGTTTCCTTAGGGTATCCTACGAAGATGCACTTCACGGATCTTTGTTGGAGTTTGTCTGCTGAGTCACGTTTAACATACACCTCACAACCCCAGACCTTAAGATAAGACAGGTTAGGAGCTTTTCCAGTCCATACCTCATATGGTGTCTTATCTACCTTCTTTGTTGGAACCATATTTAGAATGCGAACTGCAGCTTCTAAGGCATAATCCTAAAACGAAAAAGGAAGAGTTGTTAGATTATACATAGATCGTATCATGTCTTGCAATGTACGATTCCTTCTCTCAGATACACCATTTTGTTGTGGAGTATATGAAGAAGTAAGGTGCTGGACAATTCCCTCCTTTGCTAGATAATCTATGAACTCCTGACTCAGGTATTCACCACCTCTATCGGATCGAAGAGCTTTAATCTTCTTTCCTAGTTGCAACTCTACTTCTGCTTTAAACACTTTGAATGTTTCAAATACCTCATGTTTATGTTTAAGTAAATAAACATAACCATAACGGCTGTAATCATCCGTAAATGTTAAGAAGTAGCTAGCACCTCTCCTTGACACATGTCTAAGTGGTCCACACACATCTGTGTGAATAAGACCAAGTAGATCATTAGCCCTTTCAATCCTATTTTTAAAGGGTTTCTTAGTCATCTTCCCAGCAATGCAAGATTCGCATTTATCAAATGATTCATCATTGATCTTATCTAAAAGCCCATCATGTTGCAGCTTTTTCATGCGATCTTTGCCAATGTGAGCAAGACGACAATGCCAAAGATAAGACGAATCCAGACCTTTCTTGATTCTCTTATTGTTGATGCTATACATTGAATTATTTGTATCAAAAGCATTATCATTATTATTCATATCAATTTCAAATACACCATTCACAGCAAAAGCATTAAAATAAAAAACATCATTTAAAGGAACTGAAATTCTATTGCTAGAAATAGTATGATGAAAACCAAGGTTTAACAAACATGAAAATGAAATAACACCTCTAACAATTGACGGTGCATAATGACAATTATTTAAAGATAGTACTAAGCCCGAAGGCAACACTAAATTAAAAACTCCTATAGCTTCAACTCCTACATGCGCTCCGTTACCAACGTGCAAGAATTATTGTCCATAGGCTAGCTTTCTCTCAACTCTAAACCCCTGCAAGGTATTGCAAATATGAATGCCACATCCCGTATCATATACCCATGAATTCAATTTAGGAGTAAGAGTGAATAATTCAATCATAAAGAACGCACCTGAAGTACTGGGGTTACCAGCTTCATTACCCTGCTTCTTCTGTCGCAAGTCATGAATGTAGAGAGGACAATTGCGTTTCCAATGGCCCTTTTCATGACAGTGGTGACAAGCCTGATCCTTCTTGTTTGGAGGATTTGTCTTGTTCTGCTTAGGCTGATGCTGTTTCATCATTGGTTGTGGTTGATAGGTCATGACCTGCTTGCCTTTATCACCTTTACCTTTACCTTTGCCTTTGTTCACATGCGATTTCTTCTGGATTCTCCCCCCATGAATTTCCAACACTTGTGGGGTAGGAGCCTTGACCTTGGCTGGTAGACTTTTCTCATAATCAACAAGCAATGCGAGTAATTCTGAGACTGTCTTCCCCGAGCAATGTATGTTGTAATTCTGCACAAAACTAGCAAAATCCCTGTTGAGGGACCTGTTGATCAAGTGCACTTGCACATTGTCGGGGTAACCAAAACCAATTATGTGAAGTTGATCAAACGAATCTTTCATCTCATCCACATAATCAGCTACTGGTTTACCATCACCATGCTTGCAGTTGTGTAGCTTGTCAAGTTCATCATACAATTCAACTGCAGGTGGCTTCTCATAAGACTGCCTGAGGTTCTCAAGCATAAATTTAGGAGAAGAGTACTCATACTTCTTTTGTAATTGAGCACTCATGCTAGTGAGCATTAAACAAGCAACCTCATTATACTTAGCATTAGTCACCTTCCAAGCTGCCTTTGCTTCTGGTGTTGCAGTAGCAGCAGGTTCAGCAGGGCATTCCTCGGTCACACAGTCTAGCTTACCAGACGCCCTCAAGACAATTCTGAACGAACGGTGCCAGTCATTGAAATTCTTTCCAGTCAGTTTGTCTCTCTCAAGATGACTCTTGAAAGCAGAAATCACAGTTTGGTTATCGGGTTGAGCCATATCTACAGATAAAGTTCAAATATTAGTATTTTCGATAATCAATATCTTCAAGAAAATAAAATACCCAAGGCTATATTCATATAACCAACTAATTTTCTTGAAAAAACTAGGATCCAACTTTACATATATTCCACCACATCAGTTGATCTGCTAGTGGTGAAAGTACAAAAGTTGGTAATCTGTCGAACAATAATTGGCAAACAAGATTTCCAATTCCTAGATTATTATGGGATTTACATCAAATTGATTCATCAATTTGCCTTGTAAGCATGTTTCATCCCATCTCATGCCTTAAGTTCTAGGTCTCACGCACAACTTAATTAATTCGTCTACCTTAGAAACTGTAAAATTACAATTATGGTCTCACGCGTTAAAAGAATTTTACCTTGTTATAGTAATTTAGCCTAGGTCTCACGTTTACTAAATTAAAATTCCAAGTGTTCCTTATAGATAGATGGCATGTAACTTAAATTAATAAGGGTATTATTTTTGATATGTCAATCAAAATATGTACAAAGATGCATGCACTCATCTTTATAATATTAGTTTTCATAAAAACTTTTTATATCCAATTCGTGAAATTAATACACAAAGTTTTACTTGAGGTTTATGCCAAAACCCTAAGATGACTTTCTACAATATATGATTTTAAAAGTAATTCGTTTAAGACATATTCAAGATTGTGATAACCAAGGCAGACTCTAAGGCTCTTTTCTAAGCCTTCAAATCACGGTTATGAATATCATCCTAAAGGACTTAATTTTAAAAGCATATTTGTACAAAACATCAATCAAGCAAAAGTTTATGGATTCAATCTCAAAATTATGTAATAAAGTATGAATTTTGCTAGTCTCGCCTGGGAGCTGATTACCGTGCGAATCGGGCCACTATCGGCACTTAAGACCTTGCAAGATTCTTACTTTATCACATTAGGGTTTCACCATTATTAGTCCGTATTATTTTCTTTATAAAAACAACCCTTTTATTGCTTACAACAAGTCAAACTAAAACAATAAAACAAGTATCAAAGAAAATCAAAACAACCAATAATAAATAAGTGAAACAATTAGCCACATGCAATCCGTATTAGAAAAGATCCTAATAAAATCAATTCTAGGTATAATAATGCATGTAATCAACTAAGGCCTTCTCTTCTTGATGGAAGAGAGTCACATACATTGACAAATCAATTGCGTAGGCCAAAGCTAATAAACACACCACATATCATATATAAATCGATTTTAATATGTATTGGAGTCTCCCCCAATTTTAGATCTATCTAAAACATGTGATAAAAAAAACAAGATCCATGACTAACATGCATGTAAGTCACAGATTAAAACCTAACAATTAGCACATAGGTCACAAGATACGTTCAATTAAACGGTTAATGACCTAGGGTTTCTAGTGATTACAAATAATCCAAGAAAACCACAAAACCCTAATTAGGGTTTCATGGAAAAATCGACCCCCCCCCCTAAAATTAGGGTTAGGGTTTCGAATTTTAATAAAAAAATTGGGAAAAACCCTAGATCAAAAAAAATCCGATTTTTATTACGTTTTAGTAATCAATTACATGTTATACATGGCTCGTGATGCCACTGTTAGAGTTTAACAATTAAATAGCACGTATTGCGGAAGCTAGGATCAAGTATAACACATAAATATTAACTAAAACATAAATAGTAAACGTACCCGATGCACTTAAATTAACCTTGATTCTTGTACAAATAGATCAATGATAAACCCCTTACCATTTTGTTTATCGATCTCTTGATAATTACTAAAGTAAGTAATTACCTCGTTCTTGTACACACAAACTACCAACGAATAAAGGTTTGATGCAAGTAAACAAAACACTTAATTTTTGCTTAGAAAAAATCGACCCAAGAACCCTTGGAGGGGGGTGAGCCGATCGGCCAAGAAAGAAAACAAGAAGAAAAAGATTTAGGGTTTTGTGCGTGTGCACAAAAGATGTGAAACCCTAACTCTTGACCTTGTATATATACTAGATGAATCTTGGAGCACAAGACAAGCATGGGTTGGGCTTCCCCTCCCCTTGTTCGACCGGCCATGGACCCCTAGGGGTGTTCCAGAACCTTCTTGACTCCCAAGTTACACTCTAGTCCTTATCTTTCGTTACTAACGATAGTTAGTCCATACGGTTAATAACTAACGATCATTTAGTCCATTAAGTGTTTATAAATATACATATACGATACATTTAACATATATATATTTATTTTACATTATTCTTGTTTGTAAAGTGTGCAATCCCGAGGTCTCGGGTTCGATACTAGACATTTACATATTAATGTTTATACGTAACATTTAACAGATTTGTAGTTGTATAATGGATGGGCATGTTCATTCCATCTCTTTGTATTCTCATGTAAATTTTGGTTTATTAATATATATGTTCACCTTTTCCTTGTTATTAAACTGATTTCAATAAAATAAATTTTGGAAAAAACGGTTTCAGGTCATCCCTACCCGTTTTAACCACCACATTGCCCATTTTGACCCCTTACCCAACCCTCCTTTGAAAGCCAAAAAATGAGCCTCCCCTTTGAAAGCCATCTAAGATTTACCTTCCTTTTCAGATTCGATATATGCCACCTTTATGCATAAAGTCCGAAATGTAATCAAACTTAAAAAGAAACGAAGATGTGAAACGATGTCAAATACTATTCTATAATGACTGAACTTATGCAACTTCTAAGCACCTGCACATTTTCGAGAAGATCTCTTTATAGCAGTAGTTTGTTCCTAAATTACTTTTGATAATATCTCAAAGAGCTCATTCGACAGACTCCTAAGTTAAGAAATTAACACATCTGATAAGGGAAAAGTGAATTCAATGGTGGACTACACTACTTCTGTGTTTTACATATCGCAAATGTGTGACATTTCACTGGTCGAAAGTGTGGAGGAAACATTTGCGCCATTTGTTACACAAGCTTGCGCTACCTGTTTTCCCTAATTTTAATTTTTATAGATCAGATACTCTTTACGGTTACTCCACAGGCAAAACTATGTCACTTCAGCAAATAA
This sequence comes from Artemisia argyi, assembly GCA_030686995.1. Classification (NCBI taxonomy): domain Eukaryota; kingdom Viridiplantae; phylum Streptophyta; class Magnoliopsida; order Asterales; family Asteraceae; genus Artemisia; species Artemisia argyi. Next base: position 177,866,061 of record CM060682.1, read on the forward strand.
GCTTACATTGAGCCTGTGAATTTACAACTGGAATGACTGGAATTAGTACTCTTATAACATATTTCAAACACGAAAATGCATTTTACCACATTGTTCAATTCATCATTTTACAACGGCCGACAAAATATATATTTTGATCAACACCAAATCATGGTGTACTTCTTTTGGTGTCAAAATCAGTAAGCTTTGCAAATATCCAAATAATTGTGTGCTTGTTTCAAGATTCAATTGTGTGCTTCTTAGAGTATTAACATAAATGCGCCATGATTTATAACAACATACTAAACATTTAAATAACAGATTCACTTTATAACTGATTAAAGCGATTGTGCCAGTTGTAGATGCAAGTTCTGCATACTACAAAAGATAAAGCTCAAAAAACCTATTTGTAAAAGCAAACTAAACCTGACAAAGTTGAACAAGTCCGCTAACAAAATGATCCTATAGATAGAATAGCATCATAGATCCTCTATAAAATTTAGGATAGATGCAATATAAAGTTATGAATTATTTCTGTTGATCCACATAAAGTAAGTGACTCACAGCAAAAGAAAAATAAGGGATAGATTTTACCATGAGGTGAAATTTGCACATGTATTTGACTCATATATCTCAAAAGAATCTTTGCACTGTAAAAGACTTTAGCGATTGCCTTGTATCTCACACAATATCACTTGAGAAAACTTTATAAGTTATATATGGCATTGACTATAGAGAACGGCTGTCTATAGTCTAGCCTCAGGAATTCATATGGTGCAAGACTACAAGAGTCCTTAACCCAATCTCCGACCATAATATAGTTAAATCAATACAAATGACATATTATAAATTAGTCCTGATATAGTCACACCTAATTTGGACTTCATGCATACCAAATATATATTTACACGCCATATCTACTGATTGCCATCCTACTAGTTTGCATAATGGCATCCTCTGTACTTACAATGTTCTCGAAATAATTTTGGAAAAAACTATTTCAGCTCATCCCTACCAGTTTTAACCACCACATTACCCATTTTGACCCCTTACCCAACCCTCATTTTTGAAAGGCAAAATTGAGCCTCCCTTTTGAAAGCCATCTAACATTTACCTTAGTTTTCAGATTCGATATCAAAACTTGGGTAACTGTTTCAGGTCATCCCTACCCGTTTTAACCACCAATCACCCATTTTGTGATAAAAGCACACCCCAAATCAACCCATTATTGAGTAAATCAACTGAAACTGGCACAATCCACATTCAAGGGCAACCAGGAAGAATGAAAAATAAGATATGGTTATGAGTTATCCATAGGTATTGACCTCATCAATCGTTTCTTCAACAATCAGGTTACAATTACAAAGTTAATGGCAATGAGTAGAAACTTACAGATTTTTTTATAAGTAAATTTGAGCTGTTTCTTTTCCTGTGAAAGACAGGAAAGATAAATTCCCAACTACGTAGAACCTTGTCAATTGAGTAATTAAAACTAAACTGATAAAATACCAAACGACGAAGGACTACACACAAGTAACCTTAAATATTCGACAGGAAGCACCTACAAATATACATTGCTAAATAAGTTTCAACCATGGATAAATCTCCTTTTTGCAGAAAAAGCTCTATATCTGAATACAGACCAGATGGCAACAACATAAAACATATCACGAATAAGGAGAAGATTAAACCATTGCAGCTTATCCCTTTTCAACAAAACTAAATAACTGAATCACATGAGTCAAATATGAAAGTTGAAACGGCAGTATTACCGTATCCTAAAAGAGGATAAAAACCGAACTTTATGCCGCGATTCAAATTTCACAAAGAAAAGCTCAAAGAATTATTTTTAAGCCGAAAATCATTAACAGGTTGACAGACAATGTCAACGCATAGGTAAAAGAAACATAAGCAAAAGCTAGACAAGATATGTCAACCAAAAATTTACCAAAGTAAATTAGCATGTGCAAAAGCATAGTAGTTACAGTACATAGTATAGTTGTTTGAGAACAAAAAAAACATAAGAAACTAAATATCATATGCGGCTGCTGCTTTCCTCATCTTGTTGCTTTTCTTTCTTTTCTCGATCCGATTCTTGTCCCTTATAATCTTGTTAATTCTCTTCTTTTTCTTCTTCTTCTTCTCCTCCTTTTTTAAAGATTCTCGTTTTTGTTCCTTTTCATCCCTAGCTGATTGAAAAAGCTGATGGATAAGCCATTCATGGTCTCCCATAGGCGTATACTCGTAAATTTTTCCATTAGCTCCGAAGTTTTTTCCACCAGCTTCGAAATCGTATGGTACGTAGGGGCGATCTCTTTGTTTCAAATAATGTCTCCACTCTTCCTCCGCAACAAATTCAGCATCCCACAGCAATAAATCCACCATCTTTTTTCTTCTTAATTTTTAGGGTTTTCCTACTATGTGTTGGGAAGAGAGGGGGTCGACAATATTTATACAAACAATTTCAGATTAGTCCTTGCCCAACCTGATAACCGACATGCAAATATTTAACCGACTTCCAAAAAACCATATGGTGGTTTAATAAACGGTTAGTTCAAAAAAAAAAAAAAAAAAAAATTGGTTTATATATATATATATATATATTTTTTTTATTTTTTAACTTAACGGGTTAATTAAGTGGGTTACCCATTTTCCAACCAAACACCCCGTGTTTAATAAAGTATTTACGAATAGACTTACTAATCTTTCATAAATACCTTAAAGCACAAGTTACGCTACGGTGTCGTGTGTGCTAATGTCATGGTAAAAGTGTTGTCGGTCACCTTCTTTTTTTTTTTTTTCTTTTTTTTCTTTTCTTCGTAACATCATAATTTGTAATTCAGCACTAAACACTCGTATTTCTAACAAAAGTGATGTTCATGAATAAAAGTGATGTCATGAGCTCACACATAACCCAAAAACACAAATACGGCACAATAAAAGAAATACTCACCGCATGTACTTGTGGCTACAATACGAGAGCTGATGGCACGATGTCAGGTATGCGTCTGACGTCATAGAGTGGGTTGGTTCCATGGCACCAAGGCAAATCGCCAAGGGTACTGTAGCTTATTAATAAACTAATTATACTTCTTTTCATGATAAATTGCCATGACTAAATAATTGTGAGAAATTTTCAAGAATAATCATGACAATAATCATGAGATGCTTTCAAGATTTTCAAGATAAATTGCCATGACTAAATAATCATGGCATAAAATGCAAGCCCCTTTGCTCTCGGTTTCAAATTTGCGAAAATAAGTATAATTAGGTAACTACATAAAGTAACATATATGTGTTACTAAATAATCATGAGATATATTTGTTACTAAATAATTGTCAACCTTTTCGAGCTTTTAAGAGATATATATGTTACGTTATGTATATTTCAAGGCCTTATAGGTAAATACACTAAGAATAAATATTTATGTATAATGTGTCGAACTTTCGAGTCGAGCTCAGTTCAAATTCAAATCTCATCTTAGATTTCAATTTAAGTTAGTTTAAAAACATATCTTTACAAATTAATCGAGCTTTTCTAGCTAAATTCAGACTTTTACTAGCAGAGATCGAGCTTCCTTCAATAAGGCTCATCGAGCTATCGAGCCGAGCTCGAGCCACACATAATATTGTTTAGTCGAGCGGAGCTCTATCAAGATTCGACTGGTTTACACCCCTACACGCAGCTACTAGCCTAATAAAATATATTTCCTATTAGGCTGCACACGATGGAACTGAAAAAATTGGTCGATTGATTGGGTCGACCGATATTTAGATTGTTCGAGCCCACTGTGGGCTTGGAAGTAAATATCAGTCGAGGTGCACAAATTCTACCAATAGGTCTAAATCTTGACCGAGTTTTTGTTACTTTTTTTTTTTTTTTTGTTCTTACATAAAATAAAATACAAACAACACAATATTACCCACACTTTGCTTCAAATTCAAATTAAATGCTACAGTACGAACGGGAGAATTCAAAATTCAAATTCAAATTCAAAGTCAAAATTTCTCTATATGTACCCACACTCTTTTGTTTCTCATACAAACAACTTATACATACAGCTCACACGCAGATATCTTTCCCAACAATTCCCCAGTCCACAACAATGTCTCATAAAGACTTCTCCCAACAATTCCCAAGTCCACAACAATGTCTCGCAAGGAAAAGAGATTTATTTGTATTGAAGAAGTTTTGAGGTAGGAATAGATGAATGTCATAAGTATGACTAAGAAGTAGAGAACCTTTTCTTTATATTGATTTGAGCATTGAGTGAAGAGAAGGGAGTTTAGATGGAATATTATTCCTTATGTAATCAACCAATTTTTTAATACAAAATATATGTAAATTGTAAATAACCAAGAAGACTTTTATAAATAATAGAATTCCTAACTTAAAACATTAATTGGACTACAACAAAAACATTATATACGTACGCTTCACAATTACATATGCTTCACATCAACTCTGAAAAATAAATAAATAAATAAACAAAAAAACCCTTCGAAAAACTCAACAACAATGGATGATCATTCAAATTGAAAAAAAAAAAAAAAATGGTCCATCAAAAATTTACTATCTTAAAGAGCTTAAAGTGAATGCAAAGACCTCCTACACAATTAAAGTTAAAGCACTAAGCGTATGGAATACATACTACATGGAAGCACCATCAAAAGCCAACGAAATCAACGCAAAGATCGGGGGTGAACCGGTCCTAAACTACAACATTAATATGATCTTAATGGACGAAGAGGTATGCATTCAAATTTATATTACTAATGTATTACTAACAACAGGAGTTACTATGTTATATAAAAAAACGTTACCTTACGCACAAAATTAAAAATCCACGCGTGTGCAAATTACTATACTATATTCAAGACTGCATCTCAGAAACTACTAAAAAAAGGCGCTCAACATATTATAAGTGACTTCAAGAAAAAAACCTGTGTTAAAGTGACAGATGACTTCGAAAGCGAAAGTGACGGTTTCGAGTTTGTTTCATTCGAGTCATTTAACAGCAACCGAATCAGCAAGGATAAAGCTTTTGGTAATTTACAATAAATCTTGAATTAAATAATTCTAAAATGACAAAAACTAACATGGAATTCAATTTCCAGATGTGGTTGGCCAAATCGTCTCAAACAAGAAACTCAAACAAGTCAGCGTGGACCAAAAACCAACAAGTCTGATTGAATATGAGTTGCAAAATACAAGGTTCATAATAAACGCTTATGAAGTATAGTTATTTGCTTTGTTAACCGTTCCATTTGTTTATAACAGCGGCCAGAAGATACGATGTGTTTTATGAAAAGATGACGCTGACTCTTTACAATACTACATCGACAAAAATATCACAACAACCGATCCTATTGTCATGATTCTTGCCAAAATTAATATATGGGAAAGTAAAACTTCTTCCTACCATATACATTTAAATTTCAATACAATAATATAATTACTGAATGATATCATACATGCAGACAAACAACAAGTATCAAACATCAACAAAGCATCAAAGATTTATATTAATGACAACAACAAACACATATCTTTGTTCAAAGAAAGGTAAGAACATTATAACAAAAAGATAAAAACTTTAACACTGTGTTAATCTTTTATTGTTTTTTCGCAGATTACAGAACAACATATCGAACGGAACATGCAAAGAACCACATCTAAACCTAACAACTACCTTCAATGCTAAAACACAAGAAAATGTATTAACCAAGAGTATCAAGGTATGTTGGAACAAATAAATAAATAAATAAATAAATAAATAAATAACCTTACTTTCATGTTATAAAACTACATTCAAATCATATAATTAATTATTCCAATCTTCTATACCTTCAGATGACAAACACAAGAGAGATGCCAATCATACATGTTTATCATGCAAAGGATAGCATAACAATCGAAGATTCAGAAGACGAGAATGTAATAAAATATAAAAATATAACATAATTTCACATACTATATTCATATAATTAATCAAAATAATTAGATGTACTGATTTTTAAACAGAATTCTGAAGATGACAATCACCCTTTGAGAAAGGAAAAGGCCACATCAAAAAACACATGCGAAAAAAAGGCCATATCAAAGTATTTGACAAAGATGATGACGTTGGTACATCAAAAAACTTTGTTTTAGATGATGAAAGTGATGAACATTCGGCTTCAAAAGTTTGTGCTACCAAAAAAAGACACGGTTCAAATATTGTAGATGTTGAAGATTTGAAGCCAAAAACGGATGATGATATACCCCAAACGGAAAATGACTGGCTAAATGATTGGGAATTCACAGATTCTGACTTTGAAGAATATTATGAAGATGATGATTGTTACTGCCCCGTGTGTCAAGGGACATGTCAATGCATTCATGAGGAATGTACTTGCTCAAGACATTAATTTTGAATTTATAAAATCAATTGTTACATGTTATTTTCTGATATAAACGATATTATGTTTTGTCTTAACTAATGGTTACCGTAGAATTTATTCCATCGTAAGAACAAACAATTAGTATAAATTATGCTTTGATATAACAAATGGTAAAAAGTTATTATTAAACGTTATTAAAAAAATCAACTAAATAAATAATAAACACCCTTTTTATATAACTCCGTGTGTGCACACGTGTTATAACTAGTACCTTTTGATAAGTGATGACGTATAGTCCGCACTCGGGTCACGAACCCGACGAGTGGACGTTACTAATACCCAAGCCCATCACGCGTGGGCTATCATGATAAAGATTTGGGTTTACGAAGGCCCAAATTCGAATCTATTATTTATGGTCTTGATATAAGATCTCTTATTTATGGGATAAGGATCAATGGACCGAATAAGTTGGGATACGCCGAAGGGTAAGGAACACGAAACCAACAAGGATTTCGTGTGTATATAAAGGGCATCTCGGCTCTCATTAAGGTATTATCTCATAACCCTAACTCTTCACTAAAACCCTAAAACCGATTATTACTCTCACGCCGGAGGATAATCGTGGGAGACAAACCCACGGTAAGCCTAACGGTGTTTTTTGTTCTCTTAGTGCGCAGGTCTCAGCATCAAGATCCAATTGATACGGGAATAGGAATCCAAACAAGGAACGCCCAACTTTTGTATCAACAAGTGGTGCCATCCGTGGGACCAAACACTAAGAACTCTACCAAGAACTAGAATGACAAAGCACAGAAACTTAAACCAGCGGACTCCGCAGGCGAAGAAAACGTATGGCGACCTATAGGGAAAGAAGCAGCAAAGTGATTCAGCCCCTAAGCAGGCCTCTGGAACAACCAGTGAACCCAAAAACCAAGGATCAGGCTCATATATGATTTTTACGACAATGGGACCGCTCACAGGGACTACCCAGGCCACTACAACAACCACTAGCGCGGAAGATCTACAGCGCACTCCTTTCACCACTCCCACCAAACAGTGCCAGAAACAGACCCCACTGAGCCGCCACGTGCGCCTATTCGAAACAAGGGCCCTGATTTGGAAACATACATCCTCGCAGTAGAAGGAGTCGCGCTTGAACTAGCCCCAAGTGATTTCGTGTCTCAAAACTATGAAACCTTGGCTGCCCTTATGCAAGAGGAAGCGAAAAAGAGGTCAAGTCAGAGCCTGCAAGCCCGACTCAACTTCAACCCTGAGTATGAAGCATCTCCACCACGTCACCTAAAGGAAAGGCGCGAGAAGGATAGCCGCCGACCCCCAGTGTTTACTAGGATCGGAAGGAAAGTTGTGGATGATGAAGCAGCTGACTTACAGTACCTCGAGGAGCACGAAGACGATGGATGGCGTACCAATGTCCAGACTAGGCTTGGTAGTCGCAGGATTCATGATAAACTTGGGCGACGGCGCTCCCCAAGCGAAAGCCCTTCAAGCTTGGATTCCGAGAACAGTCGACGCAGGCGCCGCAAAAGAGTAAGCTCGTCCTAAAGTGACTCCTCGGACAACGAGGATGAAGAAACAGGACACTGGAAGTCCAGGAAAAGATACCGCGACCAGGAGGACGAAGATATGTCTCGTCCCTGGCGCCGCCAAAAGGTTGAGGCATTCACTCGGCGCATCAGTGATTTTTCAGAAGATAAGAGAAGGCGCATGCCCGCTAATGTTAAAACTTATGATGGGACAGGTGATCCTGACGACCACCTAAAAATTTTCGAATCAGCCGCTACCATCGAAAATTGGCCACAACCCGTGTGGTGCTACATGTTTAATTCTACATTAGTAGGGAATGCGCGAAACTGGTTCAGTAAGCTGCCACGTAGAAGCATCAATGGGTTTGAAGAGTTGCGGAAGGCGTTTCGCTTGAACTTTACTCAGAGGAAGAAGTGCGCCAAGAACCCTGTCGAGCTTGCTAGGGTAAAACAACGCCAAGGGGAATCTACAAGCGCTTATGTGGAGCGCTATAAGGACGAATGCATACACGTCAAGGCATGCCCCGAAATACTAAAGATCTTAGGGTTTATGAACGGAATCAATAACCCAGAACTTATCAAAAGGTTAAATGATAGGGTTCCCCAAACCTTCGACAAACTTATGAAGCGCACGAGGTCCTTTATCCAAGGAGAAGCCGCCGCTGCGGATAGCAAGAAAGGCTACTCAAACTATAGGTCACAAGAACAGACAAGGAGACAATCCAACGACCAGAGTAGCAACCGTAACAAAAGCTACCGCAGTCAGGGGGCGGACGAGAAAATGACAAGTATACCCCACTAACGAAGACTCCAAGGGAGATATTTGTGATGGAAGGCGCGAACTTCCCGAAACCCCCACTAATGCGCACCCCAGAAGAGCGGCGCGTAAGGAACGGGTACTGCGAGTATCATGGACAGAAGGGCCACACCACCAATGAGTGTGTCCAATTGCGCCAACTAATTGATAAGCTAGTAAAAGAAGGCAGATTGGATCATCTAGTTAAGAACATCAAGGATGGGAAAGACAAACAAAAGACCGGGAGCAAGAAAAGAGACCTAAGGACAAGGCTGACACCATTTACATGATACAATCATGGCTGCGAAAGACTAGGCAAAAGGTCAGCCAAAAATTTTCTTGTGGAAGCAAAATCTCTTTCCCCACCTTGGTTGCGGACAATGCAATAGCGGAACCACTCACCATTGAGATAAATGCGGGGGGGGGGGGGGGGGGGGCACGATATCCACCGCATGTATGTTGATGGAGGGGCATCCGCAGACATAATGTATGAACATTGTTTCAAAAGATTACGACCTGAGATACAAAGTCAGTTAAGCCTGGCCACGACGTCGTTGACTGGCTTTACGGGAGAAAAGATATGGCCGATGGGGCAAATACAACTACTAATTATTGTTGGTAATAAGGAACACTCCACGGCAGCCTGGATGAATTTTATGGTGATCAGGTCTCCTTCGCCATACAATGGCATTATTGGAAGACCAGGAATTTCAGCCATACGCGCGGTACCATCCACAGCAAATGGGATGCTCAAATTCCCGGTAGAAGGCGGCATTGTCACCCTCTACAATACCACCGCACCACCTAAAGAGTGTAACACGATCACATGTGAGACGACACACACTCCAAAACAGCGCGCAGCTAAAGTATCAAACCTGAAGGTCGCAATTCATCCTGATTACACGGAGCAAGAAGTATCGATCGGGGGATCGCTGTCTGATAAAGGTAGAGCGGCCGTGTGCGCGCTCTTGCAAAGGAATAGGGATATCTTCGCATGGGAACCAAATCACATGACTGGTGTGCCACGCTCGATTACAGAACACAAGTTGAAAGGCCGACAAGGATACTCCCCAGTACGGCAGAAAAAGCGCGGTCAGGCTCAGAACGCGCAAAAGCCATTCTAGAGGAAGTACATAAGCTTGTGGACGCAGGTATCATGCGAGAAGTCTATTACCATGACTGGCTCTCCAATCCAGTGATGGTCAAAAAGAGTGATGGTAGTTGGCGAATGTGCGTAGATTTCACTGATCTCAACAAAGCATGTGCACAAGACTGCTACCCACTACCAGAGATAGACTGGAAGGTAGAATCTTTGTGCGTATACCCCTTTAAATGTTTCTTAGACGCATACAAAGGGTACCACCAAATCCAAATGGCTAAAGAAGACGACGAAAAGACAGCCTTCCACACAAGCCAAGGTGTCTATTGTTATACAAAGATGCCTTTTGGCTTAAAGAATGCGGGCGCCACCTACCAGCGATTGGTAGATAATGCATTTGAAAAGCAAGTGGCCCGCAACCTAGAGGTCTATGTTGATGACCTTGTCATAAAAATCCATACCGAAGACGAATTGGTGCGCGACATTGAAGAAACATTTAGAACATTACGAAAGATCAACATGAAGTTAAATCCTAAGAAATGCACTTTTGGCGCTACAAAAGGCATGTTCCTTGGATACTTGATAGAGCCTGATGGCATTAAGCCATGCCCAGAAAAAACAAAGGCTGTCATCCAACTCCCTTCACCACGCACGTTGAAAGAAATCCAGTCTCTGAATGGAAAACTAGCCGGGTTGAACAGATTCCTGTCCAAATCAGCAGACAAGTCACTCCCCCTCTTTAAAACACTCAAGAAGTGTACAAAAAAGGGAGACTTTCGTTGGACTACGGAAGCGGAAGAAGCTTTTACACAGCTTAAGCAACATATAGCAGCACTTCCCACGCTAGTCGCACCCCGACCAGGGGAAGAGTTAATTGTGTACTTGTCTGCGACTCATGGAGCAGTCAGCGTGGTGCTACTGACAGATAGGAACTCCGTACAAACACCGGTATATTTTGTAAGCAGAGCACTCAAGAAGACAGAGATTAACTATAGCGCAATGGAAAAGTTGGTCTTGGCGTTAGTATTCGCTGCCAAAAGACTGCGCAGGTACTTTCAAGCACACCCAATAGCGGTGATCACGAACCAACCTATCAAGCAAGTTATCTCCAATCCCGACGCATCGGGGCAATTACAAAAGTGGAGTGTGTTGCTAGGCGAGCATAACATCTCTTATAGGCCACGCACTGCGGTTAAGGGGCAGGTACTAGCAGACTTCATCATCGAAAAACCAGACACTGATGCTGCACCTTCACAGAGCGAGGTAGAACTACAAGAACCATGGGTCCTATTCATGGATGGATCCTCATGCGTGGACGGGTCGGGCGCAGGCCTTATCCTCACCAGTCCAGAAGGAATGGAATTCACTTACGCATTGCGCTTTGAATTCACAGCCACGAACAACGAGGCAGAGTATGAAGCCCTAATTACTGGATTACGCATTGCAACTCGAATGGGTGTACACAACCTAGAAGCAAATGTGGATTCCCGATTAGTAGCCAATCATGTATTGGGTGAATATGTGGCTAAAGAGGATAACATGGTTCAATACCTCGACAAGACCAAGTCACTAATACAGGGTTTTGACAGGTTCACCATAAAACAAGTTCCTAGAGGGGAAAACAGAAAAGCGGACGCACTAAGCAAGATCACATCTACAAGCTTTGCGCACCTGTCAAAACAAGTATTGGTGGAGATCCTAAAGAACAAATCCATCTTGGAGATGGAGATATCTACGGTAATAGAGGAGCAAGATCCTACGTGGATGACCCCTATCATCGAATTCATAAGCAAGGGCATATTGCCCCATGAGCAGAAGGACGCTCGACGGATACGGCGCACAACGCAAAGGTTCGAACTTCGAGATGGTATCCTATATCGGCGCTCATTTCTACAACCATGGCTTCGGTGCGTTGGGCCTCTTCAGGCAGATTACGTAGTCCGAGAGATCCACGCCGGTTCATGCAGTATGCACTCAGGACCACGGTCTGTTGTAGCACGAGCCTTTTGGTCAGGATACTACTGGCCCACTATGCATCGCGATGCGCGTGATGTGATAAAGAAATGTAGCAACTGCCAAGTTCATAGACCCATCCCGCGCCAACCACAACAAGAGCTAACGCCTATTACTTCGCCATGGCCATTCTATAAGTGGGGTATCGACATTGCGGGGCCCTTCCCTGTTGCAGCAGGGGGACTGAAATTTCTTATTGTGGCTATAGACTACTTCACTAAGTGGATTGAGGCAAAAGCAGTAGCGACAATCACAGGTAATCAAGTAAAATGATTTGTTTGGGAAAATATTGTATGCCGCTTTGGATTGCCTGGGGAAATCATTACGGACAACGGAAAACAATTCTGCGATAACCCGTTCAAAGACTGGTGCGCGAAACTAAATATTACACCCACGAACCAATGGTTTGGTTGAGCGCGCAAATCGTAGTCTGGGTGAAGGAATTAAAGCGCTCCTAGACAAACACAAAGGAAGATGGGTGGATGAATTGTCGCACGTCTTGTGGTGGCACTGCACGACAATCAAAGTTAGCACTGGAGACACTCCCTTTTCTCTTGTCTATGGGACAGAAGCTGTCATACCAGCTGAAATTGGGATGCCAACTATTCGTACGGCGGAAGTTAACGTCGTAACCAATGACAACGAACGGCGTATAGACTTGGACATATTAGAAGAAAGGCGCGAACGCGCAGCTATATGTGAGGCAAGAGCTAAGTCGAAAATGAAGGGATACTACGATGCTAAAGTTCGAAGCACCCCATTCAGACCAGGCGACTTTGTATATCGCGCTAATGAAGCAAGCCACGCAGAAGATACAGGAAAACTTGGACCAAAGTGGGGAGGACCCTATGAGGTCATAGAAGCACTAGGAAAAGGCGCGTACAAGCTGCGTGACATGGATGGCCGTGAGCTACAACGCACATGGAATATTTGCAATCTTAAGAGATGCTATCTTTAGGAAAGGTTACGGCCCCGCGCACGGACACCTCCGCACTTTAGTAAGTGCTCAATAAATATCCGTGTATTTACATTTTGTTTTATCTAGGCAAATGTTTTTCTTTTCCCGAAAACTTGCAAGCATTAATTAAATGTCGCGGTTTCTAGCTAACTCCGCGACACACTTCACTTTGTTGTTTACATATTATTTATGCCTCAATGTTGTGGTTATATTACCTTTGGCCTACATGGCGTGCATGCACTTATTAAAACCCACGATTGTAAAGGATGAGTAAACCTACTAAATAATGCGTTGAGTAAGAGGGTTGCAAACCCATCAACACCGGATCACGTATCCTTGTTAAACACCTTACTCTCAAGACGTTGGAGTAAGTTCAATGTGCATCGCACGACCAATGCGCAACAATGCACACTGTGCGCATTTAACAAATTAGGAGTCAAGACTCTTGACTCCTTGATATGGTATTCGCAGTACGCTGCATGTCAACCCATACACTTGTGAATTTTATATATATTCGCGTATACGTTATGTTATGAACTTCATACACGATTAAGTTATAAGTGATTATAGATTCTTGTAATCTCTTTTAAGTATGTTTATATAACAGTTTGATTCTTAGACATAACATAAACGTCCTTTATGCAAAGACAGATAACTAAGTACAAACATCATAATACAATATGCGTACAATCGCACTTTCAAAATAACATTTTATTATGGACTACGAGTTCATACAAATAATAGATTCAACATGCACATGTGCAACAAAATATTAATCTATTACAAAACATCACAAAGCCAAACAACCTACATACTATGGGAGCGTTTAAGCTCTGAGCTGCCGACCCGGTACGCAGCACTCCCAGCTTCCTCAAGCTTCTTCAACAAATCACTATCCTTGGGTGACACTGTTGCCACGCTAACAGGTACCCCATCAGATCTTGGAATATGTGCTGCACCAAGACCACAGAGTATGGCCTTCCCCTTCACACCCTCCTTCTTCGCAAGTCTCATAGCATGGGCCTCTAAGGATTCCTTCAGTGGGATCTCCTTCTCAAGGGCAAAAGGTTTTAGGATATCACGCGGACGAGAAAAGATAGGTACCTGCAGCTGCGACACATCTGGCTTCAGAAAATAATTAGGTTGTGCCTCAGCGCCCTCTACTGTGTGCCTAGCCAAGGTTAACCCCTCCATAATAACACCTATGGGGTAGTCTTGGTCGCGCTCCAGTTGAGCAATGTGAGGAAGCTCTAAAAGCTTCATCTTCTCCATAGCAGCGACAAGCTCAGCATAGGCATCCCCGTTGTAACTTGGCACTTGTGCGATAGGCACTGTCAACATCTTGTTCTCATGCAGCTCCTCTATAGCCTCCGCCTTGCCACGCGCCAACGCGCATTAAACAACGTCCCCGAATGACTCTCTCACCTCTTGAGACTCCAGAGTACTCAAAGCAGCAAGGCGCAAGCCATGGCTGATAAGCCACCTGCGCTCAGCAATTGATGACACCAGGTGTGGGTATAGCTCTTCATCATACTCAATACTGAGCTTGCGCAGCTTAACCTCTTGCTTCTCCAACGCATCCTCCACAGCCTTGCGAAACTCATCCAACCTAGAGAAATGTTCGTTCTTGTTTTGCTCCATGTACTTCAAAACCCAAAGACAAGTGGCCTTGTAATCTTTCAACTCGGCACGCTCTTGGCTCACTTGGATAAGTAACGACATCTTCTCCTCAGCAGGCTTCTTGGCATACAAATTTGTTGACTCTACGTCAGCCCGAGCATCAGCCAACTGCACCTTCAGGAGCACAATTTCCTCATCTTTCTGCACACTACGGCTACCTTCACCAGCATACCTTGCTTTTAGCTGGGCAACTAATGTGGCCTGTAGCGGCCAAACCTAGCTCCTCTATAAGATGGTCCGTTGGCACATCCTCAAATGCCTTCGGCTCAGTCCCTTGGCTCTTCTGCAAAAGATCATCAATATGAAGGGGACTCGCCTTGGGTGGTGATTTCCCAGCATGCGCAGTAGCATCCCCAGCAGCTTCAACACTGCAAGCAAATGACAACGGTTCAAGGTTATTTTATAGTATCAACGGAGAATATGAAATGAAGTTTTTAAAGACACAAGTTTCATTACTTTCTTGGGGGGAGGAGTTTCAGTTGTATCCTTGTCAGCAACGGTGAGCGACGCATCCTCCTCTAATGACGATCGCCCGCCAAGGATAACATGGCGCCTTCTCTTGGATGTACCTGTGCCATCACCACCAGAAGCTTTCTTGCACTTCATCCCTTGGCTCGCCTCCTCTAGCTCACTTTCAGCCCTAGTGATCCCCACACTTTCTGACGAATCTGTGCGTGATAGCTTTGAGGATTGTACCCTAGGATTTGGAACACTGCGCACTGGGGTCGCCTCTAAAACTACTGGGGGGCATTCTCTGGCTCTTCCTATACGAACTCCATTGTGCGCCCCGCAGTAGCCACCAATATCGGTGCCTCACCTTCCCTTAAGGGGCGCACCCCTACGGTCACATGTTTGGGACTCGCCAGCTTCACCACGCTGAATAAATCCATTTCTGCGCAACAAACAACAACCAAAAACAAAATGGGTACATAAGCTACAATAGGAAAGAGCGCTTACACTAATAAGCGAAGGAGAGGGAAGAACAAGCACCCACCCCGGTCATCCTCGTCCAAAAAAGTTGGCACTTCATCAGGACCTTGAAAGTAATTACGACTAATGCCCATATGCACCAAAAACTCTTATGGGTAGGAGTTGATTGGGATGCGATTTGCATTTATCGTTTCAGCATCATCTGCGCTATACGTCCCGGGGTTTGGGCGCTCATCCTTCGGTAACGATCCTTGGGTATAGAACTCGAAATCCCATGGAAACAATGTCTCATCAACCCAGAAGAATTTCTCCCTCAAATTCCTAAGCGCATCTAACTTTTCCGTATAGCATTGCAGTCGCCCTGCGCGTTTGGAAAAAGAGACCCACCCATTTGACCACGTCGTGTGATAAAACGCGCGGAACAGAGTGATTGTAGGGTTAATCGCCAACAAGCGACAATTTACTTCGAAGTTTGTTATTTTGGCTGCGCCTATGCAGTGCAGTTGGGAAATATGGAGGCGATAATAGTTTAGAACATCGCACAAGAATAAAGAAATGGGCACACATTGATTAGCAAATTCAAAAAAGCATGTGTATACCCCTACTTTCCCTTCAGGGAACTCCGCTATGGATGCAGTCGCCACCGGAACTACCGGATGCAACGCGAGCGGGACATAATAATCCGAGGTGAACTCACGAAGTTCGTCCTCGGTTATATTGGAGGTAAAGTCGGATAATTTAAGAACCATGATTAGAATTCGATAGATTCAGACGCGCACACGCTATTACCTTTGAGATCGTTGATTTCTTAATTGCTGTTTGGGAGGTTTAACAATGGTGGCAATGACGATTTTTACTGTGCTAGCCACAGTGAAAGGGGGGCTACACTTTATATAGGGTTACACACATTCATTGATGATTGACATGTTTATCCCACTTGCTCTAATCGTGTGGCTGGGAGATCAAGAGGTGAGATACTTTTCACCCACCCTCTCACGATTTACGAGGGATATTTGGGACTTATTTGGACTAGATTCATCGTATACCTTTTTAGCGGGAAACACTTGAAGCTTCCCCCGCTACGCTTCCTCAGATATTTTCGCTACAATTGTTAGTCTAGCATCCGTGGTTTCACCTTGCGCATAGTAGACTAGGGGGACATGATGACGTATAGTCCGTACTCGGGTCACGAACCCGACCAATGGACGTTACTAATACCCAAGCCCATCACGCGTGGGCTATCATGATAAAGATTTGGGCTTACAAAGGCCCAAATTCGAGTATATTATTTATGGTCTTGATATAGGATCTCTTATTTATGGGATAAGGATCAATGGACCGAATAAGTTGGGATACGCCGAAGGGTAAGGAACACGAACGAAACAAGGATTTCGTGTTTATATAAAGGGCATCTCGGCTCTCATTAAGGTATTATCTCATAACCCTAAGTCTTCACTAAAACCCTAAAACCGATTACTTACTCTCACGCCGGAGGATAATCGTGGGAGACAATCCCACGGTAAGCCTAACGGTGTTTTTTGTTCTTTTAGTGCGCAGGTCTCAGCATCAAGATCCAATTGATACGGGAATAGGAATCCAAACAAGGAACGCCCAACTTTTGTATCAATAATAAAATACATGGTTTAAACAATAACACACAATTCATTTTGTGGGCTAATTCAATAAAAAAGCATCATAGTTGTCAAAAAATCAATTTTAGAATAGCGAACTAAAAAAATACTCTTTTGAAAACTAATATTGACTTTTAATATTGACTTTTATGTCTTCATTTAAGTAATAAAGATAAAAAAAATTATGTGATGACCATTTTACCATTGAATTTTTGAAAACTGCATCCACCGTCTATAGGTTAAATTACATAAATGGTCCCTGTGGTTTTGCAAAACTTGCATCCACATTCACTATTTTTTTTGATCCGTTAAGTTTTTATACATTTTAGTCCGTTTTTATACGTTTTCACATGTTTTTTATTCACTTTTGATTTTTTTGTCACAATTGAATTTTTTTATCGAAATTTTTTTTTATTAGAGAATATTACAAAGAAAAAATTCAAACTTTTTTTTTTCACATGTCACGAAAAAAAAATCTAAAAAAATTATTTCAGAAAAAAAATTGGAAAAAAAAGAATTTCGAAAAAAAATTCAGAAAAAAAAGAATTTCCAAAAAAAATTTGGAAAAAAATAGGGACGGTGAACGCAATTTTCTCCAAACGACAGGGTCCATTTATGTAATTTAGCCTAGGGACAGTGGATGCAATTTTCACAAACCCTTAGGGACCATTTATGTAATTGGAAGAGTAAAATAGTTGTACTACTTAAAGAAAGACAAAAGTGTCAACATTAGTGTTCACAAGAGTATTTTTTTTAGTTCGCTACACAGAACTGCTATTTTTGACAAATATAATGCTTTTTAGAGAATTAGGCCTAAACACAACTATATAAACACCATAAACTTCTTCTTACTCTCGTCATAAGTTTATTGTTTCAATACTTTAATTCATGTTCATTTATATAACATCTACTTGCGCACTACTTTTGTTTGTTTATATATCAGCTTCATCTTGCTTCCAAACAATTCCAAACGTGGGCGTCTATTTGCGGACTCTATTTTCTCTCATGGTAAGCTTTATGTTTCGTTGTCTACAGGGATATCACGTAGAACTACAAAGTTATTAGTGAAACCAATCCAAGAGTTCAGTCAAGAAGGAGTCTACACCTCAAATGTCGTGTCCCAGGAAGTTTTACATGACGAATAACGTGCATTGTTAGTTATCTTATAATTGATATAATGTTTTATTTTCAGTTTCACTAAATGTTTTTATATGTTCTTTGATACATTTTAAGAATTTTTCTTTGAGTTGAATTATCGAATGTTACAGCCTTTTTTAATTACATTTTGATTGATTCACGTTTTATGTATAAATGTTGTTTCCTGCTAGATATATATCCCGTCGCTAATGCATTTTGGTTATTTCACGTTTTATCGCAACCATAACTTTTTACTGCTAGAAAATTTCATTGCTATTCACGAGTACTCGCCTAGTTTAACCAATAAGCTTGTTATACAAACAAATTTAGCACAAAAAGTTTTCTTCCAAGCTATAATTAACCTCGTTTTTAAAAGCCAACATAAAAAACAAAACATTAACTGAAATTTAGCTATTTAGGTAATACAATTAAAGCATGTGACATTTACTTTTCCTTCGCAATTAATTATTTAAATATAATACAATTACTAAAAGTCGTAATTTTTTTTAAATGACTTCACTCCACATTAACAATCAGTAAAATAAATAATGTAAAAGGTCCAAATCTTTGTCATAAAAGAAAACTTAAAAAATCGTGAACCATAAAAAATGATTGTTATGCCTATGTGCAATCAAATGTAACACATCAGTACTCTTGTCTTTATGTTGAATCAACATCGGCGATTACTGTCAGTTTTATATAAATTAGTTTAATACTAGTATTACTTAAACTTAATATAAAAAAATATCCTCGCAACTCATAATTAATGTTATTGTAATGGCAAATATAAAATAAAAGACATATAGCAAAATATTTTATTACAAGATACTACTCACCGTAACGCGAGGATACCATGCCAATAACACCTAAATCTTTTTATCATTGTTAAATAATGATATAAACCTCTAAGTTTTGGTCAACTTATGGTTGGTATGCACGGTTCGGTTTGGGTCGGTTTTTGGCTAAAACCGAAACCGAACCGAAATGTTTGATTTTTATAGAACCTAAAACCGAAACCGTTCGGTTTTTGGCCGTTCGGTTTTTCCGGTTTATTATCGGTTTCGGATCGTTTTTTCGGTTTGTTGGCCGTTCAGTTCGTCTCGCGGCCATCTAATAACTCCCAACTATAAGTGACCTTAACTCATAGTATCCTCGTGTATTAGAGATCGAACTGTGTGCCTCCTCATACTGTACGCAATGTTGTTTGTAGAACAAAACACCACAAGAATAAAAGCATGGACATAAGGCAAAAAGATGACAACAAAAATCAAACGACAACATAACTTAAGAAATTAACACATCTGCTAAGGGAAAATTTAATTCAATGGTGGACTACACTATTTCTGTGTTTTACATATCACAAATGTGTGACATTTCACTGGTCGAAAGTGTGACATTGAGCCTGTGAATTTACAACTGGAATAACTGGAATTAGTACTCTTATAACATGTTTCAAACACGAAAATCCATTTCACCACATTGTTCAATTCATCATTTTATAACGGCCGACAAAATATATATTTTGATCAACACCAAATCATCGCGTACTTCTTTTGGTGTCAAAATCAGTAAGCTTTGCAAATATCCAAATAATTGTGTGCTTGTTTCAAGATTCAATTGTGTGCTTCTTAGAATAAAAACATAAATGCGCCATGATTTATAACAACATACTAAACATTTAAATAATAGATTCACTTTATAACTGATTAGAGTGGTAGAGCCAGTTGTAGATGCAAGTTCTGCTTACTACAAAAGATAAAGCTCAAACAACCTGTTTGTAAAAGCAAACTAAACCTGACAAAGTTGAAAAAGTCCACTAACTGAATGATCCTATAAATAGAATAGCATCATAGATCCTCTATAAAATTTAGCATAGATGCAATATAAAGTTGTGAATTATTTCTGTTGATCCATATAAAGTAAGTGACTCACAGCAAAAGAAAAATAAGGGATAGATTTTCCCATGATGTGAAATTTGCACATGTATTTGACTCATATATCTCAAAAAAAATCTTTGCATTGTAAAAGACTTAACTATGGCAACAAAAAGATCAATGATGGCATGCTAGATATGAAAAAATGTTAACGCATAAGAAGGATAAGTGGTTACTTGAGCTTGCACAACTACTAATGTTTGAGGCATCGATATTACGTGTAAGTGTGCAACCAGCCTCACAATTAGATCATAATTGAACAAATCAAACCTCCAACTTCTAGTATAAAATCGTTCCTAATTGGTCATTTAACACAAGGATTCATCGAGGTAACAAAAACGCAACTCTTTCAATACAATGCATTGAGCAACTGCGAATAGCTTTAGCGATTGCCTTGTATCTCACCCAATATCACTTGAGAAAACTTTATAAGTTATATATGGCATTCACTATAGACAGACGGCTGTCCATGGCATTGACTAAAGCTGAAAATCATTAACGGGTTGAAAATCATTAACAGGTAAAAGAAACATAAGCAAAAGCTAGACAAGATATGTCAACCAAAAATCTACCAAAGTAAATTAGCATGTGCAAAAACATAGTAGTTACAGTTCATAGTATAGCTGTTTTACAAAAGAATAATAATGCATATCACAGACTAAATATCATATGCTACTGCTGCTTTCCTCATCTTCTTGCTTTTCTTTCTTTTCTCAATTCGATTCTTGTCCCTTGTGATCTTGTTAATTCTCTCCTTTTTCTTCTTCTTCTTCTCCTCCTTTTTGAAAGATTCTTGTTTTCGTTCTTTTTCATCCCTAGCTGATTGAAAAAGCTGATGGATAAGCCATTCATGGTCTCCAAGAGGCGTATACTCGTATATTTTTTCATTAACTCCGAAGTTTTTTCCACCAGCTTCGAGATCGTATGGTACGTAGGGGCGATCTCTTTGCTTCAAATAATGTCTCCAATCTTGCTCCGCACCATCCCACATCGTCATCGATAAATCCACCATCTTTTTTCTTCTTAATTTTTAGGTTTTCCTACTATGTGTTGGGAAGAGAGGGGGTCAACAATATTTATACAGATAATTTCAGATTAGTCCTTGCCCAACCTGATAACCGACATGCAAATATTTAACCGACTTCCAAAAAACCATATGGGGGTTTAATATAGGGTTTTGTCCGTACAATAGCTGTCTACTTTCTCAAATGTACCGATATGGTACGTGTACTATTTTTAATACCTGTATAGGAGGTCTACTTTCAGTTTCGTGCTAATATGACTACTTTTTGACCGGCTACCGGTTGTCAACCTGTAAAACAGGTACAAGTTTTATTTTATTGATTTTTTGGACAAAAATGGTCCCTAGTGATTTGTTTCTTTTGCACAATAGGTCCTTTGCGATTTTTTCAAAAATGGTCCTTTGTAATTTGTTTCTTTTGCAAAATAGGTCCTTTATGATTTTTTTTTCAAAAATTGCCCCTTGTGATTTGTTTCTTTTGGAAAATAGGTCCCCATTCGTTATCTTCTGTTCTTATAAGTTTTTTTTTTCTTTTTCTTTTTTTTTTCCGAAAAAAAACAATTCGATTTTTTTTAGAAAAAAAAATGTAAAACGAAAATTCTAAAAAAAAATCTAAAAAATTTTTTTTGTGGAAAATCTTTTTTTCCGAAAATAATTTTATAGAAAAAGATTTTTCTTATTTCATCTCTAAAAAAATTTTTGAATAAATTTTTTTCAGAAAAAAGTTTTTCGACAATTTTTTTTCTAATTTTTTTAGAAATTTTTTATTTGGATTTTTTTTTCTAAAAAAAAGTTTGAATTAGTTTTTTGGAAAAAAGTTTTTCCACAAATTTTATTTTATAATTTTTTTCCGAAATCTTGTTTTGTTTTTTTTGGATTTTTTTTTCTAAAAAAAATTTTCCAAAGATTTTTTTTGGATAAAAAGTTTTTCCACAAATTTTATTTTATAATTTTTTTCCGAAATCTTGTTTTGTTTTTTTTGGATTTTTTTTTTCTAAAAAAAATATTCCAAAGATTTTTTTTGGATAAAAAGTTTTTCGACAAATTTTATTTTATAATTTTTATAAAATTATTTTCGGAAAAAAAGTTTTCCACAAAAAAAAATTAGATTTTTTTTGAATCTTTTTAAAAAAAAAAGAATTTTCTTTTTACCTTTTTTTTTCTAAAAATAATCGAAAAATTAAAGTCCCACGTACCATATTAGCAGGTCAAAAGGTTACCCACGTACCATATTAGCACGAAACTGAAAGTAGACCTCCTATACAGGTATTAAAAATAGTACACGTACCATATCGGTACATTTGAGAAAGTAGACAGCTATTGTACGGACAAAACCCGTTTAATATACGGTTAGTTAAAAAAATAATAAAAAAAAGGGTTTATTTTTATTTATTTTTTATTTTTTTAACTCAACGGGTTAATTAAGTGGGTTACCCATTTTCCAACCAAACTGTTTAATAAAGTATTTACGAATGGGAAATAATTTGTGCACCATTTATTTTTGGCTATACACCACTAAATTACACCAGTGATGCATACAGTATAACACCGCTATGCATAATTTAGTGGATGGCAAAAAAAAATGGTGTACAAATCACATCCCTTTACGAATAGACTTACTATTTTTCATAAATACCTTAAAGCACAAGTTACGCTATGGTGTCCTGGGGCTGATGTCATGGTAAAAGTGTTGTCAACTTCATTTTTTTTTCAATCTTTTATTTTTTTATTTTTTTTATAACATCATAATCTGTAATTCAGCACTAAACACTCATATTTCTAACAAAAGTGATGTTCATGAATAAAAGTGATGTCATGGGCTTCAAATAATGTCTCCACTCTTGCTTAATATCTGCTTCTCCCATAAGTAAAACCTTTTGTCGAGCTCGGCTGTGTATGAAATTTGGAGTCTTTTAATAGTCTCAAGTTGCCAATCCAAGAGTTCGGTCAAGAAGGAGTCTACACCTCAAATGTCGTGTCCCAAAAAGTTTTACGTAACGAATAACGTGCATTGTTAGTTATCTTATAACCGATAGAATGTTTTATTTCAGTTTCACTAAATGTTTTTATATATTTTTTGATACATTTTAAGAATTTTTCTTTGAGTTGAATTATCGAATGTTACAGCCATTTGTAATTACATTTTGATTAATTCATGTTTAACGTATAAATGTTGTTTGCCGTAGATATATATCCTGTCGCTATGCATTTTGGTTATTTCACCTTTTATCGCAACCATAACTTCTTGCTGCAAGAAAATTCTGTTGCTATTCACGGATACTCGCCTAGTTTAACCAATAAGCTTTATACAAACAAATTTAGCACAAAAAGTTTTCTTCCAAGCTATAATTTACCTCTTTTTTAAGCCAACATAAAAAACAAAACATTAATTTAAATTTAGGTAATACAATTAAAGCATGTGACATTTATTTTTCATTCGTAATAAATTATTTTAATATAATACAATTACTAAAAGTTGTAAAATTTTTATCAGGGTAAACTAAAAAATGGTCACTAAGGTATCGCAAAAGTGCAAAAATGACACCGAGTCATAAAGGCGTGCAAAAAAGCCACTAACGTTACGTATAAGTGCAAAAAAGCCACCGAGAGACAAATCCCGTTAGTTTTCTCGTTAGTGCCAAGTCACTGAGGGTAGTATCGTCTTTTCAGTGTTCATACTATCTCCCGCCAATTATAATGGTATAATTGTGACATGACCTCAATGGCTAATTTGCAAAGTTCTTTTCATGTTTCCATATTAAATTGTCACAACGTCTTCACACACACACACAAGCAGAAACATACACACCCATAACCAAAAAATTATCACTCCATTTTCCAGTAACATGTCTCACTGTCTTGATCTCGTGATTGCCTGTAACTCGTTTGTCATATCAGAAATGATGCTATCCCATTACCAGCGAGAGGTTGAGGAAGAAATTCATCATGCACAAGAGTTGATGAGTAAGTGCCGAAAGCTGTCTAATATGCTGGGTATTAGGGGGACCTGATTACGGAGCTCCAACTCTTTAAGGGCTCGAGAGCTGCAAGGGCCAATGTGAACAAGCTTAGGAGCATTTAAACAGCCGATATGAGAAAGATGATGGGATTGATGAGGATGCTTAGGCAAACTAACGAAAGCATTGTTTCCAAGATTGAGTTTGCTGTGAAGCAAACGAACATGTGAAGGGGTTGGGTGCTGGAGGCTCGGGTGGATTGTTTTGTTGTGTATGATGAATGTAGGTAGTAGGTGGTTGGGCACTTGTGGAATTGTGGTTTCTTTTGGTGCCACTGTCGTAAGGTAGATGTAGGATTAGATGTGGATAGGGGTTGTACCCCTATCCTAAGGTTGTAAATGTATGGTTTATGAATAGAAGGGGTCGTTTGATCCCGATTTTCTTTGTATATAGTGTTCGATCGTATCACAAACATAAACATGAAAATGACAGAATTCTAACCATAAAACATAAACACAAACTTGTAAATGCTATTAATCGAAGCATATAACACAAACACATTCACAAACATATGCATAAGAAATTGGATGCAATAACAGAGTATTGATGGCAGTCGAGCATCAATAAACATTTAACCGAAAACAGAGTAATGACAGGAGTCAAGCATTTGATAGGAGTGAAGCATCACTAAACATTTAATCCATATGAAATACTTCAATTTACATAATATTGTTCGGCATGTACCAAAAAGATGAACCAATCACAATGCCTGCACACATCCTTTGGAAAACAGAGCTAAAATAATTCAAGTTACATTAGTAAATACAACCAAATTAAATTGTTTTTGTTTCTACACATTACATATTCCCAATAGACGAACCCATATGTCAATCTTTAAAACCTTCTACTGGATGAACCAACATGTGATCAACTACACCTGCAAGTCAAAATATGCAATGAAATGAGGTTACTATAATAGGCAATGCAATGTATCCAAAATATTTGCTAAACAATTCGTTAGACTCGCCTAGTCAAAATAACACCACATTGTTACCCATTGATCTTGGTGCCCTTAGTCCCAGTACGCAATTAGTGATTCTAACACCACTTCTTGGTCTCAAAAGACCCCACCCCTTGCTCCCACATTCATTGAACTACCGTCTCTAATGACAATACCGGCCGGTTTGTTCCTGTTAAGAACATCATCCTCATCAACCATCTTTCCTTTTCCCTTATCCCCAGACCTCTTCACCCTCTTTTCATGCCTCCCGGTTTCAGGTTTTGAAGCAGCAACATCATCCACAATCCTAAAAGGTTTTGAAGTGCTAGTCCTAAAAGGAGTTGAAGTGCTAGCGTACCGCAAGCTAGCATCTTCTTCTACCCATCCGACAACATCCTCACCTTCACCCTCAGAATCAAAGTTTTTTAAATAGTATTCAGATAACTATTTTGTTTGAGCAACAAACAATTCTTGATGAAGCGAAAAATGAACCACTTTTAGGGGGACATTTAAGCCCGGAATTGAATTTATTTGATCAAATATTGCCCTAAATCGTTCCTTTTGTGATTTTAGGTACTTTGGGAGAGAAATCTGGAAAAGGAAGCAATTCATACGTTTTTGGAGCATAAAAGTAAAGAAAACGCCAAAGTCTTAATTTTCCTTGCTCGGAACAGTAGGTGACGGCGTCAAGAAGAAAATCTTGACTGCGTCAAGAGTAATTTCCATGACGATCCAGTACAGATTTGACGGCGTCACAAGGTAGGGCATCAAGAGGAAAATGCATGACGGCCTGGAAACACATAACACTTGACGGCGTCAGATCTGGATCAAGGCAGTCCGAGGAGTATTTTGGCGGCGAGATGACGGCGTCACAAATTTGTTCTTGACGCCGTCAGACCCTATTTCCTATATATAGTTTTCTAATTTTCACATTAAAAAAAGAGAAGTTTTGGAGAAACCCTAAGTCCGAACTTAGTACGAATTTTACAGGTTTTTCAAGGGTTCTCAGCCCTTGATCCCTTTCATGTGTAATTAAGATAAGTGTTCTTTTAATTCAATCAATATGTCTATGTGTTGGTTGTCTATATCTTGTTCTTGTCTTAATTCCATCATGCTAGGCTAGATCTATCTTGTGTTTGCTTGGATCTAATGAAACCAAGATGTTAATTATGTGTTGATTATTTGTTTATGGTTGTATTGGATGAATGAATTCGATGTTAGGCTTAAGAAAACTGGCAGATCTCCAATTGGTAACATGCTTGAACGTCTTAGGAAACATGAACTGACGTGCACTAGGTTTTATTGGTTGTATTTAATGCATGAGTAAATTCTAATGATCCCATGTTAGGAGCTTTTTAATTGGCTCGACATAGGAGTGAAGTAGGCACTCATAGGATTGGGGAATTAAGTGCGCCACCCCATGAATGGTATTAAGGAATACAATCCGTCATCCACGCAACTATAACAAGTAATTAACGTGTAAAAGATATCTAGGGAGTAGTGAAATCTAAGTAAACACAACTTCTCCATTTATTGCTCACAACCTTAGTTAATTTAGTTCATTTTCATTTTTAATATTTTATTTTGATTGCATATTTAGTATTGGGTTAGTTGACTAGCAACTAATTCCGCCCAAATCCTTCAAACCCGAGATTTTTACTTGCTTTCTAAAAAAATATAAAAAATACAAAAATAATCATCCCTCATCTTTAGAACTAGTATTTAGGTTTTCTAATCCTAGCGACACTATTCCTAGCTGAACGATCAATCCCCTGGTACTTGTCACTATACTATACTACAACGATCAGGTACACTGCCTGGTGGGGGTTGTAAGCTTCTCAAGATCCCTTGAGAGGTAAAGCCTGGTGCGATTCCCACGTATCAAGTTTTTGGCGCCGCAGCCCGGGGAATAGTTATTGTCTAGGTTAGAATATCTTTTTATTAGGTCTACTTGCTAGATTCCTTTCTAGTAAGATTTTATTTTTATTTTTAGGTTTTCTTTAGTCTATCTTATTTCTTTGTGTTTTTGTTCGTAACTCTTCATCACCCGACATCATGGACGATGGGAACATCCTTGAACCCGTCATCCCACCACAACAAAACCCACCACTAGAACCTCTTAGGCCCCGAACCTTAGGAGAGTATTCCCGACCTAGCCACCAAGGCTACCGAAACACCATTGAGCTCACCGGAGCCAATGTGACCCCCTTGCGATCCGACACCATCCGGTTGGTGCAAAGCGGATGTGCATTCCATGGACTTCGTTCCGAAGATCCAAATCAACACCTTAAGGACTTCCTAAAAATCGTAGATTCCATAGACCTAGGTGTTGAAACTAGAGAGACAACCCAATTACGCCTATTCCAATTCTCTCTACGGGATCAAGCTAGTCAATGGCTTGAGCGTTTACCCGCGGGATCCATCACCACATGGGATAACGAGAAGGTAGAAGCCCCTACTAAACAGACCCTAGAAAAACCACCAAAATCCCAACCTTTGAGTCACTACCTGAAACATGATATAAACGAAAACACCATAACAAATTGGATTAAGGGTGACGGGCGTAACCAACCTTCCAAACAGGGTTCTGAGAAAAAGGAAAAGGTAAAAGATGAGTATGATACGTTACCTGGGGGATCAGTATTCGAGAGGCTATTGGTACAAAAAGTGGCTACTAAGCAGATAGCATGTGGGAACTTTGAGATACCAACTAGCATCGGGGACTTGAAATATCTTAGTGCTTTCGCCGACCAAGGATCGGAAGTAAATCTTATGCCCCTAACTATTTACATCCAACTAACGTCAAAAATGCCAGCCCCTACTCGTGTTAGGTTGTCCCTCGCTGGACACTCGTACGTATACCCCTTAGGAATCGCAGAAGATGTATTAGTTAATGTCGCAGGGTTCATGTACCCCGTTGATTTTATGATCATCGATGATAAAGGAGATGGATGCATGCCAATAATCCTTGGGGCACCATTCCTCGCCACCGCTAGGGCTGTCATTAAGCATGAAGGTAGGAAGATTGAACTTAAATCTGGAAAAAGAAAGATTAGCTTTCCCATGACTCCGCGGAGTGGGCATGAGAATTTGAGTTGGAGAAAGATCAAAAACAACATTGACACGACACCCATTTGTGTTCAGAATAAAATTCTTGCATGGGAGGCAAGAATCAAAAGCTATAAGGAGGCTAAATATGAAAGAAGCAAAAGCAATAAGGTTCAGGTCGAATTCGAACACACTCAAGCCGCAGAAAATCATGTACCATTTGAGGAAGGGAACTTGGTACTCTTGAGACACTTGGAAACAAAGATACTACCCGATAAACCAAGTCCTTGGTGGTATGGGCCTTTCACAATTGAAGGCGTGAGCCAAGATGGGATAGCTAACTTGAGAAGTGAAGTAGGTGGAATGGTGATTGCAAGTATCGATAGGTTAAGGCATTACCACCATAAAAGTAATGATTGCAACTACATGGGGTATATCATTTCAAGGGATGAGGTCACGTAGTAACCCATGACCTTGAGTCTAGCTACAAGACTCGTAAATAAAGAAAAACGCTTCTTGGGAGGCAACCTATGTTTTGTGTGATTTTATTTTTGTTTGTTTGTTATTTGCTTCCGTATGCATGCTTTATTTTTATTGTTGGTAGATCATGTTTCTCAATTAAATAGTGAAAATACTTTACTTTGTTGTTTTGGCCTAGTCTTAACTCCACCTAAAAGTATTTTTGCAAAAGATAAGTGTAAGGGGAAACCCCAAATATGTTTTTAAGAAACAAACCGATCATGATTCTCCACAATATTAAATGAACATGTATATTCGTATTTGTTAGAGTCAAATGCTTGTATTGAGTCATAATGAAGTTTTGCAGGATTTTCCAGGAAGTAGGACCAAGTTTTTTCAGAAATTTTCCGGAAACTTAACATAAGAATTTCTGCAGGTCACTTCTGACGGCGTCACGAGTTAACTCTTGACGGCGTCACGTGTAAAAATCTGGAAATTTTACCGGTTTTGTTTTTCTAACGGAGTCTTATGGTTTTTGTGAATTATTAAGTTTTATAATCTCCAGGAAATCTGCAAACTTCATTTCACAAGCATTATATCTTATCTTGTTTTCTAGGATTTAGTAACTTATATAGGATGCCGCCGATTTTATGCGAGGTTGTCTTGTCTATTTTCTCAGGATTTACATGTTATGTATGACAAGAAGATGATTTATATTCTGGAAGGGAAGCTTTGATTGTTCATTTTCTTGGAGGAAGATTTAACCTGGCCACCTTATTATCCATACCGAGCGAATCAGGGGAGTATTTGATTTCATTCTTTTTACTTTTTCACTTTTACATTCTTTACTTGAACATTGGGGACAATGTTCATCTTAAGTGTAAGGGGGGGGGGGGGTAAAATGATGATACCTTACATATGCACTTTCGCTTGAGTTTGTTTTGTTTAATGGTAGATGTGTAATAAAACTATGAGAAATACTTGTTAGTGCAATTTTAGCGCCAAATTTAAAATTTTTTACAACATTTAGGAGTGAAACTTTAGCCATAGCAAGCGTCTCATGGATAGGAGATTGTATGACTAGCACATAACCGTACTTTCAGAAAAATTTTCCACCCAAATATGTGAGGTTCGCCTTTAGATTTGATAGGAAAAACATTTACTATTAGTGCTTATGAGTGTACCGGTAGCATTTAGATTCTAGAACTTGCATTAGTGATGCATCCCGAGACTGCTAGTGAGACTACATTCGTGTAGTAGGATTTACTACATGATAAGAGGCATTAGGATCACCCTTGTGTTAAACCCGTATCATAATTACTTGACCATTTAAGTCATATTACTTGGCTAGTTAAGTCAACTAATTTTTCCCACACCCTTAGCGTTGTACTCATTTTTAGTACACGAAACCCCTAGTACACCCCTCCGAGCCTATCTTTTCATTTCTAACTTTAAGCGTTTTACTTAAAGGAAGAATTTGTTACACCCCACTTAAATGTACACCCAAATCGCCTTAGCCTTCCGTGTATGTGCTCATTTTTAGTGCATTATTGTTATTTGTTAAACCCTAAGTTAACTTTCTAATTGATTACATGGTTGCTAAGTCGAGTCATATCCTTGTACATATTGTTTTGGGACGATTGGGACTCATGGGTAAAGTACTTATGTTATGGAGTAATGGGGAAGAACATCATATTATTACCCCCATATGTACGTTAATCTTAAAAGTGCTCCAAGTGTTTTGATTTTCTTAATTCGAGTCATTAGATTAGTTTATTGTAAAGTATGTAAAAATTCAAGTGTAAGGGGAACATTCATTCCCTTTGATGTATTATTTTGGATGGTAGGGTAAGAGTGCATGCAAAAAAAAAAAAAAAAAAAAAAAAAAAAAAAAAAAAAAAGAAAAAAAAAATCGAAAAATCAAGAAAAAGAAAAAAAAATATAGAAAAAGAAAAGAGAAAAAAAAACATACGGACTACCATCCATTTTTATTCTATGTTCATTTTATGTTTTTGTTATTTTCCATTTATTAGCTTAAGTCGAGTCTAGTCTTGGCTTAGCAACGTCATATTGTACATGTAATTAACCAAGATTGTTAACTTGCCACCAGTAAAAACTTCCTTTATCCAACAAAACCGTGTATTTCATATCCCTACACCTAACGTTACAACCCTTTTAAAAGACCTCTTTGATAGTTTATCCTAGGTGCTTACGCCATGTGGTGGAGGTTTGATCATTTCCCAAGCCTATGATAATCTATTTTGCTATGACAGGTAGTGAGAGATATCTTCCGTTTCCATATTGTAATTTATACTTTATTACACCCGAGAGATGTGAGTATCTAAACACTATTTGTGAGGTGCTAGTGTATGACCTCCGTGCTTGTCTATTGGTCTTTAGCGGAATGATTATTTGTTGTAATTACTTTTATATTAGTGTTAAATGACCCCTAACTTGTATTTTGACTAGAATAAAAGCGCATTTGCTTGAGGACAACCAAATCTCAAGTGTAAAGGTATATGATGAAGCGAAAAATGAATCACTTTTAGGGGGTCATTTAAGCCCGGAATTGAATTTATTTGATCAAATATTGCCCTAAATCGTTCCTTTTGTGATTTTAGGTACTTTGGGAGAGAAATCTGGAAAAGGAAGCAATTCGGACGTTTTTGGAGCATAAAAGTGAAGAAAACGCCAAAGTCTTAATTTTCCTTGCTGGGAACAGTAGGTGACGGCGTCAAGAGTAATTTCCATGACGATCCAGTACAGATTTGACGGCGTCACAAGGTAGGGCGTCAAGAGGAAAATGCATGACTGCCTGGAAACACATAACACTTGAAGGCGTCAGATCTGGATCAAGGCAGTCCGAGGAGTATTTTGGCGGCGAGATGACGGCGTCACAAATTTGTTCTTGACGCCGTCAGACCCTATTTCCTATATATAGTTTTCTAATTTTCACATTAAAAAAAGAGAAGTTTTGGAGAAACCCTAAGTCCGAACTTAGTACGAATTTTACAGGTTTTTCAAGGGTTCTCAGCCCTTGATCCCTTTCATGTGTAATTAAGATAAGTGTTCTTTTAATTCAATCAATATGTCTATGTGTTGGTTGTCTATATCTTGTTCTTGTCTTAATTCCATCATGCTAGGCTAGATCTATCTTGTGTTTACTTGGATCTAATGAAACCTAGATGTTAATTATGTGTTGATTACTTGTTTATGGTTGTATTGGATGAATGAATTCGATGTTAGGCTTAAGAAAACTGGCAGATCTCCAATTGGTAACATGCTTGAACGTCTTAGGAAACATGAACTGACGTGCACTAGGTTTTATTGGTTGTATTTAATGCATGAGTAAATTCTAATGATCCCATGTTAGGAGCTTCTTAATCGGCTCGACATAGGAGTGAAGTAGGCACTCATAGGATTGGGGAATTAAGTGCGCCACCCCATGAATGGTATTAAGGAATACAATCCGTCATCCACGCAACTATAACAAGTAATTAACGTGTAAAAGATATCTAGGGAGTAGTGAAATCTAAGTAAACACAACTTCTCCACTTATTGCTCACAACCTTAGTTAATTTAGTTCATTTTCATTTTTAATATTTTATTTTGATTGCATATTTAGTATTGGATTAGTTGACTAGCAACTAATTCCGCCCAAATCCTTCAAACCCGAGATTTTTACTTGCTTTCTAAAAAAATATAAAAAATACAAAAATAATCATCCCTCATCTTTAGAACTAGTATTTAGGTTTTCTAATCCTAGCGACACTATTCCTAGCTGAACAATCAATCCCCCGGTACTTGTCACTATACTATACTACAACGATCAGGTACACTGCCTGGTGGGGGTTGTAAGCTTCTCAAGATCCCTTGAGAGGTAAAGCCTGGTGCGATTCCCACGTATCAATTCTACAGAACCAGCCTGACAACCTAGTTCGATCATTGTATGCACATCATTGTCTGTGTGAATTAACTTCAAACCTTCTTCTAATGATTTGCCAAGCAAACAAAAGAACACAACCCATTTTTCTCCTATAATGCGTGATAACATATCATCCAGACCTAGGCTAAAGACATCTCTATCACAGACAAAGCCACAAAGTGTAGAAACATTCCTTTGTACATATCTTAATGGACCAAATTCAAAGACTCCATTACTGTGCATGCTGAACACAACTTCACCCCCATAACCAAGTAAATCTGCCACATTTTAAATTCAAACGTCAATGTTCAATTAAAGTAACTTTTGAAATTGGAAAGAGTTGACCCACCTTGACTATTGTTATAAGCTACTACAACTGATAAGCTATCACTACATTACAATCGGTAACCTAATTTGCAACATTGTATAGCAACTAACAAGACATTTAAGATGGTGAGAGTAATTAGAAGATATGATTGATGAGATCTTCTTGTTTGTAGCTTCTTTAGCAGACTTGTGATGTTGACCATCATGTTGACCGTTATCTCCATTACAATACAAGACACTCCCAACCAGCACCCATAACCAATCTTAGAACCAACGTGATAACATATCATCCTACTTAGTTAATATAGCAATACAACTGCAATGCCAAACACTCTCACTTATGATATTCTAATAGCCTACTTAAAACCATAATACTCTGTTTCTCCTAAACCTACAAATCAAAGCACCCAATCATGCCACTCAAAGGGGATGCATATAAAAGTCTATCAAAATTATCATAGCATCCAACATAAGCAAATTAAAAATGAAACCTAAATGAAATATACTAAATTAACATACCAATATCCGTATGCTCCTCCTTCCCCTTACTCTTCCTCCCACTCCCAACAGGCCTTCCCCTCTTCCTTTTTTGTGTACTTATACCCGAATTATGAATCCCCTCCTTCTTCTTCCCACTCCCAACTGGCCTTCCCCTCTTCCTTTTTGGTGACATTGTACTTGGATTGTCGATTGGTACAGAAAAACAATTTTTTTCCTAGGCCTTCCCCTCCCTCTTTTTGTTTCTGCAACTACATCTTTGGAGCAACCACTAGCAGTACTTCCAATAGTAGGAATAGATATCGCACCACTACCACCCATTTTTGGTTCGTTGAAGGTTTTGTTCCACATCCATTGAAGAATTTCTTCTATCAACCATACCTGGCAATTACTTCATCACCAAATACCTCCAAAACTTCATCAAGGACATGATCATTCAATAAAACCTTCCCCCACGACTTTTCTGATGATTCCTCCGCCCCAATCATCAAAGACTTTCCCTTATCATTATTCGCCATAACTGGTTTTGGTTTTTCCGATTTAGGATTTTTTTTAAAGCTAGGTTTGACGGTTGGTGATCTTTAAGTCGGATAAGCGGGTGGTTTTGGGGAGTTAATATTCTGAAAAAGCAACTCTAGTAGTAATCTAGTTGCTTTAACTAAAGAGTTTACGTTTGTTTGCAAATATAGTCCTTCAATTATAATTGGCGGGAGATAGTATGAACAGTGAAAAGACGATACTACCATCAATGACTTGTCACTTAACGAGAAAACTAATATGATTTGTCTCTCGGTGGCTTTTTTGAATTATACGTAACGTTAGTGGCTTTTTTGCACGCCTTTATGACACGGTGTCATTTTTGCACTTTTGCGATACCTTAGTGACCATTTTTGCAGTTTACCCTTGTTATTAAATAACTTCACTCCACATTAACAATCAGTAAAATAAATAATGTAAAAGGTCCAAATCTTGTAATAAAACAAAAACTAAAAAAAATTGTTTGTGAACCATAAAAAATGATTGTAATGCCTATGTGCAATCAAATGTAACCACATCATTACTATTGTCTTTATGTTGAACGAAGATCGGCGATACTCTACAGTTTTATATAAATTAGTTTAATACTAGTATTACTTAAACTTAGTATAAAAAAATTTCTCGCAACTCATAATTATGTTATTATAATGGCAAATATAAAATAAAAGACATATAGCAAAATATTTTATTACAAGATACTCGCGTTACGGCGCGAGGATACTATGCTAGTAACACCTAAATCTTTTTATCATTGTTAAACAATGATATAAACCTCTAAGTTTTGGTCAACTTAGGATTGGGTGTACGTGCACGGTTCGTTTTGGTTCGGTTTTTTGCTAAAACCGAAATCAAACCGAAATGTTCGGTTTTTATAGACCCAAAATCGAAATGGTTTGGTTTTTTAGCCGTTCGGTTTTTAGCTATTCGGTTTTTTCAGTTTATTATCAGTTTCGGTTTGATATTTTGGTTTTTTCGATTTTTAATTGTTTATATTGGGCAAGGCAAATTTATACCAACAAACTTTTATTACATAGAACATTGGTTATTCTTCTTTACTTTTTGTTAATCTAAGTATAATAATGTTTACCGCATAATTCTACAATTACAAACATATAAATGAGAGACATACACATGCAAGTGAACATACACATAGAATGATCATTGTCATAATTCTACAATTACAAACATATATTTATATGTAATGTTTTAATCTTTAAATTTTATTGTTGAAATAGCCATTCAGACACTATGAACTATGGAGTATTATAAAATGTTAATCACTGAACTTTGTTTTCGTTTCCTGTTTTCCTTTTCTCTCCATGGATTAATATTACTGAGCAACTTGATTCCCTTTAAAGATATAATGTCATTATGAATTAATAAAATCATTCAGTGAATCGTTAGCTTAGTTCAAACAATCCACGTATTAATATAATTTTACAACATGCCAACACAAAGTAAATATTGCCAGTAATAGACTAATAGAGTATAATACTTACAATTTTAGTTAGATACCAGCACCAAATGAACCTTCAACTTACTGGTATAAGTTGTACATGATTGAATAAGGTTCATAAGGTTACGGTTTCAACGAAAAAGAGTTGGGTAATTGAAGGGTCGTGACAATGTAGCTGCAAATAAGTCTGAGTATAATTTCATACTTTATATATATTTAAAAGGAGATTTAATAAAGAAAATAGAAAAAAAATCTGGTAAACAAATAACAAGTCAAAATTTATGTATATGTTTGTGGGTTACAATGCTTATTTCAACAAGTCAACAAAGTTAAGGATTAAATCATGGCCAAGAAACATAAGCAAAAGCTAGACAAGATATGTCAACAAAAAATCTACCAAAGTAAATTAGCATGTGCAAAAACATACGTAGTAGTACTTACAGTACATAGTAATATAGTATAGTTGTTTTACAAAAGAATAATAATGCATATGAGAACAAAAAAACATAAGAAACTAAATATCATATGCTGCTGCTGCTGCTTTCCTTATCTTCTTGCTTTTCTTTCTTTTCTCAATCCGATTCTTGTCCCTTGTGATCTTGTTAATTCTCTCCTTTTTCTTCGTCTTCTTCTCCTCCTTTTTGAAAGATTCTTGTTTTCGTTCTTTTTCATCCCTAGCTGATTGAAAAAGCAGATGGATAAGCCATTCATGGTCTCCAAGAGGCGTATACTCGTATATTTTTTCATTAGCTCCGAAGTTTTTTCCACCAGCTTCGAAATCGTATGGTACGTAGGGGCGATCTCTTTGCTTCAAATAATGTCTCCACTCTTGCTCCGCAAAAAATTCACCATTCCACATCGATAAATCCACCATCTTTTTTCTTCTTAATAATTTTTAGGGTTTTCCTACTATGTGTTGGGAAGAGAGGGGGTCGACAATATTTATACAGACAATTTCAGATTAGTCCTTGCCCAACCTGATAACCGACATGCAAATATTTAACCGACTTCCAAAAAACCATATGGTGGTTTAATTAGATTTTTTTTTTTTTTTTTTTTTTTTTAAACTTAACTGGTTAATTAAGTGGGTTACCCATTTTCCAACCAAACACCCCGTGTTTAATAAAGATATTTACGAATAGACTTACTAATTTTTCATAAATAATTTAAAGCAAGTTGTCACTTTTTTTTTTTTTTTTTTTTTTTTTTTTTTTTTTTTGCCCCTAACACCATAATCTGTAATTCAGCACTAAACATTCGTTTTCTAACAAAAGTGATGTTCATGAATAAAAGTGATGTCATCGGCCCACACATAACAAAAACAAACACAACACAATAAAAGAAATACTCACCACATGTATCGGTGGATACAATGCGAGAGCTGATGGCACGATGTCTAGTATGCGTCTGACATCATAGAGTGGGTTGGTTCCATGGCACCAAGGCAAACCGCCAAGGGTACCGTAGCTTATTAATAAACGAATATACTTCTTTTCATGATAAATTGCCATGACAAAATAATCGTGAGAAATTTTCAAGAACATACTAAATAATCATGACAATAATCGTGAGATGCTTTCAAGATTTTCAAGATAAATTGCCATGACTAAATGTCTAAATAATCATGGCATAAAATGCAAGCCACTTTGCTCCAGGTAGCAAATTTGCAAAAATGAGTGTAATTAGGTAAGTACATAAAGTAACATATATGTGTTAGTACTAAATAATCATGAGAAATATATGTTATTAAATAATTGTCAACTTTTTCGAGCTTTTAAGAGATATATGTTACGTTATATATATTTCAAGGGCTTATAGGTAAATACACGAAGAATAAATATTTATTTATAATGTGTCGAGCTTTCGAGTAGAGCTCAGTTCAAATTCAAATCTCATCGTACGTAGATTTCAATTTATGTTAGTTTAAAAACATATCTTTACAAATTAATCGAGCTTTTCTAGCTAAATTCAAACTTTTACTAGCAGAGATCGAGCCTTCAATAAGGCTCGTCGAGCTATCGAGCCGAGCTCGAGCCACACATAATATATTGAGTGGAGCTCTGTCAAGATTCGACTGGTTTACACCCCTACACGCAGCTGCTTGCCTAATAAAATATATTTCCAATTAGGCTGCACACAGTGGAACTAAAAAAATCAGTCGAATGATGGGGTCGACAGATATTGAAATCGGTCGAGCCCACTGTGGGCTTGGAAGCAAATATTAGTCGAGGTGCACAAATTCTACCAACCGGTCTAAATCTTGACTGAGTTTTTGTTATTTTTTTTCCAAACACGAAAATGCATTTTACCACATTGTTCAATTCATCATTTTATAACGGCCGACAAAAATTTATCCTTTTGATAAACAACAAATCATCGTGTATCTCTTTTAATTTTGGTGTCAAAATCAGTAAGCTTTGCAAATATCCAAATAATTTTGTGCTTGTTTCCAAATTCAATTGTGTTCTTAGAATATTAACATAAATGTGCCATGATTTGTAACAACATACTAACATTTAAATAATAGATTCACTTTATAAGTTATAACTGAATAGAGCGGTAGAGCCAGTCCTAGATGCAAGTTGTACATACTACAAAAGATAAAGCTCAAACAACCTATTTGTAAAAGCAAACTAAACCCGACAAATTAATTGAACAAGTCCGCTAACAGAATGACGATCCTATAGATAGAATAGCATCATAGATCCTCTATAAAATTTAGCATAGATGCAATATAAAGTTATGAATTATATCTTTTGATCCACATAAAGTAAGTGACTCACAACAAAAGAAAAATAAGGGATAGATTTTGCCATGAGGTGAAATTTGCACATATATTTGACTCATATATCTCAAAAAAATCTTTGCATTGTAAAAGACTTAACTATGGCAACAAAAAGATCAATGATGGCATGCTAGATATGAAAAAATGTTTACACATAAGAAGGATAAGTGGCTACTTGAGCTTGTACAACTACTAATGTTTGAGGCATCGATATTACGTGTAAGTGTGCAACCAGCCTCACAATTAGATCATAATTGAACAAATCAAACCTCCAACTTCTAGTATAAAATCGTTCCTACTTGGTCATTTAACACAAGGAATCATCGAGGTAACAAAAACAAAACTCTTTCAATACAATGCATTGAGCAACTGCGAATAGCTTTAGCGATTGCCTTGTATCTCACCCAATATCACTTGAGAAAACTTTATAAGTTATATATGGCATTCACTATAGACAGACGGCTGTCTATGGCATTGACTAAAGCTGAAAATCATTAACAGGTTGACAGACAATGTCAACACATAGGTAAAAGAAACATAAGCAAAAGCTAGACAAGATATGTCAACCAAAAATCTACCAAAGTAAATTAGCATGTGCAAAAACATAGTAGTTACAGTTCATAGTATAGCTGTTTTACAAAAGAATAATAATGCATATCAGAACAATAAAACATAAGAAACTAAATATCATATGCGGCTGCTGCTGCTTTCCTCATCTTCTTGCTTTTCTTTCTTTTCTCAATTCGATTCTTGTCCCTTGTGATCTTGTTAATTCTCTTCTTTTTCTTCTTCTTCTTCTTCTCCTCCTTTTTTAAAGATTCTTGTTTTCGTTCTTTTTCATCCCTAGCTGATTGAAAAAGCTGATGGATAAGCCATTCATGGTCTCCCATAGGCGTATACTCGTATATTTTTTCATTAGCTCCGAAGTTTTTTCCACCAGCTTCGAAATCGTATGGTACGTAGGGGCGATCTCTTTGTTTCAAATAATGTCTCCACTCTTCCTCCGCAACAAATTCAGCATCCCACAGCAATAAATCCACCATCTTTTTTCTTCTTAATTTTTAGGGTTTTCCTACTATGTGTTGGGAAGAGAGGGGGTCGACAATATTTATACAGGCAATTTCAGATTAGTCCTTGCCCAACCTGATAACCGACATGCAAATATTTAACCGACTTCCAAAAAACCATATGGTGGTTTAATTAGATTTTTTTTTTTTAAAAAAAAAACTTAACTGGTTAATTACTGGTTAATTAAGTGGGTTACCCATTTTCCAACCAAACACCCCGTGTTTAATAAAGTATTTACGAATAGACTGGGTAAGGATCCAGTGAGAAGAAAACTTAAAATGAGAAGGATGAGAAATAATTATAACCACACATTTGAGATGCATCGACTTGATTTAGATGCATCTCTATTCAGTTAGATTCATCCCAATTAGTTTCGAAAGAGATTTTGAAGTGAAAACGATGCAAAGTTGTCCTAACACAAATTTGACTCGCAGAGGACGAAAAATGTATAGGATTCGTCTAACTTGATGAAATGCATCTAATATATGTATATGCATCTAATTTTTTGCTAGAAAATATATTATGGTGCATCTAAAAGACTAGGGATGCATCTAATTCAAGTCGATGCATCTCAAATATGTAGTTATAATTATTTCTCATCCTTCTCATTTTAAGTTTTCTTCTCATTTGATCCTTAGTCCGAATAAACTTACTAATTTTTCATAAATACCTTAAAGCACAAGTTACGCTACAGTGTCGTGGGCTGATGTGATGTTAAAAGTGTTGTTACCTTTTTTTTTTCTTTTTTTTTCATAACATTATAATCTATAATTCAGCACTAAACACTCATATTTCTATCAAAAGTGATGTTCATGAATAAAAGTGATGTTACGGGCTCACACATAACCCAAAAACATAAATACATCACAATAAAAGAAACACTCACCGCATGTACTGATGGATACAATGCGAGAGCTGATGGCACGATGTCTAGTATGCGTCTAACATCATAGAGTAGGTTGGTTCCATGGCACCAAGGCAAACTGCCAAGGGTACCGTAGCTTATTAATAAACTAATTATACTTCTTTTCGTGATAAATTGCCATGACTAAATAATCGTGAGAAATTTTCTAAATACGTACTAAATAATCATGACAATAATCTTGAGATGCTTTCAAGATTTTCAAAATAAATTGCCATGACTAAATAATCATGGCATAAAATGCAAGCCACTTTGCTCTCGGTAGCAAATTTGCAAAAATAAGTATAATTAGGTAAGTACATAAAGTAACATATATATGTTACTAAATAATCATGAGATATACATGTTACTAAATAATTGTCAACCTTTTCGAGCTTTTAAGAGATATATATGTTACGTTATGTATATTTCAAGGGCTTATAGGTAAATACACAAAGAATAAATATTTATTTATAATATGTCTAGCTTTCGAGTCGAGCTTAGTTCGAATTCAAATCTCATCTTAGATTTCAATTTAAGTTAGTTTAAAAACATATCTTTACAAATTAATCGAGCTTTTCTAGCTAAATTCAAACTTTTACTAGCAGAGATCGAGCTTCCTTCAATAAGGCTCGTCGAGCTATCGAGCCGAGCTCGAGCCGCATATAATATTGTCGAGTCGAGTGGAGCTCTGTCAAGATTCGACTGGTTTACACACCTACACACAACTGCTAGACTAATAAAATATATTTCCTATTATCAACCACAACATAATAATAATAATAATAATAATAATAATAATAATAATAATAATAATAATCACAAAGACTAAATTTTACAGTAGCAATAAAAATTTAAAACTCTGACAAAATATATGTTTAAGGGTTACAATGCTTATTTCAACAAGTCACCCGATTAATGTTGAAATCATTGTTGAAAGAGAATTGCTACAACCACATACACTTTACAAAAAAAATAACCACACAATGATATGACATTTCTTGATTGATTCATTTCTTATTTCTCTAAAGTTTCTCTCTTCTCTCTCATTAAACCAATCACTTCTTTACACATCATTGTCATGTCATTGTGTGGTTATTTTTTTGTAAATTGTATGTGATTGTAGCATTGGTCTTGTTGAAAATGCTTATAGCCAGTAAGCCAGGTTGAAGTCAAGGTAAATTACTAAATTGTAGGAAAAACTTCATTAAAGTTCATTTGGTTACACAGAATATTTAACCGGCCCTTCAGAAAGCTAACGGACCAACCTGAATATAACTGGACTGTTTGATGGGCTTGAACTATGCACCCTAATGTAGCTAAATGGGCCAAACCTTATAAGCTGTTCATACTTATGCTAGCTCGTATGAATCAAAAATAGGAAGCGAAAAAAAAAGGGACAAATCAAGTCAAACTAAATCAAACCCATAAAATCTTTTTTCCTTAGCAACGCATCCTACAAAACGGCTTAAAAACTGGTTCAGGAGAATATAAATGTTTCCACAAATAAAGGGCACGTATTATTGACTCTGAAATTTCAAATTTTTGACCAAGATAAAGGCTTTGATAGTGTACTTTAAGAGCTTGCAGTCAATGTTCTAACACGTTGTGTTTTCAGCATTAATGGTTGTAACTTGATATATGAATAGACCGACTTATTCAAAGCTTTGATCAAGTATTTGGTAAAACACATCCATCAATGTATCATTGTCCAACTATACGACAGTCAAATAATCTTTTTTTATGACTGCTTTTCAATATATAGTGGCAAAATACTTTCTGCTTATTATTTTAAACGTTCGAGAATGTTGTAAATAAAATGGCAACTATATTATATGAGCACAATTGTTGGTTAAATAATCATTTTTTTCCCCTAGCATAGTCGAATTTTTGTTTTGTTTGCCACTTCCACGATTGACTACATTAATGATATTTGACTATACGGCACCAAGTAATGACACTTAGCGACTTTCATTTTTCTGTCACTTCAGCTTTTTTTCTCCTACGACTTACGGTTGATCTTTTAGATACAATAAGACGATATATACCACACAACGACCTCGACGGCTACATTAGATACATTTTAATTAAATTAAAACACACGCAACACACCACTCGACCCACTTCTCTCTCGACTCTCAACGACCTCGACCTCCACAACAACGACGACCATAAGCGACCTTCACGACCCAGTTGGTCGAGTGCCTTATTTTGGGTAGCCTAATGATATAAGGCTACCCACAATAAGGTCGGTCGAGTGAGGGTCGTTGTGGGCCGATAGGGTCGTCCTTGCTGTGGGGTAAAGGTCGTTGAGGGTTGTCGGTTGCTATTTTGGAGATGAGGGTCGTTACCTCGACCTTGGTTGTGTGTTTGTTTGTGTGTGTGTTTTAATTATTTAAAATATATTTTTGTGGGGTATGTTTTTTGTTTTGAAAGTCGTCTTACGGTGCCTAGTAAAAAAGGACGTCTGTAAGTCGCTGAAAAAAGAAATGTGAGGTAACATGGTCGCTGAGCCTGAGGGTCACTACTATGCCTCATCTAAAACCAACTTGATGTAACATGTAAGTGTAATGTGTTCATCTGATATTGTTAATTTGTTATCATGATAATATTATGTAGACAATAAAAAATTTTGTAAGCAAATAAATAAAACATTTATCAAATGTTTGCTATTCACCAACTATTTAACATGAAACAAAAAAGACAAAAATAGTCCATGTGGTTTTCATCAATTACAAACATAGTATTAGAAAATTGCAAAAAAAGTCCCTACAGTTTACTCTCGACTACATAAATAGTATGTGTTTTAAATTTAGGGACTTTCTGTGTAATAAAAAATTACATAAACGTCTCTCCAGTTACTTGCGATTACATGATCAATTTATTTCAAAGGTTATAAGATTATATATGTTTTGCTTGGCACAAAATTAATAATTGGAGCAGGCTGGTTACATGATAAAATCAAGAAGAACCCATTTGATTGTCATGGATTTTCTGTAATTTTTACCGATTAAAAAAATTTCTTAAAAAAAAAAAAAAAAAAAAAAAAAAAAAAAAAAAAAAAAAACAAACTTGATTGAGGTATGTTAGCACCTATCAAAGTCACTGGTATTGTGCGTCAAAACTCAATGAATGATGTGGTATGCTTGGTATAGGATTTAAACAGAGCAAGTTAAAACGTGATGACCTAATAGCAAGAAATTCAATCAATAATGAATTCTATTAAATAT
Source organism: Artemisia argyi (assembly GCA_030686995.1). Lineage (NCBI taxonomy): Eukaryota > Viridiplantae > Streptophyta > Magnoliopsida > Asterales > Asteraceae > Artemisia > Artemisia argyi. The sequence goes on from CM060682.1 coordinate 177,909,358, forward strand.
CTCATACTAATAGTATAAAAGCTTAAATAAAATTTTAAATTGAAATCTTAAAGGCAAAGCTCAAACATAAACGGCTACATTGGAACAATGAGTAATCGCTATATGAAACAACTGAAATGTTAAAGCCAAAATTTTCAGGATCTGATTTTCACTAGAGGTGGACTATGATTTTACCGATGGTGGAAATGGAAGGGAAAGGAGAAAGAATAGTAGGTTTTTAACTTTTTACATAGCAAGACACTTGAAAAATCCCATCTTAGTACAAAATAAGGTTATATTAGACATTTCACAATTTCTTTATGTGTTAGAGCAAGTCATACGACACTGTTATAGATATTTTTTTTACCTTCTGGGCTTATGACATATCTAAACTGCACCGGTCTAAATACCATAGCTATGTTATATGGTTGAACGTGTTTGGGCTGGCAAGAGGTGTTTTTTTTTTTTTTTTTTTTTTTTTGAAATATTATAAAAGAAAATGTTTAAGTTATAGTAATGTTATAGAATATATGCTGAGGTAGCGGACGGATAACATATTATAGAGTGCAACTTCACCCATCTCTCTAATAATCAAGTCATTGTGTGTACATATCAATCACTATAATTTTTGACGTTTTAAATTGGCGTCTGTATGCACTGATACTCTCTTACTATTAAACAAATGTATAAACTTGGTCCAACTTCATAAGTTTTAGTTGACTCACCAAACTGCACACGTTACTATTTATATTTTAAAACCAATATTTCTAGTATAATTTATAATGTTTATAGTTTTAATATAATTTTTTAGATTTTTTTATATGCACAAATTCCCCAAAGTCAAGATCGTCTAGGAAGCATAAAACTTAAGGCGTTGACTCTTGACAAAAGAATGTGTAAGTCAACTCTTATAATTTCAAAGAAACGACTTCCTTTACCTTATAATTTATTGAACAACGAATTCTCTTTTGGACACTAACGAACTTTTACCCGTTTTCTACGCAAGTTTCTTGTTATTTATGCCACCATATTTTCATAATATCAAACTAAAAACTTCTTATATCTCTCTCTCAATCAAATTTTACACATCACATTTTTAGAACAAAGTTACAAGTGTACAACTTTTTGAAGATGACCGAAAGATTGACAGACGATCAAATTAGCGAGTTCCGACAAGCATTTTCAATGATCGATAAAGACTCTGATGGTAACTTTCTATCTTTTAGCTAACTACTAGTATATAGATTGGTGGTATAGGTTTCATACCGCGCTAGCTAGCTACACATTTCAAGGTGGTCAGAGAATATGTCGAATACAAATAAAGAAGGCACTTAAGTTAGATGATTGATAGCTTTACGTGAAAATGTTTTCTTTATTGTAGTTTTGAAAAATCATTAACGTTGCGTTTATACTGGCAGGATTGATCAGTACAGAGGATTTAATAGGCGTGATTCAAACGTTGAATGAAAACGCTACTAATGAAGAGGTTAAAGAAATGATGAACGAAGTGGATACAAATGAAGAAGGCACTATCGATTTCCATGATTTTCTTATTATCATGTCCAAAAGAGTTAAAGTAAGTACCCGAAACACGCTTTAGATATACATATCATGCAAACATATGGAATGAAAAGTTCATATGAAAGACTTGTGGTTTCATATAGCATGAACTTTAGCTTTTGTAATAATCGTTACTAATTTCTGGTAATCAACAGGAAAATGCGACTGACGAGCTAAAAGAAGCTTTCAAAGTATTCGATCGGAATCAAGATGGTTACATTTCCCCCGATGAGGTACTTGTCACTCTCCTACCTCTCTCAAGTTTTTGTATATGCTTTTCATCATAATATATGGTTTCATATCGTTAGTTATAAACAACACAACCATGCATATCTGCATTATGTACGTATAAACCTAAACGGGTTTTGCTAACTACAATACTATAGGTTATATATGGTTAAACTTACCATAATTGAAAAATAAAATATCAAAAGCTTTTTACTATTCTATCAAGTGTTTATAAAGGTTTTTTTTTTTTTTTTTTTTTTTTTTTTTTTTAAGCCAGATACAACGGCCCAAATTATACAATATATATAAAAGGCAGGCGCTACAAGCCAAAATCTTGCTACAGTACATCTACAGTGCACATCACTGTTCATGCTACAGTACACGCTACATTTTTTTTAAAAGCGTCGCTACAGTACTCGGTACATTTTTTTTTTTTTTTACATAAATTTCTTTATAAAAATTTATTTTTTCAAAAAAAATAATTACAAAAAAATATATATATATATATACAAAAATAATACACTTACAAAAAATTTCTTATACAAATTTGTTTCTTTTAAAATACCAAAAAAAAAAAAAAAAAAAAAAAAAAAACGGAAAAAACAAACAACCCAAAAAAATTTCAACCGGAACGCATAAAAAAAAAATTCATAAACATAAACAAATTATGCTTCCAAGTAAACATATGCATACTTCAAATAATAAAATTATTAATTACACCGTACAACCCATAAAATACAAAACACAAAAAACACCCGCCGCAACGCGCGGGTTACCCAGCTAGTTAAGATATATAAATGGGTTAATGTATATGGACTGTATTGAAACTTTGTAAGAAAAAGCAACCGTATAAGATACAAAAGTCGTCATTTTTATTGACATACTCCGTTTCATATGATGTGTAGTTGAGAAATGTTATGATAAACTTGGGGGAGCGATTAAAAGACGAAGAGCTGGAGCAAATGATACGAGAAGCTGATCTTGATGGAGACGGTGTCATAAGCTATGATGAGTTTGTTCGGGTTATGATGAACTCCTCTTGATAAAAGAGAATTGGCGGGATTACCTGCTCATCAATAACGGTGTTTCAGCATCAAGCACATTATACAAAATTTGAATTTAATGTTTACAAAATAACTAACGAAATGCTTTTGTATTTTCTTTAATTTTTTTGATTCGGACTACCACGAGTATGGTAAGAATGTTTTTGTGGGATGATCTTGTCCCGTTATTTCATATTGAGGAAAATAAATAGTATTACTTTATTCATATTTTAATCTTTTTTCCGTGTATCGTAGTATGCTTTTACGTGGCTACGTCGAATCAAACTCAACAAGAGAATTCCACGAATTGGAAAAAGAATCCAACAGTTTGCAATTGGACAAATGGAGTCTATCATTTTGCCTATGCAGCAAAATTGACCATTCGTATTATTTAATAAAAGTTAAATTAAAGCTGAATTTGATCAAACTATTAAACTTTCGTTTAATTTATAAAATGTGCTAAAAAAAATATATGTGTCAATTTAAAAAAAAAAAAAAAAAACATTAAAAATAAGAGGTAATTAATAAAATTTTAGCTGTTAAATTTTAAATAAAAAATACTTACCAGTTTTATGTTTTTTAAATAATTTTGTAAAATTTAAAAATACCCCTTAAACTTTATACTCTTTACACTCTATATTTTATTAAAAAATAAATAAATAATACAACGATGTGTTTTTGTTATATATAAATATTATTATCAATATATATTAAACTAATGTATTTGCATTGAATTATAAATATAAAAAAAGCAAGGATTATTGTGACATGTAAATTAATATACTAGATTATACATATACAAATTATTCCTGTTATTCCACTTTATGAAATTAAGTAAGGATATCCGGAAAGAAATATTTATTTTAACAATCCGCATTTAATAACGACTCATGTCATTTATCTTTATAAGTTTAACCCGCACACGGGTTTAAAATTAATCTGCTTAAATTATTATTAACAAGAATATAAATATCATTGTAAATATAAAAATGAAAGCCCACTCTCACATGTTACTTTGTGGTGAAAATAAATAAACCATACTCCATATATAACAACGACGCATACTTTTTCAAGATCATGCTACTAAACACACACAATTTTAGAACATGATATCAATTGTTCAATTTAAATGATATCAACATAAAAAACATGTTATTTAAATAAAGTCAAATAACTCATTTAACAAATATCTATACAAAATGTTAATCGATATCAACACATAATTGTACACAAATATTATAACTATACAATTATTTAAAATTAAATATAATTTTATAAAATTTTCTCAAACATTAGACTAGGTGTTATGGTAAACAAACCCAACACCTTCACATTCACATTAGAGCTACATTACCATACAACACACTATTAATCCCACCACCAAACATATAGTCACCACCAAGCTCAAAAACTAAATTAAAATTTTATTAGTAATTAAAAACCATTACAATTTTTTTTTTTAAATCATGGGAAATGTGTTCGACCAAATCGGCACAAATGTTTGATGTGCGGCTGCCGATTTTGTCTGGTAATTTGTGAGGTTTGTTCCCGAATTTGTACATGCACATCCTTATGATGTGTTTCCTCCAGATGTCAGTCAAGAGATATCGCCTTCCCTTTGTGTTTTAGAATCGAGTTAAGTACAAAATTGTCCTTGTGGTTTGTCAAATATCTCAGATTTAGTCCCTAGACTTTTTTTTTATTTTTTTTTAATTTATTTTTTTCCCCGCTTCTTCTCTATGTGGTGTCGACATGTTAAGGGTTTGTTCCCTTAACCAATATTTCTGTTAGTTTGGCTTGATCTCTAGGGACGATGTTTCATATACTTCACGAAATTTCACCTATTCGTTTATTATTAATAAACAACACCACCTTTTTTGAAAATGACAAGTTCATGCTATTAACTTCTTCTTCTTTCGATGAGTTTGTGAACAGATTCCGAGTCCATTTGGTAAATTAGAAATGATAAATATTTTGTTCGAATTGTGTATATATTGACAAGATAATTTTTGAAGTTGTGAATAAAAATATGGCTATTTGGGTATTTTAGGTAAATAAAAAGATAAAATTTAATTAAAAGAAAATTTGAAAACCAAAATATAAACATTTGGGGCCTCATTTTTTTGACCATTGAGTTCTTTTCCTTTGAAGCTCGTTTGGTTTTGGTGGTTGAGACCACTAGAAAGGAACCAAAAAGCCACCAATGCGCACGGTGTTGGTTCGTTGTTATGGTCGTTGATTCCTCCCGAACTAGTCCTTTATTTCTCAACCGCTTGTGAACGGCCGATAACAAAAAGGGAGAGGCCGGGAGAAATGGCAAAGTTAATCCGTGGGTCTTAAGTACAGAAAAGTACGTGAGTACAGAAAAGTACATCCCCGGGTCGTTATGTCCCAACGAGGTGTGCGTGATAGTACCATGACTTGTAATGTGTTGAAATAATATGTATTTAGAAAAATGGGAATCTGAATGACTAACACTGGAATGTGAATAGTAATAGCTCTGTCACAGCTACATCGTTTAAGAAACGTGCAATCAGAAACCCTAAAATAATAAAGTATTATTTACAATCGTACGTTTAAGTTTAAATAAACGTAAACGTAACGAATAAAACAAAACTATTCCCAAAGAGGAAATTTGCATGCCTTAACGACTTAAATGCAAATTAAAAAGAAATAAAATAAATAACTATATTTACAATGTTATTAAAATAGTAGAAAAACCTAAAAACCTAAAACGCGTACGAAAACGTTTAAATAAACGTCTATGTACAAAAATAAAAAGTGAATTCAGTCAAATATAACTCCCACAAATGTGAAAACTATATTTTTGGAATCCTAAAAGAATAAGAAAATTATTAGGAAATTAAAACTAATTTTTATACTATGTACTTAATTATTATTAATTAAAACTATTTATTTACTTATTTAATAATTACATAAATAAGAAAATCTAAAATAAACCTAAATAAATAAAACAAAAACTTTAGAAAAGTTAAAAGTAATATAAAAGAAATTTTGAAACTAAAAATATATTTATTATACAATTATTCTATTTATTATTACTTATTTACTATTATCTATATATTAATACTAATATTTAATTATTATAAATACTAAATAAGCAAACAAAAATATGAAACTTTTTACATAATTCTAAAATACTAATAAAAAGCTAAGAAAAATATAAAAACTATATTTTATGTACAGAAATAAGAAAACTTAATTTAAAACTATTATTACTTAATTAAACTAATTAAACTACTATAATTATTATACATACTAAACTTATTTATAAAATTATAAAAATTTTTATAAAACTTCTTAAGTATCTCAGGAATACATAAAAAATATAAAAAGTTTGTAATAATTAAAAATAAGCTATTTTAAAAATATATTACTTATTATTTCCTAAAAGGTATGTAAATTATATTAATTATTATATATATTAGATGAACAGTAAAAAATCTAAAAAAATTACAGAAAGTAAATAATATTATGAAGGTGCTAGGAAAAATAAGGTGGGGGCAACAGCTTATTCCAATAAGCTGGAATAAGCTCATCAGTCCAAATAAGCCAAAGGACCAAAGATGGGTTAAATATATATGGAATACCCCTTCCAACGGAACTGGTGCCCCAGAGCAGTTGGAAGGGGTGTGGGTATATTATGCATGATACTAGCCAAGAGGTCCTGAGTTCGAATCCCACCCACACCCATTTTTTGCAATTATTTTATTTTTCATTTTTTTTTTTTCTTTACAAACTTAATAAGTAACTAATAATAAGCAACTTTAACAAAGCAACTTTTTTCAAAACTAAGCAATAAGCTATGTGTGAGCTTATTAGCTTAACAGTTGGCTTTTAAGCCTAAAGCTTCTTAAATAGAAGCTATCACTTTGGTTAAAGCTTCATTTTGGTTTTTCTTTTTATGAAACTAAATAAATACATATAATATACACATAAGATGAAAATAAAACTATACATACTAAGAATTAAGCTGTTTCACAGCTTATGACCACCTCAGTTGAGCTTTTGGGCTTACAGTTGGGTCATAATGCTTGAAACAAGCTTGAAAAAGCTATACAGGGTAAAACAAAGGTATGTGAGTGTATATACAAGTATAGTAGGTGTGTATGAACAAGAATAAGCACTGAGAAGTGCTTATTAGAATGGGCTTAAGGTTTAGACAGTTGAGCTTATTATGGCTCAACTTGGATGGAATTGAAGCTCAAATGAGCTTGGTATAAACCCAAACTAGAAAGTAAAAGGTAAAATAGTTTTGTACAAGTATTATATATATGTATGAACAAGGTTGTGATCAGAGATTAGCTTATTAGCTCAGAATAAGCAAATAAGCACTTCCCTGAGTACTCAGATCCAAACACCCCTGCAACTATATAGAGTGGCCATTTAAGCTTAGAAAATAAGCTGAAAAGGTCAAACTAAAGATTGGAGTTTCAAGCTGAGGTATTTGGCTTTCCAAAAAGCCAAAACTCATCAAGTGGGGTCCACTGATGAGCTTGTTGGGGGCTTATGAAAAGACCATCAAAACACTGATTGCTCAGTGTTTGATATGGTATGGGACACACAAAAAGCTTGTTGCAGCCCTAGTGAATAAGCTACAACATAGAAACTAAGCATTGGATCTTATAGCCTGATTGATAAGCTCCACATAGAACTTGAATTCATCAGCTGGGTCCAACTAGATAGCTTTTTATGAGCTTATGAAATAGTCTAGGTGTAGGAAAGAAATGCTAAGGACTCAGCATAACTTTTCTTGTGGTGATAAGTATAAGCCACTTGCAGCCCTAGTAAATAAGCTACAAGGTTGATTTTAAGTGTAGGATCCCAAAGCTGGGTAGGTAAGCTTCACATGAAGCTAATTTACCTAAGCTCTAGATCACTAAGGAGCTTGTGAGAAGCTTGTGGAAATGGTGTAATACCCCTGATTGCTCAGGGGTATGTTGTGAATGGGCAAACAACAAACATCACACAACTTATCAAATAAGCTACTGAGCTATTGAGTTTGGTAGTTAAGCTTCACATGAAGCTAAAATACACAAGCTGAAACTCAATGAGGAACTTTTTAAGAGCTTGTGAAAATCAACTCATCACACTGTTTGCTTCAGTGTGATGAGTGGTGAGTAACAAAAAAGGTTGGTGGTTTAATCTATCTAAATAAGCTAAAGACAGGTAAATAAGCACATACATAAATAATATGGTACTAAAACATAACAACTAAGCCAAATTTACCAAATGGGGTCAAGTCATGAGGCTTTAACAAGCTCATGAACTTGACAGTCCAATGGTGACACAGGGCAAAAACATACATAATTAAGCACAATTAAAAGCTAGTAATAAGCTAAACTAAAAATTGACAAAATTCACATAGACAGATAAGCAGCTAATCTAAAACATCCTATAAGGACAAGTTATGAAACTAAGTATTAAATCCTACACAAAATTATCTATTTAATCAAAAAACAGGTTTAGGTAATTTTTGACTTTTTGAGTTTATGATCAAAGTTGACTTTCATCAACTTTGATCTGAATTTAACACTTGATTAAGACATAATATGATACAACAACATGAAATAAACAAGTATGAACAACATTAAAACAGATTTGGTGAGTATGATCTTACAAATCCACACAGTGATCAAATAAGAATCCAAGAAAGTGATTTTTGACTTTTATATGATTATGCAATAGGTTTGATGGACTGTCAATCCTCAAAGAACTTAGTATAACATATAGCAATCAAAAACAACAACTTATACCTATCTAAACACCCTTGAATCAGTAGAACCAAACACACCTTAAACAATATTGATTTTAGCTTTTCATTACACAAGACTATGTATACCAATTTTATCAAATCCAAAGGTTTTCATTGGTTAAATTAGGACCTTTTAAGCTTAAACAAGTAGTCACACAAGGTTTAAACATTGATTATCAAAAATCAATATAAAGACAGTCAAAATGCAATTTTGAGCCAAATCAAATTCTAAAACATAACAAACTAATATTAAGCTATTTAAACATCAACTAACAACAATTAAACACATAAAAGAAGAAATCAACACAGATAAGTAACTTAAGCATGAAAATGCAAAAATTGTAAAAAATGACTTACATGGTGAGACAAGCTGAAAACCATGAAACCATTGAACACTATCTAACCTAAAGCTTCCCATGAAGCTACTACACCCATGGCAATCCAGAATAGCCATGCTCCTTGCTAAGAATACCAAGAACACAAGATTTTTATTTAATTTTCTATTTTTCTCTATTTTTTTATGATTTTTAATTTTAAAAACTACAACTGATTAAATGGTTTCTAAAAGCTTCAACAAGCTTTTTAAGGAGCTTACATGACCTAAAGAGTCCATTAAATCAACTACAAACAAGGAAATTTAAATGACAAGAAATTAAAGACAATTATGAAAAACTTGAATAATAAAAGAGACTTGTATTTAAACTGAGAACATAATTCCATTACACTACATTAAAGCTGTAATGGAGTGTTGCAGGGTGTTTTACAGGGTAGGGGTGATGGCAGGTTGTAGGTGTGATACGTGTCCTTCCCTAAGGTAAAACTGAGGAGTGGGTTTTGTTGTGGGGTTAACAGGTAGGGGTGAGGTGGAAAAGGAGGGTGCAAGTGGTGAAGGGATGGTGGATGGTGTAGCAGAGGTGAGGTGTTGTGAGGTGGAGTGGAGGTTGGGGATGGGTCAAACGGTCAACGACCGTTTTATTAATAAAAAGGGAGTTGGGCTGGGAAGTGTTGGGCCTGGGAAGGGTTTGGGTTTTTATTTGTTTTGGATTTAAGGAATTGGATTTAAGGTTTATAAAGGGCCGGTTTGGTTTATAATTAATTTGAGCCCAAGGACTAATGTTGTAAATTAATGAAACTTTAGGGACCTGATGTGACAAGCTTCCAAACTTCATTTTAGGGATCACACCTGTCAAATAACATTAGTACAAGGACTAAAATTGTAAATTTCCAATTTTAAACCTTAAAGGACCATTTATGTAATTTTCTGATTTTTGAAGGGTTAAATGTGTAATTCCCCAAAAGTTAACAAAATGTTCCAAATTGTAAATTATGAATAGTACAAGGGTGTTATTTGATAAAATTCTATTTTAAAACACCCAGGGACTAATTTTGCCAATTTTGAAACTTAAGGGGTAAAAGTTGTCATTTTGTGTAAACTTTTATCCAGGGGTCATAAGTGAACATTTTTGACTTCCCAAGGACTAAAGTTGACTTTTCATTTCAAAACAAACTTCCAGGGACTAAAACTGTCATTTATGAAACTTGGGGGACCTGTTTTGCCATTTGTGCAATTTTGAACTTCAAGGGTAAAATTTGTCATTTCATGATTCCTGGGGGACTATTGTTGACTTTTCTTCAAAATGATTTTCCCAGGGACCATTTCTGACATTTCTTGAAAGTTCAGGGACTGATTTTGCCAAGTGTGCAAACTTTGCACGTTTTCCTTTGTTTTCAGTCCTTTTGCACCTGAAACATATAAAAACACAATTCAAAGATATTTATAGTATTTTGTGGTATTTCTGTGTGTTTTTTAATTGTTTTCGTATTTAAAATGGAACAGAAATGATGAGTTTTTAAGAACTCATCAGTCGTTCACACGTGGCGGTTCCACCATCGGTGGTCCACAACGTCTCATAATGAGTAGTTTTACAAAATCATGGATAAATTGTCATAATATTTAATTTCAAAACAAAGTCAATGAAATATTATTACCCGTTACACTATTTGCCCTAACACGTGAGTGCATGGGTTCTAAAACTAGTTACATTAATACACAACATCATATGTCTAGTACGATCGCATAAGTTTGGTTCAACGTCATTAACAACTAACATTAATGGTTAATTTCAAGAATGAAATATAAAAATTAAGTTTAGGTCACAAATATCAACCATTTTTTCAAAGTTCTGTCTTAGTGCGTGAATTATATATCATTAAATGCAACGAACTTTAATAGGTGTGGAATATGCACAGTTTGATAAATTGTCACGTTAAAAATAATGACATGTATCAGTTTTTCTTGTATAGCAACACATCAATATGTGCATATTGAAATATTTTATGAAAGTTCGTTGCAATTAATGATACGTTTTGTAGTTCACGAACCTAGACTGGACTTTTAAAAAGTTCGTTGCGATTTGATGACCTAAACCCTAATATTTATAGAGACTACACTTCAGAAAAAATTTGTAAATATATAGTGTATGAGTTAAGATTAACATAGTCCATAAATTCAGTAAAGATTCAATGAACAAATCATACTCATTTATTTTTTTCATCAAAAAAAAAAAAAAAAAAAAAAAAAAAAAAAAAGAAAAAAAAACCCCACTTATCACCTTAAAAAAATAAGATAACTTGCAAACTTTAAATCATTAAGTGATGAAAAATACACAATCGCGATGAGAATTTTTTATCTTTCAGTAGAGGGCACTTCGATATACTTTTGACATTTGTTTTTTCAATTTTTTTAGTGTTGAAATTTGCGACTGAAAAAAACACATGTGATTTGTTCTTTTAAAATTCACGCGTGATTTTCATAAATCACATGTGATTTCTAAAATAACAAAGCAAATATGATTTTATAAATCACATGTTATCTTTCCAGGCGTAAATTTTAACATTCATAGAAAAAATTCGAAAAAAAGTTCGTCAAAAGTATATAGATATAAAAAGAGGATTTAATTCTTGTCGTGATAGTGTAATTCGTTTTACCTAACGATTAACAGTTTGTAAGATATTTAATTTAAAAAAAATGAAAGTGATTTTTTTTTTTAATGAAAAATTGAATGGCTAGGATTTATTGATCGAATCTTTATAGAATTTGAGTTATATATTGAACTTTTCTTTATAGTTTACTAGCTTATAGACCTGTTGACACCGGGTTATTTTTTAAAGAAATAGAGAAAATGAGATGATAAGAAAAGTAATAACGTAAACATGTTCCATTTAAATTATGAAACAAAGAATGAGACAATGCGTCCATTATCAGATAAGAAATTGCTTCTGTTACAATTACACTAACAAACGTCCAAGTTTGGGGTGTCCAAAATTGATTTTCATGAGTAGCAAAATGAGATGATAAGAAATGAAAGAAAGAATGAGACAATGCATTAATTATCCGATAAGCAATTTAGTTTGTTACAATTATACTAACAAACGTTCAAGCATTGGCGATTATAAAATTGATTGTCTCGAACATAAAATGATTTGTGTGAGCGCCTATCGATTCAAAACCCAATCCTTGCCGTGATGATAGACCTTCAACTACTTCTCTATACGTCATAAAAAGCTAATAATGAGAGATAATAAGAAAACAACAAACGTAAACATGTTCCATTAATATATGATCTTTAATTATATGCGTTAGACGAAGTAATTTTCAACCTCGATGGATTGTTTTTTCTTTTAACCGTCAACTAATAATGAGAGATAATAAAAAAACAACAAACGTAAACATGTTCCATTAATATATGATCTTTAATTATATGCGTTAGACGAAGTAATTTTCAACCTCGATGGATTGTTTTTTCTTTTAACCCTTGAGACAAACACATACAAATACACATGAAAACACCGGATGTTCTAAAAAAAGTTAGCCTTTGACAACCTTTGTTCTTAGCTTTTGTTTATAATTATAGCAAAATTGTTAGTCATAAAGTTTTAGTTATCAACATGTAGTTGTAAAAGTAAAAAAGAAGGCTATTAGTTTTGAAAAAGTATTAATATGAAACAGATATAAAACAACACTACAAGTAAATGTGATGCTACATTGTTTCAAATGGACAAAGCAAATAGAGCTAAAGTGTGTATAGTTAACTTTTACTAAATCCGTTGACCGTGCTAGTTAGTGTTAAACCTGAAACAATTGCTGACTTTCGAAACACTTTTAATATACACACCGATCACCATGAGCTAAAGTGTGCATAGTTGTGCCTTGCGTATAAGATTATAAAAATATTTCCCTTAGTCGTTTCAAAAGATACATAAACTTGCACAAAGAAAAATATATGAAATATTAATTAATAGCAACCACTTTAGTCAAGCAAAAGGGCATACTACACACATGAACAAACCAAACTCAAACGATCTAACGGAAACACCAACATATAGGGGGAATAAAATATATCGACAGTAGATAAAAAGTTCTCAAATACAAAGCAAAATTTGATGAGTATTATCAGGCAACGGCTTCCACTTTTCAATGTTAACTTTTAGCGAAAGGTTTCCAACAAACGTTTTTTAGTTCATGATCCATCACCATCGAACTCCATCATGTCAGCATCTTATTTTCTGCTTGTAATTGGGGCTTCTTTCAACGGTTGCAAGCAGCGTGTTATCCCCCATGTCAGAATGAACAGCTGCGTCATCACGCTAAAATAGGATTTAAATAATTTGTAGAAGCTTTAAAAAAAAATATTAAAAATAAAATACTGACAATAAAAGAGTCTTGAATGTAACAAATGTTACCACCTCTTGTGAGTACACGACTCAACAACATACTTGTTCATAAGGTTTGATAGAAATATTAAGAATTTAGCTATTAAAGAAACAACTTTAGTTATTAAAGCTACAACTAATTAAGAAGGTTGTATGCAAAGTTCTAAACTGTTAATTTATTACCTCCTTAGCCCACAAACATAGAATGCTACCTCCTTAACACTCATGATGAATCCACCAACTCCGTCTACATATATAGGGCACAACATTCGTAATGGTTATATATTGATACTGCATTATTCATTAGTATTACAATAAGGGGTATATAATGTTGACAGTCGAAATGTGTGTAAAAGTTGTTAATCAGTCATGATCTTTCGATATGTTTTGTCATAACACATAAGCATGAAATTCATATTATGCCATGTAAATGGGATTAATAACTTTGGGGTGGGTCTGATGGTAATTAATGTGTAGGCCATTGGTCAAGATTAAATTCGAGAAATTAAATCCTTGTTTACTTGGTAGCGACCATGATTTTTATTTTGATCAAATTAACTGACCCTTTTACACAAAAAAAATGAAATTAGTACGTGCTAGGTACTTGAGCTCGGAAAAATGATACATATGCATTAAAAGTAACTTCGTTAATAGAAGGGTAACATACTCTTTGTTGGGGGAGTGCCGCTAACAACCCATGTATTAGTAGCAATAGAGGCCTGAACTATAAGGCATACAAATGAAAATGTTTGTCAGTCAAATATTTGGAACAAATAATTAATATGGGATTTAACTTTCAAAAATTGTACCTTTAGGACTTAAGAACTGGATGACAGTTTCGTCCTTGAAAATGTTAACTTCTTCAATTGCTGGAATTTTATTTACTCCTATTCTCTTCAAAGTGCTTTGCAGCCTCTTGTCATCAGTAATGGTTGTCTTGTATACAAACTTCTTCTTTCTGTAGCAGAACATAAACCTCCAGTTAGATCGCGTTAAGCATGTAACCATACACAAAATCAGGAGGCCCATTCAAAATATTTGTGCACAAAGATCAACGATTTATGTGTGCATTATACAAATAGAAAATAATAACTGAAATAAGTAATAATTCTATTTTACAGCCGCCTATCCAGAGCTGAAAGTCTTGGACCAACTTTTAAGGTCACTCGTTAGTGTTGTGACATACCTAGGTCGAGGGTCTTAATCATCTTGAATCATTAGGAACAACAGTTAGACATCCAAACTGCAACATGATAGAGGACAACCTAATAGGACCAAGCCATAAGAGCACTAAGACTCATATCAAGTTACCGACTAAACATTTATGCCTCGTTTTTTCACATATCAGTGCTACACCACATAGTTCTGAAATATTTAGATTCTTAAGTATAGTAAATCGTATATGGCTTATGTGTTTATTTGTTTCCCGTATTAATTACTCATATTTTCCGACATATGTAATCACTCTACTCCTCAAATTTAACTAAAATGATAATACAACCCTTGTAAACATAAAGAGCTCATAATCACTCCAACAACAGTAGTGACTAAAGGAATTCTTAAAAAAGAGCCCATAAGTCGTTCCGGTAAGCAGGTTGATAATGCTCATTTTTACTACTTTTTACCGTCATCTATGATCTATCTAACCTTAAACCCATTATAAACCAATTAGATTGAGGAGTTCTTACTATGTAACTTTTTAATAGTCTTGTACCGTTTTCGTACAAAATAAGCAATTCCAAAGAAGCACATTACCAGTGATCACAGTTACTTTATGCATGCTCAAAGAATGTATATCATCATGATGTTCCATCTGCATACTTTAATTCTTTTTATGAAGTGTGTATGGCATGTCTCCTGCCAAATGAAATTATTAGTTGCTAAAAAATTGGTAGAATATATACAGTAGCCACGACCAAGCGTGGCTAACAAAATTGGAAGAATCACAAGGGGCACTTTTTCCCATTTTGCGATAGTTAAAATACTTACTAAACAGTGCTTGGGAAATCATTGAACTTCGGGAAATACAAACCTTCATTCCAGACCTGCAATGATTGTCCATGGGTTGCGCACGTGAGAAAGAAAAAGCACATCAATTGCTTCGATAAAATCTTGTTTCCAACTGTGAAGGGCAGTGTCAGAAAGTTTAAATTAGTTTATTCTCTAAATTTTTGATGAAACAAAAGCACTTGTATATAAGCATATGAGTAGGTGCTTACTTTACAGCCTTTAGTCGTAATAAGCAATAAACGAAATATGCAATCCCAAACACTCCTAACTGACTTAACTGACTTGCATATGCGATATTTACAATATTATAATATCATACAACAGTCCATCCCCACAATAATTATTGTTTTAATATAGAGAAATTCGATAATATCTTGTTCCAACTGTGGGAGGCCATGTCATAAAGTTTTAATTAGTTATTCTCTAAATTTTTGATGCAATAAGCACTTGTATATAAGCATATGAGTAGGTGCCTACTTTACATCCTCTAATCGTAATAAGCAATAAACCAAATATGCAATCCCAAACAGTCCTAGCTTACTTAAATGACGTGTATATACGACATTTACTATATTATAATATAATACAATTGTCCATCCCCACAATAATTATTGTTTTAATATAAAGAAATTTGTGAGAAATTTGATTTTGTAAAAGCCTTTGTATATCAGATTGTATTATGAACAGCAAGTTGTTTTAAAACATGCCGAGTATGCACAAATTCAGATTGTATTGACCGTATCACAAAATATAACACTAAAGTGGGAGTCTTTTACGATTTGTAATTTTGGTGTTTGTTTTCGAAAACCCATTGCATATTCAAAACAAAACTACGAAAGTATAACGATCGAAATACCGCTAATCGTGTCAATCTCGTATCGAGGTCCATTATACTCCTTAAGCACATCTTGCACTCGAACACCATCCGTCTTCATCGACCTAAACACAAAAACCACAAAAGCTTAAATTAAATACTATCAAATTTAGGATCTTTATATTAAATTAAATACTATTGCATTTCAAGAACTAACCTTGAGATTTAGGGGGCCTTTGAGCTGCTGCATGGGCTAATCAGAGTGGGAAACCATACATTTCATCAACGCCTATGACCGTGTTCTATGACCTACAAAATAGCGATGTGTGGTCAAGTCATTTAAACTGAAGATGACTTACCAAAATGAGTCTCTAAATGCTTAAATTAGTCCTAACCAAACAATATGCGGAAGAATGAAACATTTTATTTGTTTTGACCCGCCCACCGGAATGGCTGGCTCTAATTTATCCGTTATTGAACGATCATTTTTGCTTAAAGAATTTAGAAACGCACCTGTAAAACGTGGTTCTTCCACCTGACACTTCATTTCTACATTCAGCTTCAATAGTTGGTCTCCAGAAAATTACCGCTCCCTGCCTCAGGCTGCAAAATAGATAGGGATAGAATATAATTACTACTTTATGCATTAGGCTGCAATTCGAAAGTTAAAGACTTGCACTGAAGATGAGCTCATGTTTTGTATAGCCAAGACAACATGTTTTACTACATGTACTAATAATGCTTACCGTTAACTGTTAACAGGCATAAAGATAAGGCTGCAAATGTGTTAAGTTGCAGCGAGGGCTATTTGTTATCGATGCGTGTATGGTTTTTGGGCTGTAATTCAGCAGCCTAATGGTAACTGAAATGACGCAAACAGTTTTTAAATGTGAAAAAGACCTTACTTTCAGTAATATTGTGCACAGAGTTGATGTTTAAATGACTGGTCATTGTCAATGCAGCACTATCAACAGAAGCAATTGCTCGTCATATGGATGCCGGTGGTCGAATCGTGTGTAACATCATAATTATGAACCACCCCTCGAGCAAAATCAAGCACCTTTACTCCACTGTGTGCTGCTGCAATGGCATAATAAATATTTTAACCAATACCCGATGCATTAATACAAAAAGATGTGGAAATTGACTATGCAGTAATCTGTTGGTAACTAAAGGTATACATTAGCTTGCCTGCAATTGACGATTTTCCATGATTACTCTGCACAGTTAAACTTGATACACATTTTTCAACCACTTATCCGCACCAGCTGAAAAGCAAAAACGTTATAGATTCCGTTGACATAAATTGTCTGTTGTGGAACATAAATGAAAAACAGTGAATGCAAGAAAAAAAATTAAACAGGGTTGTTGGTCAAATTGAGTTACCATTATCGGCTTAGCCTTTAATGGTAATGCTAAGCCGATAATGGCAACTCATTTGATAAGCTAACAAAGTCCTTTTTCTCCAGTATCAATAAAAAGATGTAATAATCAATAGACCATGCCACTTAAAATGATTTTTAAGGATAAAAATGGAGTTTCTCATTAATGACGAAACAAACTCATGCCTTGTTTGATCATTTGAATATAGTTTATCACCCTCATATATTGTTCTTTAAAAGTTACTCATTTTAAGTAGTTTTCTAACCTGTCAAACCCATCGATTTCAAATGGATCAACAATGGAAACACCAACCTAATAGTTTTATCACACTTAAAACACTTAAATAAAAGGGTCAATTGCTCAAACTCTACCCAAGCTTTTTTAATAGTAAAACTATATTTTAAGACTCCATTATTCACTTAAAAGTAGAACACTTAGTCAATACCATAGCCTAAATGACCATCATATTCACTTTTAATGAATAATTAACGAATAAATCACCTATCTAAACCTCAAGTAATTTTGAATCAATAAAATCCCGTGATGCACATTCTTTTTAATCGTCTTGTTAAGAAGGTGAGTTACCATTTCTTGTGGATTTTGTTCTTGTGGTCCCTAATATATTTGTTACCTTTCTAAAAAAAAGGGTCCCCTGATGCAATCACATGTTGACTCGTAGTCATATCATGTCACTATCTCACTATTCGGCATCAGTTGCACAAAATTGAATATTACTAAGATCAAAGGATATACCTTCAATGAATTCAAGCTCATTAGCTTCTCCGAGTAATGTTTGACTTCGTACTTGGCGGAAAGGAAATAACATTCTTCAACCTCCATAAACAAACACACTAATAAGTAATATCAGATGGATATCGAAAACATCTAAAACTTTTTGGTTAGAAAAGAATGCAATTTGCCTATATGCTATCTTCCACTCTTTTCGGGGATATGAGGAAATAAACAAAAATACAGAAAAGTAAAAACTTACAGTTCCTTCAAGCATCTTTATTGATGCCTGCTGCACAACCTCACCCGAAACATCTATGCTAATGTTAAGAATCTCAGCCTATGGATATGAGGAAATAAACAAAAACTTAAAAGGATGGTACATATAAATTCTAACACTGAACAAAATTTAAGCGAAACCTTCTTTGTAATCTTGTCAAATTCATCTATATAGGCGTTGCGCAGATGATTACCTTCCATATTTTCCTTTCACTTAAGAATTTCACCGAACATCTTCTATGTGGCTTTCAAGAACTCAAAAGTATCAAAATCTACATGTAAGCATATTTAAAAAAAAAAAAAAAAAAAAAAAAAAAAAAAAAAAAAAAAAAAAAACTAACTAATACCAAATTTATTAAACAAAATTCAATTGTAATAATACAAAATCATAACAGCAAAGAAGCCATATAATTATAATTTACTAACACAAATACGGAGTAAGAAGATAAAACAATATAATTGTAATTTTGCAACTAATAATTCGAAACCCAAAGCGAAAAGCAATAATATAAATCAAACCGATTCAATACAATTGAAACTTACCGAAATTATTGGGTGGAATTCAAGATAATTCATGATGATTCAGAAACTGGTTGAATCATTTTTTTTTTTTTTTTTTTTTTTTTTTTTTTTGAATCAATGATTTTTAAACTGAATTTAGGATATGATTGATGATGAGGAGCGTGGAGAAAATGATGTAACTGAATCAAAGCGTGGAGAAGAAGCTGTCTTGATCACCCTTTACTACTTTCCCATCATAAACCACTGCATCAAACCTCTTGTACATCTGATCTAAATAAGGAAGAACATGTATGAATATTAATTGGGTTTTTAATGCGGGTCGCTTAGAAGGCTTGTAAAAAACCTTCGTTTATTAGATAATATAGATATAGATATAGATATAGATTGTTACAAGAACGACTCAAATGCAAGGTTGAATAAGACATGAAAAAAGGTTATTGTATTAGACTAATAGGTTGAAAATGGGTTATTAGATGAAAATGTTAGTTAAGAATCAACTATTGAAGATTGAAAACATGTGAGGGAGTGTAGGTTAAAATTAAGTAGTTTTTTTTTTTTTTTTTTTTTTTTTTTTTTCTAAAGCAAAGGAGCTAAAAAACTGTTTTGAGATTTTAAAATAATTGATGCATTAGATATGCTCTAAATGTATGGTAACCAATTTCGCTGAAATGTAAATGGCAGTAAAAGAGAAAGATTCGTCTAACAAGTACCTTTTATGGTGTACTATACGAATACCCGTGTATAGCAACGAGATTTTATATTGGTAAACTTTTATAATTGCATTGTTATTCATTTCAAACAATTTGTCCTTGATTAAATAGCTGCATTAAAATTCCCTCCCCAAAATCCAAAAAAAAAAGCATGACAACTTTTATTTTTAATGTAGTTTCTAAAAAAAGTAATTATATATACTTTTTTTTTAATGTTCTACCAACACTAATAATTTCTAAAAATTTATGCACAAATTTTATTATACAAGACACCATATATATATATATATATATATATATATATATATATATATATATATATATATATATATATATATATATATATATATATATATATATATATATATATAAAAGTTGTCATGCATTTTTTTTTTTGAATTTTTGGGAGGGAATTTTAATGCACCTATTTAATTAAGGAAAAATTGTTTGAAAGGGTATTTTGATAATTAAATATTATTAACTTTTAAGGTTTTTATTTATTTATTTATTTATTATGTAAGTCTACTTTTAGCAGTCACATCGCTTCAGTGTCATATCAACTTTCTATTTTCCATCACTCTCACTTTTCACTCTCAATAGTTCACACAACCTCACCTTTCAACCTGTTTTATTTATTTATTAGAATACATACTTTTATACAAACATACTTCACTAAATACTTATACACACTCACAAACTAAATAACAAATAATAAAAATATTTGGGGCACACAATTGCACGTTTTCATATAAGGTGAACGTCTCCGTAGGTTGCCTTCATTTTTGCCCTCGTGCGGCACCTCACTTGCTCCCAACACGCTTGCCGTCGTGACTCGCCCATCACAATTGATTGCTTGCCGCTTATTGTCAGCAACAATCTAAAGTCTTAAATCAAACTTAATGCCATTTACGGATTCATGGACAAAAACAGGACTATTGCACAATTATTTTATAAGTATAATAACTAAATAATATTAGACACTTATTTCGATACACTGAATGCATTTAAAATGCATGTAAGAAAAATCAATTTTTTTTTTTTTTAAATTCACACTATATTGAGAAAATTATTGGTGCTACGGGACTCACGGAATCACGGGTTCCGTCCTTGTACGGATTGTATGAACAAGTACTTCATGAAAGATGGTCGTGTTGAAAACCTGTAAGAATCTTAAATGCGTTTGACAAAATGAACGTGCATTCATGGTAGAGGTGCACATCCAAACCGGTTAACCGAACCGCGACCGCTAGCGAACCGAAAAACCAAACCGGTCAAACCCGGTTTTGACCCAAACCGGTCCGGTTTTTCCCTAAACCGCCGATTTGGAACCGGTTAGGGGTTTCAGAAAAACATCCGGTTTGAGGACCGGTTTTATTAACCGGATAGATAAACCGGTTTGGGTTAACCGGTTTGGAACCGGTTTGTGTGTAGGGGCCCCATTTTTTTGGAATTTTTGAAATTTGAATTCAAACCTGACATCTTACAATAATAACAATAGTAACTAGTAACGTGGGGGGACATGCTTTTACTTTATTAGTCCTAAAATTACCATTTTACCATTTTTATTTAGTATAAATTGATGTATTACTTATTAGTTTTCATCACATTCACAAAGCAAAAAACACTCTCAAAATTATTAATGGATAGTTCAACTTCAAACACCACCACCCACACCACCGCTGCTGGTTCATCAAATGTACCAACGGTTGTCGAAATTTTACCATGTAACCGTGTCAACGATCCTTGGGATCACTTCAACTACGTCCTAATGTCGGACGGCAAGAAAAAGGCTCAATGTAAGCATTGCTTTAGTATAATGTCGGCGGGTTCCAACTCGACGTTGAGGGCTCATATCAACCAGAAGTATTGCAAGGCACTAAAAAATACTCCGGAATCGGGTCAATCTTCTATGGCTCGTGACGGGAGTATTTTTGCATACGATCATGAAGCAGTCCGTCAAGCATTTGCCGGTTTGGTGATCAGAAGAGGTTTGCCGTTCAACCATTGGGACAACGAGGATACGACGGAGGTGATGCAGACTCATGTCCAACCAATGTACACTCATGTAAGCCGTATGACTCTAAAACGTGATGCAATGAGCATGTGGAAAGCGGCCAAACAAGAATTAATTTTTTTTTTTCAAAATTTAGATTGTTGTGTTAGCATGACAACGGATGTTTGGTCCGCTCCTCATGGTTCGCCATATTCGTACCTTTGTGTTACCGCACATTGGGTTGAACCCGAAAGTTGGCTAATCATGAAGCGGGTCATATCATTTGAAGATTTTCCGGTTCCTCACACGGGTGTTGCGTTATTCAAAATGTTGAGAAAAGTTTTTACTAAATATCATTTGCAACAAAAAATCTTTTCAATTACGTTGGATAATGCTAGTAACAACACCAATTCAATGAGTAGATTGAAAATGGAATTTGAGCCACCTTTGAATGGCGATTTTTATCATTCTCGATGTGTTGCACACATCATAAACTTGGTTGTGCAATCGGGATTAAACCATCCCGTAATGCATCAACTGAAAGATTGTTTTAAACAAATGTTGCATGAAATTTTCAAAAAGGGTCCTAAAAGATATAACGCTTATGTTAGGCTGTGTAAGAAGGCGAAAAAACATTGGTTGTCACCCAATTTAGATTGTGATACAAGGTGGAATTCCACTTATATCATGTTCTTAAGTGCTATAAGACAAAAGGTGACTTTACAATATTTTCATGACCAATTGTCACAAAAGGGTTATGTTGTTCCATTTAATGTCGAACATTGGGATACTATTGAAAGATTAACCCGATTACTCGAAGTTTTTTACAACGCCACAAAAAAATTATCGGGAGTTTATTATCCAACATCCCATTTGGTACTCGAGCAACTTTACTACATGTGTTCAAGTTTGTCATCATTTGAATTAAGTGGTGGTGTATTTTCAAACATGGTTATACCAATGAAAGACAAGCTCATTAAGTATTTTGAATCTTTGCCACCGGTAATTACTTGTGCGGCCGCATTAAATCCATGTTATAATGTATGCGGGGTAGAGTTACTTATTGAATCGATTTCAAATGATTTGGGGTTAACCGCGGATAAAGTGAACTTTGTTGAAGATGCACAAAATGAGTTTAACAATTGTTTTAAAAGTTTGTGGAATTATTATTTTGAAAAATATGGGAACCCGGCTCCTTCTACGGATGATGGGTCTTCATCATCGAGGTCGTCGCATAGAGGGAATCCGATTCAAGGCTTGTTACAAAAGTTAAGAGAAAATCCCAACAAAAAGATAAGGAGTGATCGTCTCCAAAACAATGAATATACAAGGTATACCGGAACCGATTTTATCTCATGTATTCCGGCTGAGCAACAAGTGGACTTTGATGTTTTGGCATTTTGGAAATCAAAGGAAACAATGTTTCCCGTTCTATCCAAAATGGCTCGGGGATCTTTTTAGTGTACAAGCTACTTCGGTAGCTTATGAATCCGCTTTTTCAACAAGTGGAAGGGTGCTCTCAAACAGAAGAACAAAGCTCACACCGGCTTCTTTGGAAATGTGTATGTGTTTGAAAGATCATTTGGACGCAATCAAGCGAAGACAACACAAAACAAGTCTTGAAGACCCATTAGAAATGGAAGGAGGGGTCTACGAGGTAGAGGTGCAAGAGGGTACCTGCGAGTTGCTTTCCGATGAAGAAATAAGAGAAGATGAAGCTGCTGCCGAGTCTAGGAGGTCCGTCGATTTCGAATCCGAGGAAGAGATTTACGAGTAGCTTTTCCTTTATTATGTTTATGTATTATGTGTGTTTCATTTCCATGTGTGATGTATTTCCTTTCTTTGTATTTCCTTTCAGTATTAGGTGTGTAAGGGTGTTGTATTTCGATGTATCACGTTCTAAGTTTATGTATTATGTGTGATGTATTCCCGTTCGAATTATTAAATAAAAGTGTTTGTGAAATATATGTGATTTTTTTTATGTATTAAATAGAAGTTACTTTGTGTAAATGACGTAAAACGGACAAAATAATAATAATAATAATAATAATAATAATAATAATAATAATAATAATAATAATAATAATAATAATAATAATAAACACAAAAAAAAAAAAAAAAAAAAGGTTAACCGGTATAAAACCGGTTTTAAAACCGGTCCCAAACCGGTTAAACCGGTCCAAAAAGTTCAAATTTTGCAAGGCGGGAAAAAAAATATATAGAGGTTAACCGGTTTTAAAACCGGTTCAAACCGGTCAAACCGCCCATTTAAAAAGTTTCAAAAAGTTTGTGCTAATAATTTTTTGCATTGATTGCTTCTGAATATGTCAGATACGTTTCAAAAAAAGGTTGTGCTAATAAGTTTCAAAAAGGTTGTGCTAATAAGTTTCAAAAAGGTTATATGATTGCATGTGTCCTAATATACTATAAATAAATATGTTGTGTAAATTTGTAAATTTGCAAACCGAAAGTAAATCACAAATGGCAAATCAAGGACAGGAGCCAATTGAACCAATTGCACCGCCATCACCACCGGTGATTGTTGAGATTTTACAATGGAACCGTAATGATCCAACTATTACGAATAACTTGAACTACGTCCGAATGTCGGATGGCACGAGAAAGGCTCAATGTAAGCATTGCTCTTTTTTAATGAATCCCGTTTCCAAATGTGCATTAAGGGCTCATTTGTTCAAGTATTGCTCAGCACGAGAAAGGCTCAATGTTTGATCTTGTATTTCTTTAAGTGTATTTTCGTTGTATTAAATAAAAGTTGAATTTTATTCAGTTTACTTTGTAATTTCCACCTAAACTAAAATAACTAACATAAGTCATAACATTTAAAACACGAATCACATTAAACGTTAAAGTTAAAACACGGATTACATTAAACGTTAAAGTTAAAACATGAAATACAAAGTACGATTAATAGAAACTACGATACGGTAATTAAAATAAAACTACGAATTAATAAAATGAATCATCGGAGACCCAGCCATCCTCCTCACTCGAAGAAGACTCTGATGGCTGATGGCCTAACCCCAAGGCCCATCGGTGTGGTGCTTCTCTGTTTAACCGCTCCCTACGAGCATTTTCCCGAGCCGTACGAGCAGCTGCCTCACGTTCTTCAGCTTCTATAGCCTCTCTTATGACTTGCATATCTTGCTCAAAGAGTTCTTCATCAGTCAACGCTCGTTGTTCCACCGGTGGATTGTTTACCGGTTCATTCTCAACTGGAGTGTTTTGTTGTTCATTTTCATTTTCTGCAGGTGGTGGAGTGTTCACAATCACCACCGGTTCGTTTGGAGGACTTGGGAATTGTTGTGAGAAATCTTTGTGAGGACTTGGGAATTGTTGCGAGAAATCTTTGCGAGACATTGAATTTTTCGTTTTTTAGAAGTGAGAACTGATAATTATGTGAATGGGACAATGGGTAGTAAGTATACTAGTATTTATAGGCCCAAAAACGAAAAAAAAAAAAAAAAAAAAAAAAAAAAAAAAAAAATACAAACCAGTCCAAACCGGTTAACCTCGACCAAACCGCATATAACCGAAACCAAACCGGTTCGGATAGGTTTGGGTTTTTTCCTCTCGAGGCCGGTTTGGAACCGAACCGGTTAACCGCCCCGACTGGTTCTTGACCGCGTTGACTCAAACCGGTCACACAAACCGGTCTGGGTAAAACCGAACCGGTTAACCGATTTGTGCACCTCTAATTCATGGCATGGCTGACCTTCTGTAGTTGAAACCTTGAAAAATAATAACAAAATAAAAAAATAAAATAAAAGGTCCTAAAATTGATATGCCACATGCGTAAAGTTATGATATGGTTTTTATTCCAGGGGAAAAAAAATAGTAAAAGTAACGCATGAATAACCACTAAGCATATAGAAGATCTTTATATTCATACGAATTTACATTATTCAGTCAATGATATATTGTTTACGGCTAAGAGCAAGTTCATATTACTATTAGCCGTTTTCTTCACCTTGAACTGAGTAATTCTTTTTAGTTTTTACACTCATCCTGAATTATACTTATGGCCTTAGAGGACTTAAATCTAGAACCGCTAGGTTAAAAGCCATTTCATAAGTCGGACCGACCATTCATCGATTTTGGGAAAAATTTCAAGACATAACGAAAAGTTAAGTCTATAAGATCGTCAAGTGTAATTATACAGTTGCTACTTAATAGTAGTAGTGTGTGTTTTCATTAGTAATATTAAATTATCAAGTGTATAGATCTGTTTTTATTATGTTTTCTTGCTTAAAGTCTAAAAAAACTTATAACTTGGGCCACTGATTTCGGGTTATTAACGTGATTTACTTATAACTAGCTACAGGCTTACAATTTGGGCCTTAGGTTAATTTGCTTCGACCATGGGGCAAGCTAATGGGCTTACATTCCTATGCAATTTTCATTCCAAAAGAACCTTTTTTATTTATATATATATATATATATATATATATATATATATATATATATATATATATATATATATATATATATATATATATATATATATATATTTATTTATTTATTTTTTTAAGAATACAAATTTTATTCTGTAGCTGGAAGATTTATGATGGAAAAACTTGTATTGTCATCCTAATCAATTATTGAAACATAAGCTCGTATACGCTTCAATTGCTTTATTAAATGAGAGCTTTAAAATTAAAGCACAACTAGTCTTCGAATATGGTAAAGCCTAACAAAGTACTACAGTACTTAAATGGAGTACTATATTTGTGAAAGCCATGATACACAAATAAATCAAAGAATCGTTTAGACGCGTTTTCATTCCACTTTATTATTACTACATTTGGCACAAACAAGCTTTCTATGCGCTTTCTAACATTGGTTAGGTTAAACAACCTACTGAAAACCATGTGAACTTTCAACAAAGTAGCAATACATACGCGATAAGATGAAAGAAAATGTAACGACATTTACATGTCAAATGTCCGAAAACACTTTACATGTTACCTGCTCTCTACAAGAAATTTCGTAGAACGATACGAAGCTTTGAAACTTTTGGTTGTTCATTTTGCAATTTCTAGTACATTTTCAGAAGGGCTTTGATTTCAACGACATTAAACCATAAAATGGACTTGGATGGTTCTTCAAGCATCTAAAGTTTACAAGTCTCTTTTTCAAAAGCAATATTCTATGTAATATGGTCCAGTGATATCACTAAAATCTATATTTGGTTGTTTGATGGAAAGTTCAAACAACATTTACTTAAGTAATACTAAACATCAAAATATTTCAAAAGTCGAGATATCTTGTCAACATCTTATTACTTTTATTTGCCTAGTTCTAGTTAAAAATAAAAAAATAAAATAAATAAATAAATAAAAACAAAACAAAACAAACACTATTGGAAGTGACTGTAAGATGAGTTGGAATTTTCAGGGTATAACGTCTAAAAAAGTTAGATAAATTTGAGACAATAATTTTGGTTTTTTCATCCCATTAGCAATGAGGATACTTTAGACGTTAATAAGTATATCCATGAAATTACACTAACGTGTGATCTCCGTCATTCAAAAATGGTTATTTGGTGCCTGTCTAGTAAATAAAGCGAAGGGTTGATGAAACTTAAGCATGTGAGTTCTAAAAAATCATGGAGTTGATATCAAATACAAGCAATTTAAATCAAAAACAATGTTACGAGGCCACTTGTTAGACAAAAAATAATAATAATAAATAATTATTAGATTGATTATAATACTAAAAACATAATCGACATACGCTTACATGTTATTAAGTATATGCACGAAATTAAAAAATGACACACATAAACATTTATATTCAATGAATTTGAATTATGTTAAAATATCAAATCAAACTACTCAAACAATAAGATTATCAAATAAAATTGACCATATTTTTAAACCCGGGCATATATTGTTGAAATAATGTCATTAGTTATAGTTATTTTTCCCGACTTAATCCATGTTTAATAACTCTGGCGTACACGGGTTAAAAACTAGAATACAAATAACGATAAATAATTTAATTATAATACCAAAAACCTGTAAATACATGAGATTATAAGTATCAAAATAAAATGACTTTTAAGTTCACACCAAAAAATTTAGTTAAAATATTATTATTAATTTTCTTTTCATTTGATCATAACTCTTTTGTTGTATCATATTTTTAAATTTATGTCTTTTTAGTGTATCATATTTAGTTGTGTGTATTATTTTGAACATTTTGCTTCTACTCAGATTAATAATCGTATGTAAACAGTAGGGAGGATGATAAAATAAAATACACAATTGTAATATAATATATCAAACAGACGAATTTTAAAATTATGATACCCCATAAAAGAAAAAGTTTATTGGTAAGGGGCTCTTCCTCATGTGAGAGTTCTCGAGTTCGAGTCTTCTCATGGTTGTTTCCTCCTTTAGAAGTATGAGAGTGGGCTCTCACTAACTACACTAACTATATCTGTACTAACCAAGCCGTTCTAAATAAATAAATAAAATAAAATAGTATGTTCAACAAAATTAATAAAAGTTACAAATTAAATCAAGAGTTAATTACTTAAATCGTCCCTATGGTTTGGGTATAACAAAAACGATCCTTTTACTTTCTTTTTCCCGGATCTTCTCCCTGCGATTTTGACCCGTAACGGGTTTGGTCCCTTAACCATTTTTTCTATTAGTTTGACAGTTAAGGATGGTTGAAATGACACTAATACCCTCGTATGTTTAGTGTGTAGTCCCTGTGGTTTGTCTCGTATCACATATTTAGTCCATAAGTTTTTTTTTTTTCAAAATTTTTTTGAAATAATAAAAATCTAGTAAAAGTTTGTTTTGTCAAAAAATTTTATAAAAAATAACTCCGTCAAAAAGTATTCAAAAAATTTTAAAAATTGAAAAAAATAAGAAAAAAAAAAAAACACTTATTAGAGACTAAATCTGTGATACAAGATAAACCACAGGGACCACACGATTAAACATATGAGTGTATTACTATCATTTCAACAATCCTTGACTGTCAAACTAACAGAAAAAGAGGTCAAGAGACCAAACCAGCTACGGATCAAAACCACAAAAGAAAAAAACCGAGAAAAATAAAGTATAAGGACCGTTTTCGTTATACCCGACTAGGGACAATTTAAGTAATTCTCTTAAATCAAATACATTTGCAAACAATCACCCCTATAATTAATACTCCGTAACTGAATTAAAGAAAAACTTTAGCTATCGACCTAACGCCGCGTAAACCTTGAACAAAGCAAACTCCAATTTTCTTGGAGGATTACGGCACATGTGGGTCCGATTTTTCTTTTCTAACGCACCTGAAAAGATAGGAATTACGCGTAGAATAAAATAGGGTGAGCAAACGGATCGGATGGATCAGATCCAGTGGCAAAGCTAGAAAATTTTCAGTTGGAGGTTGGGATCTAATTTTTTTTTTCTAACGCTATTTTTCAGGTAATACCGAAATTTTGAGGGTCGAAACCGAATATACCGAAATTTTTCTACATGAAAACTATATACACCCTAGATCGCAAAAAAAATTTCGGGGGGTCGGGCGCCCCCTCCCCCCCCCCCCCCCCCCCCCCCGGCCCCTATGTAGCTGTGCCAATGACCAGACCGACAGACAAAACAGACTAGACCGGACCGAACCGAACCGAGCCGATCACATTCGGTTCGGTCCTCGGTATAGGCTTTTTGGTTAATTCGGTCTTTGGTCCGGTCGGTCCGGTCCGGACCGACCAAAAAACCGAAAAAACTTACCACGTATTTTACATTTTATACCATGTATTTTCACAATATATCTTACGAAGGTCTCCAAGGAGGTTTGAACAAATAGCCTATAAGTTGGTGGACACTCACATACCACTAAACCAAAAGTAGTGATGAGCACAGTATCAGATTGGTACCGAACCCGTACCGAATTGATGATACCGTTTTTTTCCGAGCATGAAATGGAGGCACTGGTACCGTACTGAACGGGATTCGGGTATCAAAACCGGTACCGGTACTCGGTACCGAGAAATCGATACCAATTCGGTTATTCCTGCTTTTTGTTAAACAATAAAAATTTTATATTTCATGCTAGTAACTTTCTCTGTAAACAAAAAAAAAAATGACAAAACGTGCATTTTTAAGTGATTTTCAACCACAACGTGTCAATATATGCAACCAATAATAAAATACATACATCACCAAGATAGTAGTAACTTACAAACGTTCAATAACTTATAAAATTCTACCAAAATCATATGAAATCATTCAAAATAAACAAATTAAACTATTTAAAAAAAAACATTTAATCTTGTGTAGTTGCAATCCCATTTTCTTTAGCGTTTTGCTTAGTAATCACATCCTTTTAATAATAGGTAGGGTTTAATTTTTGGGATGGTTTATAAAGGATCGTTAGTTGTCATTGTAGGTTTTTGGGACGTTTGGTTTCTTTCTTTATATTTTACATGACTATTCTTTGGCATAGAACGGGCTCAATTGGTGTTTGGATAAGTTGTTTAATTCATAAAGATGACTACTCAAATTACGGGAATTTTCCGGTGCTATCCCGTTTTGGTACTAGTACCGTATTAGTGGTAACGAGTTTTTTTGGCTCGATCCATAGTACCGGTCCAGTACCGTGTCTTCAGATTCGGTACTGTTTCGGTACGGTTCCGGTTCAATACCGAAATTCGGGTCCAAATGCACATCCCTAACCAAAGTCATTATGGGAAAGTTAATATTTAGGGAAGTAACAAGGGTTTTATAAAACATGTTAAGGCGCAAATTATAAACGCATACATTTTATTTATTCGAAAAATGTTACTTAATATATACCCCTTCCGTCTCAAAATTATTGTCAGTAGACAAAAATCACACAATTTAATAAAAGTGCGACTACTAAGATTTTCAACCACTCAAACAGAATATTACATCACTAAATTCCTTTTTTATTACTTAATATGGAAAATGAATAATTAATTTGAAACATTTCAAAAATGAAATGTTGACCATTATTTTGAGACGCAACAACAACAACAACAACAATAACAACAACAACATACCCAATCCCGCCGGAAATTTTGAGACGGATGGAGTATATTAATAAAACCATGTAACTAAATGGATCGCAAAGGCCCCGTAAAGGCCTGGCAAATGCTTGAGACTTAGTCATGCCGTCACGCTATGCCGCCACGCCGCCTTATGCCATGTCTTTTTGTAAACTCAATATATATGAAATATGATATAAATATATAAATATTTTCATATTTTGTGCCGCTTTATGACACGCCTTGTAAAGGCAAAAACTTCGCCTTGGCCACAATGACATGGGGCTTGGTTATGCCTACACGTGTAACAATTCGCAGTTTCAGGTTAATTTCTATTCCTGAAAATTTTACTATTCATGATTACTATTCACTTTACTATTCATCATCACTATTCATCCCCGAAATTTTTATTTCATATTCTCGTAGGTTAAATTATTTTAATGATAATCCGAGAGTTTGACACTCGTCGGATCATTTCTGCAAAAATCACGAAACCGTGTCCGAGAATTACTTTAAAGTTTAAACGTCATTTAGGCATCCCGATATGTCCCTTCAAAATCACAAACAAGAGAAATGTAAGTTTTTCACCTTCCATAACATTCTCAGTAATTTTGGAATTTTACGTTTTCTAGTTCAGCGTTTTACGCGAATTACGCGTTTTCAGCTTACGATTTCCAGTTTTAACAGCGTTTAAGCAACCCGATGAAACTTACCACTCATTTTATATTTTGTTATGGAGTCTAATGATAAGTTAAATCATTCCTACAATTTTCATATTTTTACGATACCCGGTTTTACGTTTCATGACTTAACGGCTTACCGTTAGCGATTATCGGGACTAAACTGACTCCGTAACTTATATAAGGCCAAGAATCATCCACCTAGTCCTTTCCCCTTGTCTATGAACATGTATAGGCTGAATCACCAAGGCCTTGGTGGCTTGGTGAGAACCATGGAACTATTATACACTCATGTGTTACATTAGGAGCCTTAGAAAGACTTATGGCCTAAAAACTAACATGTAGTTGTCATGTGTTCCATTCTAAGCCATTTATTCTTATATACTAACCTCCTCAAAACACTATAAAACCCTCCTCACCCCCTTTTAGTCGTTCATAACCTCTCGTACACAAACAGACTCCTAATCTTCTCTCTACTTCAAGTATTATTCAAGAAACACAAGGTTCTTCTCAATTCCAAAACCCTTGTTAAGTTTTGATTGATCCAAATTCAATTTTCTTCTATTTGATGATCTCCAAGCCATTCAAGAAGTATTCTAGTAGAAGACTTCAAGTGCTTTTCAAGTGATCCTAAGTTGGTGTCCAAAGATTGAAGAAGTTGAAAGCTAGGGTTCCTAAGTCCTTGTTCTTGTTCTTAGTCCTTGATTTCCTTTCTTATAGAAAGCCAAAAGTTGCAAGAAAGACTAACACACTCTCTTGATCAACATCATTTTCATGCTTCTTAGATTTCATTTATGTTATGTATGGTCTTTATGTTATGTTCATGATGTATAAAAATCTTTAAAACAAGTTATGTAACTATATGTTAACCTATGTTAAGTAAACAAGAAAACTAGTGACATATATTGAGAAATATGACCAAAATGATATAAACATGATATTGGAAAATTACATACTGTGGTAGAGGACATAAAAAGGAAAACATAACAATTTGAATCACCCAAAACGAGAAGATATGGCTAAAAGAAGTTACCAAAACTTTGCGGCAAAACTGTCTCAAAGTTTTTGTGACAGAACCTAAAACACGCAAAAAGAGGCCCTTCTGCTCCGTTTCATCAAAAAGTTAAAACACGAAAGTTGTCCGGAACGATGTTTTCTTCAAAAACTCAGGATCACGGGTCCATAAAACGCAAAATGAATGCTATTTTTCTTCGAATTCTTAACAGCGTCTTTTTAATACCCAAATGACCATGTATTGGTTATGGCTAAGTAAAACCAAGAGGTCTAATGACCTTAAATCCGAGACCACAGCCATGGCTAAGGCCAAGAATGAGTCTCAAGACCATGGTATCCATGACCAAAGTCACGGCAAAGCCACGGCTAAGACCTTATGGCTTTCTAAGTCGAAAACAAGAACTAAAGTGTTAGTCGTAACATAATCAACCAATTTGGATCTACTCCATCCAATGACCAAGAAACTTTACAAGTAATATCACATCCATACTAGACTTAGTAAACTCATAAAAGATAACAATCTTCATTCAAAATAAACTTTCCTAAGTTTATTCAACTTTCGGACATGTAGCTTTTAAAGAGCAAAAACATATATTTTCTATCAAATACTACAACACAATGGAGCTTCATGTGAGGGGTTTCATTTGGGTAAACGGATCGACGAGTTGCTGGATTTATGAATTAAAGTATCCTAGCTCCTCAAACGTTTACTGCACGACCTTTGAATTATGACGGCCCGAACGGCAGTACGAGATATACAAACTATACATGTTTCACAAACCATTTTTATACAACGACTTACACTAGATTCTAAGTACTACATCATAAACAATATGCAAGACATATATAGGCAATTCTTTATATTCTTTGACATTACTCCAAACCTAAGTCGCAACATTCTATTATAGGTTGCTCTTAGAGACTTTCGCGACTCGACTACCATTTCCACTACTTATTACATAACTCACGGTGAGTTCGTAGCCCCACTTTCTGTTGTTTAACTATTTTACAAACCCATGGGGGGATACATGCTACTATTTTTCTACTCGAACACAATGCTTTCTACTGTATGCTTACCCGACTATGTTTTATGTAAGATATTCATAATCATAAACATGTATGGTGTGGTATTAGATTCGATTAGAAGAAGAAGAGTTTAGAGAGAGAAAGTGGGTGCCTTTTAGAGAGAGAAACAAGATGAGAATATTAGATTAATGAAAGGTCCAACCCTCTCCCTTGGTGGGAGAGGGGTATTTATACAAAGAATAAAAAATCCCACACCCGGGCTGTGGATCAGGCATACAGTGGGTAAAGACTCGTCCTTCCTCCACGGTGTTACTTAAACTAATCTACGAACTAACTAAATATTAATAAGACTACGAGCTACTCAATGCTAATCTATACTCGGGGTGACCGAGTCTTTCATATGAATATTTATATTCCTAACAATCTCCCCCTAAGGGAGGTCACCCCGAAAAATACAAATTGAATTCTAGCATTCTATTCTTCGAATTGAATCTTCATAGCTCGTAGTCAGTGATTCTTCACAGTCATTAATCTTTGTGCTTCCAGCAGTTGACCTTTGATGACTTGATTAATGTGTTGGATGATCCTTGACATTTCTTCGAGTTTATCATCCAAATGGCTGTCTCCAAGTCATCTTTGTGCAGTATCATCTCCATGTGACGTAGACATTTTTGTATCGGCATGCTCACACTTTTCAGGATCATGATCTTCAGCATCAGAGTTGTGGAAGTATAGATGAAGCCCATTCAATGATCATGATTTCTTGATTAAGATGGCAAAGTGTGAGCATGGGGTGATGGATCAGCATCTTTTCAGCAATCTACTGCAACCGTCAGAAATTCCTGCAAGCAAACAGTTAGCAACAAATCATCCGGTACTTATAGGTTTGGAATTAGAGATTGTCTACAGCATAGTGTGAAGACTCCTTCTAACCCTTACCAAGACTGTTCCTAATCGGCAAACCCCGAGAGGATTAACAAGATCTACCTAAGTAGATCAACAATTGGGTGAGTCGCTGGAGATCACTCCACGACTGTAGACTGTTTGTAACCACCATGACCACTAAGCGTAATTCACAAGGAATTACCGAAGCGACCTGCTTTCAGGGCTGTTTGATGTTGACCCTGGCAGGAATTTCCACTCAATCACTGGGAATTGCATATGTATATTCCCTCATAAGTGTTCTTGGCAGATTGCAAAGATCTGCGAAGGACTCAAAATATTACAGCTGGTGTCCTTAATGTTGAACAACCAGTGTAGAAGAATCAAGTGTTCCTAAGAGATCTTTTGATGCATCTCGTGGCTCTAGACTCGATAAGTGCATAATTTGGTTTTCCTATGCGGAGACTAGGGAGAGGTCTCCTGCTTCAATATCAACCATCTCTAAGAGATAAGTTGATAGATTACACCGGTTCCCCGTGAGAATGAAACAAGTTCTTTTAAGAGAACTTGAGTGGCTAGAAGGTTTAGTGCAGTGCGTCACTGGGTCCATGACGTCTTTTCTTCAATACCGGTGTTACCTTGGTAACCACCAGTAGCATATGAATTGAACCCGGTTTCTGCCCTAAGGTTGAATAATTGGAGGGCTATTTCTTTTCACCCTTTCTCATTTCATTTCTTTTTAATCCTTTAACCCCTTCTTTCTCCATTCTCACATTTCTCCTTTTTTCATAATCATACCTACGGACTTTCTAATACTATCTATTGGGTATTGTCCATGGGTAGATCCCTCCGGCTCTGGTGGATCATAGGACGGTTTTCCTAACCTTAGCCATCTTATAACTTCATAATTATCCTATGTTGCCATTTAACCAAATCATTGAAAATTCTCTCAACGTGTTTATGATTAAGAAACACATTTTGTTAACACGTTGAGAGTTTTACCATTTTCAAATGCTCCCCCTTAACATGTTGATGAGGCGAAAAATGATCCGTTTTTAGGGGGTCATTTAAGCCCGAATCCGAATTTATTTGATCAAATATTGCCCTAAATCGTTCCTTTTGTGATTTTAGGTGTTTGGAGAGCGAATTCTGGAAAAGAGGCTATTTTGGACGTTTTTGGAGCACAAAGTGAAGAAAACGACAAAGTACCAAAAATCCAAGCTGGAAATACAAGGTGACGGCGTCAAGGGTTTGCTCTTGACGGCGTCAGACATGAAGAATAAATTACCGTAGCTGGTGACGGCGTCAGATGAAGAGATGACGGCGTCAAAGTGGCCAAGAATAATTTACCGTGGGTGGTGACGGCGTCACATAGGCCGTCACGATTTTATCTAGGGCGTCCGAGGAAGTGTATGACGGCGAGTTGACGGCGTCAGATTTAACTCTTGACGCCGTCAGGACGATTTTCCTATATATAGTTTTCTAGTTTTTTCATTAAAAAGGGAGAAGTTTTGGTGAAACCCTAAAGACGATTTTGGTGCCTCTTTTACAGGTTTTTCAAGGGTTCCAAACCCTTGAGACCTTGCATTGTAATTGAGATAAGTATACTCTTAATTCAATCAATATGTCTATGTGTTGGTTGTCTATCTTTTGTTCTTATCTTAATTCTACTATGCTAGGCTAAATTTCCTTTGTGTTTGCTTAGATCTAATGAAACCTAGATGTTGATTATGTGTTGATTACTTGTCTATTCTTGTTTTGAATGAATGATATTATATGTTAGGCTTAAGAAAACTGGCAGATCTCCAAATGGTAACATGCTTGAACGTCTTAAGAAACATGAACCGAGGCGTACTAGGTCTTTATTGGTTGTATTTAATGCATGAGCCACTGTTTACAATCCCTATAGTTGTGCTGGGTCATGGTGTAGGAGGAGATAAGAGCTCATAGAGTTGGGGAGTTATGTATGCCACTCCACGAATGGTATTAAGGAATACAACCCGTCATTCATACAAGTGTAACAAGTAATTAACATGTAAAAGATATCTAGGGAGTAATGAAGTCTAAGTAAACACAATTTCTCCAACCACTGCTCACAACCTTAGTTTAATATTAGTTTAATTTCATTTTCATTAGTTAATTAGTTATAAAGTAGTTTTTGGGTTAGTTGATTAGCAACTAATTCCGCCCACTCCTTCAAAACCCGAGATTTTAATTGCTTTCATAAAAATATAAAAATACAAAAATAGTCATCTCTCACCTCTAGAACTATTAATTAGGTTTTCTAATCCTAGCGACACTATTCCTAAGCTGAACGATCAATCCCCCGGTACTTGTCACTATACTATACTACAACGATCAGGTACACTGCCTGGTGGGGGTTGTAAGCCTCGCGAGATCCCTCGAGAGGTAAAGCAAGGTGCGATTCCCACGCATCAAGTTTTTGGCGCCGCTGCCGGGGAATAGTTATTGTCTAGGTTAGGATTTCTTTTTATTAGGTCTACTTGCTAGATTCCTTTCTAGTAAGATTTTATTTTTATTTTTAGGTCTTCTTTAGTCTATCTTATTTCTTCGTGCTTTTGTTCGTAACTCTTTACCATCCGACATCATGGAAGGTGGTAACATCTTTGAACCCATCATCCCACCACAACAAAACCCACCATTAGAACCCCTTAGGCCCCGAACCTTAGGAGAGTATTCCCGACCTAGCCACCAAGGCTACCGAAACACCATTGAGCTCACCGGAGCCAATGTGACCCCCTTGCGATCCGACACCATCCGGTTGGTGCAAAGCGGATGTGCATTCCATGGACTTCGTTCCGAAGATCCAAACCAACACCTTAAGGACTTCCTCAAAATTGTAGATTCCATAGACCTAGGTGTTGAAACTAGAGAGACTACCCGTTTACGCCTATTCCAATTCTCTCTACGGGATCAAGCTAGTCAATGGCTTGAGCGTTTACCCGCGGGATCCATCACCACATGGGATGATCTCACCACTCGTTTCCTTGCTCAATTTTTCCCACCGGGGAGAACTACTAAACTTAGGAATGACATCTTGATGTTCCAACAACGTCAAAATGAATCTCTTTATGAAGCATGGACTCGTTTCAAGGACTTACTCCAAAAAGTCCCTCATCATGGCATAGATTTGTGGCTCCAAGTCCAAATTTTTTATGACCATATCGATATCCCCACGAGGCGAACCATTGACCAATCGGCCGGTGGTAAGCTACGTGATCTTAGTGCGGAACAATCATGGGAACTCATAGAAGATCTTGCTCTCTATGACAACGAAAGTTGGAATGATCCCCGTGATTTGAACAAAACGGTCAAGGCAATATCTTTGCCTTCGAATAATTCAAGCACTCCCGACCGTAGGATCATGGAACTTGAAGGTCGAGTCAAGTCTCTCATGCAATCTTACGAAACTCATAAGCCATCAAGCCAAGTAAGCAGAATCGCTTCTACATGCAAACTGTGCAATGGCCCTCATGAGACCTACAACTGTATGGAACTTCCAAAACGTGCTTATAACGAATTCACATCATCACACGTAGGGCAGGGTCCTCGAACTTCTGCCGAAGCATATGAGGCATGGAAGGATAAACCTAATTTTAGAAGGTACCAAACACGAAGTGTATCATTTAATGATCTCTCACCGCTCACTTGGTCCGAACATTTTCCGCCCCAAAATTCCCCTAGGCAAAGCTGTGAAGATGATTTAAAAAAATTCATTCTTTCTCAAGAACTGCAGCTCGCTACACTCGAGGCAAAATTCAAACAACAGCAGGCTGACGTGAATGACAAGATTTGTAATCTGTTGACTGCTATCAAAGAGCATATTGATAATAAGCCCATTTACGTTGATGAGGTTAAATCTGCTACCGTCATGAGTCCACCAGCCTCCCCTGTAAAAATAAAAAGTCCAAGCAAGCTATTTAAACATCTATCCCCTAACGAGAAAGGACCTATCAACCCCTCCGGACCAATCCACTTCGTAAACACCATCACCACGATACCCGCTTCAACACCCAACCCAACCCAACAACAAACTGATAAACTCAGTCAGACAGCGAAGGATGAAACCTCAAAGGTTGACCACGCTTCGGCGAGGAAACCTACCAGTTCACCCAAGCAGTGCACCGCGCAGAAATCCGACAAACCGGATGATAGGAACGCGACATCGGTGGAAAAGGAGAAAGACTCAACCGTTTTGAGCAAATCTGTTATAAAAGAACCCGAAATAGAGGATTTTATAAGTACAGGTAGCAACCAACCCAAGGAGAGCAACTCTAAACTTTTCAGAATCCCTTGTACCATTGAGGAGAAGGTCTTAATTAACAATCATATAGATCCTAGCTTCCTGATCAACGTAATCCCATTTTCTCTATACCACAAAACCTTCCCAGAGCGCGTTGTATGCAAGAAAGTAATAGAGAATGTATCAATTAGGATTGGAGAATTTGATTACATTACTGACCTCACCGTGGTTAATGACGTGGACCCTCTCGCCAATCAACCATTGACCAACCTTGTCCTTGGGATGCCATTCATCAATGAATCGGGAGCAATCCTCGACGAGAAAGATGGTAGTGTATTACTCACCAATGGTGTTAGAACGGTAATTTTTCGTAGGGATGGTGAGGAAGTTTATGAGTATCATCCCTCCCTTGAAGGGAATCCATACGGGTCAAAGGATGGAGAGTTGAGAAAGATCAAACGACGTGATCCGAATAATCTTAAAATCCCTTGCATGATCGGTCACAAGTACTTCGAAAACATATACATTAATGTATTCCTGCCAAAGAATTTCATGTCATTATTCCATTATAACAATATCTGCAGATGGGGGATGATTTACAAAGGAGAGAAAATGGTTGGTAAGGATCATGAAATCCAAGTATTCATAGGAAATATGGTATTCACTATGGAGTTCACAATTGTGGACAACATAGAGGACTTTGTTGACCCTAGGTTATCGCAAGTTGTATTTGGAGCGCCCTTTTGTGAAATCACTAAGTTGATAGTGGATGACTTGAACGGGATCATGACTTTCACTGACGGGATTAGGAGGATTTCATACCAAACGCCATACAAAAGAAGAGACCTTAGGGAGATAGATTGCGACGGGCTTGATGTTATGAGCTCCCAACTTGTCTTGTGTGATGACGATGTTAGAAGAGGTTGTAGAAATGT
The DNA here is from genome assembly GCA_030686995.1 of Artemisia argyi. Lineage (NCBI taxonomy): Eukaryota > Viridiplantae > Streptophyta > Magnoliopsida > Asterales > Asteraceae > Artemisia > Artemisia argyi. The sequence continues at coordinate 177,948,935 of CM060682.1, forward strand.
TTCTGATTTATCTTGTGGGTTCTTTAAAGATGTTAGTGAGCTTGGCTCTAAGTATCGACGGGATGTTTTCGAATTTGAAGATCCAAAGTACTTACACTATGAGAGCGATACTAGTTTAGAAGATGACCTAGAGAATGGAACCAATGATGAAATCACGTAGTAACCCACGACTTTGAGTCTAGCTACAAGACTCGTAAATAAAGAAAAGCGCTTCTTGGGAGGCAACCCATGTTTTGTGTGATTTTATTTGTTTGATTGTTATTTGCTTCCGTATGCATGTTTTATTTTTATTGTTGGTTGATCATGTTTCTCAATTAAAATGTGAAATACTTTATTATGTTGTTTAGCCTAGTCTTAACTTCAACCTAAAGGTATTTTTTGCAAAAGATAAGTGTAAGGGGAAACCCCAAATATGTTTTTTAAGAAACAAACCGATCATGATTCTCCACAATATTTAATGAACATGTGTATTCGTATTGTTAGAGTCAAATGCTTGTATTGAGTCATAATGTAGTTTTGCAGGATTTTCCAGGAAGTAGGACAAAGTTTTTCCAGAAATTTTCCGGAAACTTAACATAAAGATTTCTGCAGGTTCATTCTGACGGCGTCAGGCAATTGCTCTTGACGGCGTCAGGAGTCAAAAATCTGGAAATTTTACCAGTTTTGTTTTTCTAACGGAGTCTTATAAGTTTTTGTGAATTATTAAGTTTTATAATCTCCAGGAAATCTGCAAACTTCATCCCACAAGCATTATATCTTACTTTGTTTTCTAGGATTTAGTAACTTATATAGGATGCCGCCGATTTTACGCGAGGTTGCCTTGTCTACTTTTGTCAGGATTTACAGGTTATTTGAGACAAGAAGATGATTTATATTCTGGAAGGGAAGCTTTGATTGTTCGTTTTCTTGGAAGAAGATTTAACCTGGCCAACTAAAATCCATACCGAGCGAATCAGGGGAGTATTTGAATTCATTCTCTTTACTTTTAACTTTTACATTCTTTACTTGAACATTGGGGACAATGTTCATCTTAAGTGTAAGGGGAGGGTAAAAAGATGATACCTTACATATGCACTTTCGCTTGAGTTTGTTTTGTTTGATAGTAGATGAGTAATAAAACTATGAGAAATACTTGTTAGTGTAATTTTAGCGCCAAATTTAAAATTTTTTACAACATTTAGGAGTGAAACTCTAGCCATAGCAAGCGTCTCATGGATAGGAGGTTGTATGACTAGCACATAACCGTATATTCAGAAAAATTTTCCACCCAAAAATGTGAGGTTCGCCCTTAGTTTTGATAGGAAAAGCATTTATTATTGGTGCTTATGAGTGTACCGGTAGCATTTAGATTCTAGAACTTGCGTTAGTGATGCATCCCGAGACCGCTAGTGAGACTACATTCGTGTAGTAGGATTTACTACATGATAAGAGGCATTAGGATCACCCTTGTGTTAAACCCGTATTACGATTACTTGACCATTTAAGTCATATTACTTGGCTAGTTAAGTCAACTAATTTTTCCCACACCCTTAGCGTTGTACTCATTTTTAGTACACGAAACCCCTAGTACACCCCTCCGAGCCTATCTTTTCGTTTCTAACTTTAAGCATTTTACTTAAAGGAAGAATTTGTTACACCCCACTTAAATGTACACCCAAATCGCCTTAGCCTTCCGTGTATGCGCTCATTTTTAGTGCATTATTGTTATTTGTTAAACCCTAAGTTAACTTTCTAATTGATTACATGGTTGCTAAGTCGAGTCATATCCTTGTACATATTGTTTGGGACGATTGGGACTCATGGGTAAGTACTTATTTTATGGAGTAATGGGGAAGAACATCACTTATTACCCCTATATGTACGTTAATTTTAAAAGTGCTCCAAGTGTTTTGATTTTCTTAATTCGAGTCATTAGATTAGTTAATTGTAAAGTATGTAAAGATTCAAGTGTAAGGATTCAATTGGATGGTAGGGTAAGAGTGTCAAAAAAAAAAAAAAAAAAAAAAAAAAAAAAAAAAAAAAAAAAATCGAAAAAATCAAGAAAAAGAAAAAAAAAATTTAGAAAAAGAAAAAAAAAAAAAATAGAAAAGAAAGAGAGAAAAAACATACGGACTACCATCCCGTTTTCATTCTATGTTCATTTTATGTTTTTAGTTATTTTTCATTTATTAGCTTAAGTCGAGTCTAGTCTTGGCTTAGCAACGCCATCTTGTACATGTAATTAACTAAGATTGTTAACTCGCCACCAGTAAAATCCCCTTTATCCAACAAAACCGTGTAATTCGTATCCCTACACCTAACATTATAACCCTTTAAAAAGACCTCTTTGATAGTTTATCCTAGGTGCTTACGCCATGTGGTGGAGGTTTGATCCTTTCCCAAGCCTATGGTAATCTATTTTGCTATGACAGGTAGTGAGAGATATCTTCCATTTCCATAATGTTATATTACTTTATTACACCCGAGAGATGTGAGTATCTAAACACTATTTGTGAGGTGCTTGTGTATGACCTCCGTGCTTGTCTATTGGTCTTTAGTGGAACGATTATTTGTTGTAATTACTTTTATATTAGTGTTAAATGACCCCTAACTTGTCTTTTGAGTAGAATAAAAGCTCATTTGCTTGAGGACAAGCAAATCTCAAGTGTAAGGGTATATGATGAGGCGAAAAATGATCCGTTTTTAGGGGGTCATTTAAGCCCGAATCCGAATTTATTTGATCAAATATTGCCCTAAATCGTTCCTTTTGTGATTTTAGGTGTTTGGAGAGCGAATTCTGGAAAAGAGGCTATTTTGGACGTTTTTGGAGCACAAAGTGAAGAAAACGACAAAGTACCAAAAATCCAAGCTGGAAATACAAGGTGACGGCGTCAAGGGTTTGCTCTTGACGGCATCAGACATGAAGAATAAATTACCGTAGCTGGTGACGGCGTCAGATGAAGAGATGACGGCGTCAAAGTGGCCAAGAATAATTTACCGTGGGTGGTGACGGCGTCACATAGGCCGTCACGATTTTATCTAGGGCGTCCGAGGAAGTGTATGACGGCGAGTTGACGGCGTCAGATTTAACTCTTGACGCCGTCAGGACGATTTTCCTATATATAGTTTTCTAGTTTTTTCATTAAAAAGGGAGAAGTTTTGGTGAAACCCTAAAGACGATTTTGGTGCCTCTTTTACAGGTTTTTCAAGGGTTCCAAACCCTTGAGACCTTGCATTGTAATTGAGATAAGTATACTCTTAATTCAATCAATATGTCTATGTGTTGGTTGTCTATCTTTTGTTCTTATCTTAATTCTACTATGCTAGGCTAAATTTCCTTTGTGTTTGCTTAGATCTAATGAAACCTAGATGTTGATTATGTGTTGATTACTTGTCTATTCTTGTTTTGAATGAATGATATTATATGTTAGGCTTAAGAAAACTGGCAGATCTCCAAATGGTAACATGCTTGAACGTCTTAAGAAACATGAACCGAGGCGTACTAGGTCTTTATTGGTTGTATTTAATGCATGAGCCACTGTTTACAATCCCTATAGTTGTGCTGGGTCATGGTGTAGGAGGAGATAAGAGCTCATAGAGTTGGGGAGTTATGTATGTCACTCCACGAATGGTATTAAGGAATACAACCCGTCATTCATACAAGTGTAACAAGTAATTAACATGTAAAAGATATCTAGGGAGTAATGAAGTCTAAGTAAACACAATTTCTCCAACCACTGCTCACAACCTTAGTTTAATATTAGTTTAATTTCATTTTCATTAGTTAATTAGTTATAAAGTAGTTTTTGGGTTAGTTGATTAGCAACTAATTCCGCCCACTCCTTCAAAACCCGAGATTTTAATTGCTTTCATAAAAATATAAAAATACAAAAATAGTCATCTCTCACCTCTAGAACTATTAATTAGGTTTTCTAATCCTAGCGACACTATTCCTAAGCTGAACGATCAATCCCCCGGTACTTGTCACTATACTATACTACAACGATCAGGTACACTGCCTGGTGGGGGTTGTAAGCCTCGCGAGATCCCTCGAGAGGTAAAGCAAGGTGCGATTCCCACGCATCACATGTGCTCATATGTTTTGATTGATAAATTTGCACATGTCGGGAAGAGTTGCACTTTTGAATTGATCTACCTTTAGTGAATATGAACGGGCATTCGAGACACACTTACATCACTAGTTAGACTAGCTTGAAGTTATTACCCGGCTCGATCAAATCCACAAAAGGTTTCTCGAAACGGTACACTCTACTTAGACAAGTCCTCTACGAGACACGCTTACATCACTGGTTAGACCAGCTTGAAGTTATTACCCATCCAGGACTAGTCTTTTCGATTGATGACAGTTATTGTTTCGTCAATTCATTGGTTAAGTCTGAGTCGTGCTCACATGAGATGCTAGGATCCTTTTATCACAAACCATTTTCTCCCCCTCAATATGTGCATTGATGTACAAAACGAGTTTAGCACATATGGGAGAGTGTTTTAACTCCAAAACAATCACATTTTAATCAGGTTTCATATTTAAATCACATTTTCTCCCCCGATCAAAAATTTCAAACCATTTGAGATTTGTGATCCCAAGTGATTTAAATAAGTTCCAAGATTTTTGGGAGAAAAATGTGGTCAGATTTAAGAATTACAGATTTTGCGACGATACATTTGCTCCCCCTCAATCCTTGAGGGAGCATGTTATGTGTCAGAAATGATGAGTTTATAAATGATTTAGAGTTTAACGAGAAACTCATGGAAAATTCATATTCTCACACATAACAATTCCATTCACTGCTTTTAATGCACAAAGATCATGTTTTGATGATACAGAATTTTTGAAATCATTCTCCCCCTCAATCGATGACCCATTTTCAATTTATCACTTTTTCTTCAAAAGATTAATCATTTGGCATCGATTGAGAGGCAAGTTTATATAAAATTGCAAGTTTGATTGATTTTCAAAAATCATGGTACCACCAAGTCTGGAACAAATACTTTTCCGAAGAATCATTGAAGGAAAAGTATTCGTGATGTAAAGAAGACTTCTCTTCTTTTACAAGAAATGATGCACTGAAACGTACATCAAGTCGAGGACACACGAATATAAAGTAATCCGTGCCCGGGTGAACATCACCCAGTGAGAGGAACAACCGTCTTTTCGGTGACATGCTTTCCCCATTTTGAAGAGCGGGTTGCTATCTGAAGTAATAGCAAGCCATTTTTTTTGATGTCCGGGTTACAGCCTGAAATGACTATAAGCCATTGTTTTGAATTCCGGGTTGCAGCCTGTAATGACTGCAAGCCATATTTAAAGAAGATTTTGAGATACGACATGTTTTAAAAAAACTTTATTTGAAAACTGAAAAACTCTTGCTTAAGCATATGTATGATTTCGTGTCATTGTTGAATGACATTTCTAGAAACGTACATAATATTGATTACACAAGAGACATGTCGTGAGGAGAATATTTTTGGATTTTAATGATTTTTCAGATTTTTATGGTTTTTATAGGTTTTATAATTTTCTATTTTCTTTTTGTTTTAAGTTATGTACAAGGATATGTGAAGTAAATCCATTAACTCCTCATTTTCTTCCTGAAGACTTTTAAGAGATTCTGGCATAAGACTCTTCATTCCAAATCACAGGAGAATGAATTCAAGCCGTTCTCTCGGAAGTACCGTTGTGAAGAAATCTACCAGCTGAAATTTTGTCCTCACGAAGTAAGAGTTCCACTACCCCTTTCTCAACTTATTCCACTACACCTTTGGAGAATCCGATTACCCGGAGAAACATTGACAGTGCATTGAGCCATGCCCTAGGTGGCTGCTTTAATCGGAGAAACATTGACAGTGCATTGAGCCATGCCCTAGGTAGCTGCTTTAGACCATAGAGAGCCCTTTTCAGACGATAGACATGGGTCAGAAAATCAAGATCCACAAATCTTTTAGGTTGACTGAATTGAAGAACTTTATTCAGCTCGCCATTTAGAAATGCAATTATCACATTCATTTGATAGACCGTCATGTTCTGACTTGCAACATTGGCGAGAAACATTCTGATAGCTTCAATACGACCAACCAGAGCGAAAGATTCCTCTAAGTCAATGCTTTCCTGTAGACGATAACCCTTAGCAACAAGCCTTGCGATGTTTTTAGAACGACATCATGTTCATCAAGTTTCACTTTGAAGATCCTCTTAAGAGCTATAATCATTACATAGTCTGGAGGTAGTACCAATTCCCATACTTCAAGTCGATCGATCTTGAGAACTTCTTCATGCATCGTATTAACCCAACAGTCTTTAGAGATAGCAGTCTTGACATCTTTGGATTCGACTTTGGATAGTACAGAATTATAAAAGCACCACAAGGCAAAGGTGGTAAGTTGCTTTCGTGTGAACGCCGGTCGAGAAAGATTCCCAATAATGTTATCAATCAGATGATCATCGGTCCATTTTCTGAGATTTTGATGTGGTTGAGGGTAGGAACCTGGAGAAGTCATGTTTGTATCCCTTGAAGAAGGTATCTCAGAAGAAGATTCAGGAGCAAATAGGTTCTTGAACAGAGCATACTCAAGAGGAGCAAATGAATTCACTTCAAAAGAATTGTCGACTGCAGTACCTTGATGTACAGAAGGAGATTGAAGATTTAACGATGATGGTGAATAACTAGCAGATGGAGCATCTTAATCAATTCAAGTAGACACTGATGGACCATTTGAGTTGTACAAAACCGGAGCAACGGCAGCTGGTGGTATCGGTGTATCATCAGTAGGTGTCTCAAATTATTCATCAAACATCGGTTCAAATAAGATCTTCAAATGCTCACTTCTAGGAGGTACATAAAGTACTGCAGGTGTGGAATACTGTACAAGACCTGAACTGATTGGTTCAGGGGACAAAAGTTTAAACGCGGGTCCTACACTGATGTGTACAGAAGCCATCTGCTCAGTCAGCTCAACGAATGTGACGTGAATGGTTTACAAGGTGTATCGGGTTTGTTTGTTGTAGATTCGGTATCCCTTACAATCTGGAGCATAACCAATGAAGAATCCAATATCAGCTTTTAGCTTTTAATTATCCTAGATCTTTAACTATCATCTGTAGGGTAGCATAAAGCACCAAACACACATAGAAATGAGAGATCCGGTTTCATGCCATGCATCAGCTCATATGAAGATTTGTCGTGAAGAGTATGTATCAAGTATCGGTTTTGTTGAGTCATACTTTCAGCTGTTTAATGAGTATGATGATAACCTCTGGAGTCACGTCCTTGGTTATCAAAAACCTCACCCATGTAAACCGAGAATAGTCGCCAGCTATCACAAGAACATACATCTTCCCATTTATACTTTGCATTTTCATTGGTTTGCATAGATCCATGTGAAGGGTGTGAAGAACTTCCATGATGGTGTTGACAGTTTTGGGTTTGAAGGTATACTTCTTGCTTTTCCCCAGTTGACAAGCCGAACAACGATGATCTTTTGCTCAGTTAACAAGCCGAACATCATTGATGGTACCAAAGTTCAAGTGATTTAAACGTTGGTGCCATAGCCACGATTTGTTCTTTGAGGCCATAGACTGCAAGCAAGAAGGAGAAGGCCGCATCATGACTTCAAATGGAGATGGTGTACAGGTTAGTGCCACGACTGTTTTTAAGAAGATCAAAACCATCCAATTCTCTGAAGAAGCATGAATGTTTACTGAAAGCAACTTCTAGATCCGAATCACAGAATTGACCAATCAGAAACAAATTATGACCAAGTCCTTCAACGTAGAATACCCTGGAGATTACACTGTCACCAAAATACATAGTCTCCTTAACCCATAATTGCGCAAAAATGGTCGTTCCCAAATCTAACTGTCCCGATAACCTTATTTATGAAGTTCTCGAGCCCTGAGCGATTCCCAATCATATGTTTTGAGCAGCCTCAGTCCAAATACCAAAGGACGAAATGTACGACGTGCATTTGAAAACAGACAAGAGCAGAAGATTTGGAGTGTTGAATCCCCAATTTGAGTTGGGTTCCAGTTGGTTAGTGCTAACAAGTTCTAGAGCCACTAAGACCTTAGGTGCATTCGTTTCAATGGTGGAAATTTCACTAGTAGATGCAATGGGCCTAGGTAAAGGACATTGGGTCTCCAAAGGGAAAGTCCTACTAGTTGGCTTCCATTCCTTAATAGGCACTACTTTAGAATTAGTTATCCTAGTTAAAGGGCACTGTTCTCCTAAAGTGAATTTCCTTCCAGTGGGCTTCCATTGATAACCAACATTGGCAAACAGTTTTCCTGTTGCTTTCCAAATTTTCTTAATTTGTTTAGCTCTCCAAACTTTCTTAACTGGGGTTTTGTTAAACGACTTCAGAAATTTCTCAACACATTTATCATGATTACTCAAGATTAAGCATTTATTACATGTTTTGCAAAGTGAATTAGGATTTGAATTATGGTTCCTTTTGTTCAATTTAGACTTATAGTTCCTCATGTGGTCTTCTACTTTTGTCTTAGGAACACTTTTAGCTAGAGAAGTCCTATAATCCTTCATATTGCATATTCTAAGAGTTCCTGAGATCTATTAGTGAGAAACCAGGCACCTACAATTGCATCAGCAAGTGGTTTGCTATCCTATCCTCTTCAATGGTTTCACGAAGCAAGTCAAGGCACTCCTTAGGATGTTTAAGATAGTCACTATGAACTAACTTATTATTCCTAAGGGGAAGAGGAATATTCACAACATCAATTGCGTACTTCTTACAAGCAGAAACCTTTTGAACAACATTATCACAAGTGATGATTGACATTTTCCTTTTCACCTGAGTCTTTAGATTCTCAATTTCTTTAAGCAAAGAAGTTATCTTTTCATTGTTTTTATCACATGTGATCTTAACTGAATCATATAACTCTTTGTAATGCTGTTTAACTTTTGAATTTTCAGCTCGAAACCAATCATTTTCATGTTACAATTTATTGATGGTATCTTGAAATTGAAAATTCTGAGAATCTATAGATTGTGGTTTTTGAGTGCCAATCACATCACTCTTGTTTGACTTCAATTGGTCAATTTGGACCCTCAATTTTCGAATCGTGTTAGTGTGAGCTTGAATTTTTTCATCACGTTTGGCTAATTCAAAATATGCATCAAATTCAGGAGCATCCGAAGATGTCTTGGCATTTGAGATTTTAATTCTTTCTTCTAAATGTTGACACTTTAATTGCAAATTAAGATTATCAACCTCTAGTTTTGACAAATGCCTGACCATGTTATCATCGTCATCGTTTTGAATTTTCTCACGCAATTTTAAATTCTCCCCCTCAAGCTCAACAACACGATTCTGGAGAACATTTAAAGCAACAGACATTTCATGAAATTGACAAGCAGTTAATGCAGAATCAGTGGCAGTATAGAATACATCTTGAGCAACACATTTAGCAATCAAGGTATCATTCATGATAAGAGCATTTTTCCTCGCAATTTCACTATATTGAAGATCTGTTGCAGTTTGTTTTCCCTCGTTTTCCACTTCTTTAAACACCTTTTTCATATTATCAACATCTTTATTTAAGGTTTTTTGAAGACCCTCAAAATGTTCCTTGAGAAGTTTAAAGAATGGCATGACCTCAGTTAAATAACAACTCTTTGTTTGTTTAAAACCCCTTTCCCCTTCAGTAATACCCGTTGGCGTAATTCTCTTTTTACATGTTTTATGAAAATCAGTGAATAATTGACCAAGAACATATAGAGCAATTAGAGTATTATTTTGCGTGGGGATAGTTAAAGGGACATGGTGCTTGGGTGTATTCAGTGGGTATAACGTTGGATTCGCTATCTTAAACATGGTACGAGTTTCACCCACTATTCTTTCTGCTTTCATTCTTTCAAGGTCAAAACTCCAAAATATTTGCTCTGGGGTAAACCTTTTTTGAGGGACAAAAAGAGCTAATCGATTATCTTCAAAGTAATCATATTTGTACAGAATTTTGTTTGCAATGCACCAGGGATCCTTTAATTTTTCAGCCAATTTCACTCTAGTTCTATCTTCTATCTCATTGGTCTCATCATCGGATCGCACATCAGGAGGGGCATGACCAGGCTTAAGCATAACATTTGCATCATATAATGCAGGTTGGGCATCTCTAACGCTCATAAGCCAATTAGATTTTGGTTCACCTACATCCTTTTCACTGTTTTCATCACACAATTTTCTATGCTTTTGTATCATTTGAGTAGTTTGAATGGTTTGGCCTTGTGTGTAGAACTTGTTTTCAAGCTTGTTCTTTAACGTCTTAAGTCTGGAAAATCATTTAAGAGTTTTGTTTCCTTATCCTGAAAATCAAGTTTTTGAGTAATCATACTCTTTTGTATCTCCTGTTCACGTTTGACAGTTTGATCAAGTTGATTTTGTAAAGACTTTAACTCATGTTTCAATGTTTCTTCCTTTAAGTTACGTTCAATTATATATGCATGCATTTTCCAATCCATTTTCTGTTCACGTTCAGTTAGCTCAAATTTTGCACGTTGTTCATAACACCTAACTTGATCCTTAAGAATATTAATCCTAGTGGTTAGGGTGTCAATAGGGATATAAACAGTGTGCTCGTGCAAATCACAATCATTATCGACAACAGAAGATGCACTACTTGGTACAACTGACTCTTCGTTGTGTTTCACATATTGTTCACATGGGAAAATATCGCTATTTCTCATATTAGCAGTATTTGAGCCAACAACATTTGTCAGTTGTACTTTGTTAGGAATCTCATGTTTATCGACCATGTCATTCAGTTTGAGTACCTTAGCACATGAAGCATGTTCTTTCATCGGTCTGATATATGCATCCACATCCTGTGTAGCAAGAGTCATTGAACTATTGGTAGACTCAAGCTTGTCTATCTCTGATCCTCTGTCATCGGTGACAACTCTCCCAACATCCGATGCTTTACCCGAATCCACACTACCATCACTTGATTGCACCCGACATGCCTTTACCTTGTCTTCAAACTTGAGTTTGTGATGTGCTCTTTCCATAATGTACTCCTTCACATTACCCATGAGTTGGAGTAGTGTGACTCTGAACACGTCAACCTCGATTCCTGTGTGAGTAGCAAAGCCCTTTTTCGTCATTTGACTCTCATGATCATACTCCTCAGTGAATCATGAATCAATGAACGCTTGGAGTTGATTGTTGATCACACAGAATGCAGCCATAGATCTTTCTTCAGAAAATTCACCCTTTTCAAGTTGTTGTTGAAGTTGATCTAAGTATAGAGTCATTTTGCCTGTGAAGGTCTCAACCTTTTGACTGAAGAGTGTTGCGAATGCACGATTGTAACCTATCGAGTATCCAGGTTGTGCAAAGAGAACCTTGAGATGTGAATGAAGTAATCGAAAACATTCAATGCAACAATCCTTTGCATTATCGGGCAATTTAATTGGCTGATGAAGTTCATTCTCTTGAAACTTCGAGCACAAAGATTCCATTGCAGCATTATCAGACTCAAACACGTTAATTTTTTGTGAAGGGTTAGAAGTCTTATTTTCATCGATCATGTCGTACAATTTGAGTATCTCAGGTATGACTGAATCTGAAGAATTTGACATGATGTAGACGTGCACGGGATTTTACACTTCTATGATTTAAACCGAGAAATAGATTCTTTTGCGGGATTTTACAAAATCAAGAAGAAACCGTGAAACACCGAACACTGGAGATGAACTTGATGATCAGTTGATGGACTTGATGACCAGTTGATGTTGTTTAGTAGTGATCTTGGTTCGGTTGATGCAAGTTTGGCCTCGAAAATTTGGAGAAAATTTGGTCTAAAAACTTAAAACCTCAATAACTTCACTCCGGAGGTGATTTGGGCCTCGAAAAATTTGTTTCACTACTTTGTTGTGGAACCTCACAATATTCAGCCTGTTTCGGACGTTTTGACAGCTAATTCGCTGAAAACGGAGTTACGGTTCAAAAGTTATGACCGTTTGAAGTTTCGACGTAAAAAGTCAACTTTGGTCAAACTGCAACTTTAACAAATCACTAGAAGAGGTAAACGCTAGTTGGAGGTAATCGTAATCTGAAGGTAAACGCAAACTGGAGTTAATCGTTAACTGAGCTAAACGCTACAATGAGCAAACCGCAGGAAGAGGTAAACGCTAATCGAAGTAATCGCAGAAAACTTTAACCGCAGGCGTAAACCGCAGGAGCAAACCGCAAATAGCAAATCGCAAGTCACAACAGTAATCGCAGGAGCAAATCGCAAGTCACAACAGTAACCGCAGGAGCAAACAACAGGAGCAAACCGCAGAGACTTAACCGCAACCCACTAGAGTCCAAAACAGTCACTATCTTGCGTTTTGTCCTTATACCCAATAAAGTAAATGCTAACTAGCAAACCTCAGGAACCAGTAGCTAACCGCAACCAAGAAATAAAACAGTAGAGCTAACCGCAGTCAAGAATAACGCCCCAAAATCAATCCTAACTTCAAATACACGTTTGATGTAGCATAACCAACTAAAAAACTATGTAGTACTAACACCAATGATCACAAAAGTACACCCATAATGTATCTAATAACACTAGAAAGATCAAACCATGATGTTTTCAAAGAAAACTCTTCTAACTCACAAAAACCACAAAAAACACAAAAACCACACCAAATCCGAATATCCAAGGCCCTAAGATGAAACCATGGCTCTGATACTAATTGTAAGATATTCATAATCATAAACATGTATGGTGTGGTGTTAGATTCGATTAGAAGAAGAAGAGTTTAGAGAGAGAAAGTGGGAGCCTTTTAGAGAGAGAAACAAGATGAGAATATTAGATTAATAAAAGGTCCAACCCTCTCCCTTTGTGGGAGAGGGGTATTTATACAAAGAATAAAAATGCCCACACCCGGGCTGTGGATCAGGCATACAGTGGGTAAAGACCCGTCCTTCCTCCACGGTGTTACTTAAACTAATCTACGAACTAACTAAATATTAATAAGACTACCAACTACTCAATGCTAATCTATACTTGGGGTGACCGAGTCTTTCATATGAATATTTATATTCCTAAAATTTTATTGTCACTAAGTAACGATTGTCATGTTCAAAGTCCCTATATCATGAACCATTAGTCACTAGCTATAGTGAGCGCGAATATTGTGAATAGATCTATTGGGATTGACGAATCCCATTTGTGTTGAACAACTACGAGTTCAAACAAATGCACTATATTTGATGTCTAGAGGTATGACGGCAAAGTATCTTGGTAGGGATTTTATGTTACTATTATGTCTACGTTAACGCTTGGTTGCATGAGCTTAGTGAAATAATAATAGTTTTGTTTTCAACTATGAGTGTGAGTCTATAGCTCACACTACGAATATTGTGTTCAACGATTTAACTATAAACTCTACAAATTCCACTCAACCTTTGTATTGACTGTTTTAAGCATGTATCTCAGGTCCATAATGAATGAGGCTGGCACAAAGGAGTACGGATACATCAAGAAGGCTGTAAATTTTATTATCATTCGAAAACTCATTTAATGTAATTTGTAAACATAGAACCATCTGCGACCTCATTTTGTAAACTCTGATATTTATATAATTTGAATAATAAATCTTTTAAAATGACTCAATTAGATTTCGTTTTCTATTGTTATAACTGTTGTGTTATGAAGTAACACCCAACTTTAATTCCGCTGCGTATCCCAATCTTGGGGGTGTTACAGATAGGTATCAGAGCTATAGTTATAGAGAAACAGGTCTAATTGAGACCTAAACTATAACTGCTTTTCCATAAAAATGTTTTATAGCCTTTCGCTCTTCGTGCCTTCATCCTTCAGACGATTATGTGACTTATAGACATGTTATGCTACACGAAAATACTAGTATATCGATATATGTACACTCGACATACTTTCGAGCATTCTATACAAACGATGTACTAAACATATCTATGTATGCCTATTCCAAGGTATTATGGCATAATCAAATTTTCCTAATCATGCATCTACTCGTGCATTTTAGGATTACAAAACTTCCACCAATACATTGTAACTGATTACAATGGTCTTTCCTATTTCCCAGACATTGTAATGGTTTCAATTATTTCTTAGACATTGTGAAGTTACACGATGGTCTAAAATACTTCTCAGACATTGTGAGTTGCACAATGGTCTCTCCTATTTCTCAAATATTGTTATACAATGGTCTATTAGAAAACTATTTCATAACCCTAATCATTTATACGAACTCGTCATGACCTGTTGAATTCCTCTATTTCCGTACTAACTGTCTTTAGAGACGAGTTGGAAATGGCTACTCTATACTTCCGAAACACCTATGTCGCCTTAGAGCACATACCATTAGGTCACGTCTTTATGATGTCTTACTCTTCTTTTCTTATGTTAATAGAATCATAAAACTACTTGACTAAACCGAACATCACATTATCGGTCCTTAATTATACATAGCCTAGCTACCTATGTCTAATTCTGGAGGGATCATGTTATGTTGCGAGCAGTCACTTGTATGTATTATGAAAAACAAACTTTTCACTTATATCCTTAAAGCACATTTTGCGTAAGTATAAGAAATTCATAAGAATTCATACGATATGTTAATACAAATATCGCCTAAAAATATTATTTATATTTTACGATCTTTGCTAAGTTTTGTTAATGACAAAGTATGAACTTTAGCTTATAGTAAAACATCATTTTAGTTTCTTAAGTTTTGTATAACTACATTTACATGTTAAACATAACCTTGTTATATTTCTTAATAAAGAAAGTATAACATCACATCAATGTACATTTATGGATAGCTTGTGTGTTTGACTATCCATAAAACTCTTACACATTTTGGAAGCTTTCCATGTTGATGTGATCTCTTGAAAGTTTGTGTGTTTGACTAGAAATAACTTGATGTGACTTCTTGTAAGTTTGACTGTCAGATCTGGCGGAACCCTGGGGGTATATGGGCGGAACCCGTTCTAAGGTTCCGCCGTATCCGCCAGAAGTCTGGTTTGTTTAGGTATAAATACCAAACCACTTGCAAGAAATCACTTTTGACTTTAGGACATATATTTCATATATTCTCACATCTAACTTAGTAGCAACTCACTTGTGTGATTGTCTTATGTAGCATAGAAGTTCACAAGTTCATCCAAGAAGTAACAAGTTTCAACTCAACGTTGCAAGACTTGTTAGCTTAGCCTTATGTAAACTTAGTGTAGTTTATACATCATTTGATTATGTATATTCAAGAGTGATCGGTTAGTATTTTAGGCCTTAAAATACATAGTGTGACGGGAGTTGTTGTACCCTTGTAAAAGAACTATCGGGAGTGGATGTACCCTTGTAAAAGAACTCGACATCTAGCTTAGTGTCGGGAATTATGGATAGACGACGTTAGGTTGGTTCTACCTTGAACTAGGACCCGGTATCTAGCTTTGTACCGGATAAAGTGTAAGCGACGATTGTAAAGGTTTCTCCACCCGTGAAAGGAGCTTGTTCACTAGTGTTTTAAACTCTCGAGTTGGAAACTCGAGGCGTGGATGTAGGGCAAGGAAAAAGAGTCCTTGTAGCCGAACCACGATAAACAATCGTGTTGTGGTTTGATCGTTTCTTTCCTTGTCTTTGCATATTACATATTGTCTTTAGTTAGAATCGTTAATTACACGTAAAGCTTTTCAAAGATTAACAAGTAATTTGAGTTTATATCTTTAATCAAACGTAAAGTTTTTATTAACTTAAAAAGGTGTAAACTATTCAACCCCCCTTCTAGTTTTCCACAATTGGCATCAAGAGCTACGTTACTCAAGATCTTTAAAATATATTGTATTTTAAAACTTGGATCGATCCATGGATTTGAAAATCTCAAAGAAGGGCAACCTATTCAAAAGCCACCGCTATTTGAAAAAGAAAACTTCCTTGAATGGAAAGGTAAATTTGAAAACTATGTGAAATCAATTGATCAAGATCTTTGGCACATTATTTCTATTGATGATTTCAAACCAACAAAAACAAGTTTTGAAAATCAAAATGATTATCTCAAGATTGATAAAAACACTAAAGCTAAGTTAATGATTTATAAAGCTTTACCGAGAATTGAATATGAAAGAGTGTATTTTTGTCAAACAGCTAATGATATTTGAAAAAATATAATCAACTTTCATCAAGAAATATGTCAAGTCGAAGATGATCAATTCGATCTCACACATGAGTTAGAAGTCTTAGAAAACCTAGTAGATAGACACTTAGTTGAAGTAAATACATGTGCTACTAGTGTAAATGTTTTAAATGAAGGTGTAAGTGAAGATGATTACTTATGTCGTGCTCAAAGTGGCCTTGCTTACAATTCATGGAATGACACGGATGAAGATGAAGCCAACTATCCGGTTTGTGATTCTCAACTAGATAAAACATCAAGCAAGGTACACTTTGAAACCAAACACTTTTGCTTTGACACATTTATCCTAGAGTTTTCTAAACTAGAAAATGATTCTAAACTTTTATGCAATATGGACCTAAAAACTATCTTTAACAATGAATATTCAAAATCTCTTGTGAACAATCTTGAAAAAGAGATAATGTTAGAAGATAAAATGTCTAGACTTGAAAGCAATATTGAAATTGATCTAGGATGCAAAATATGTCTAGAATACAAACATAAAATTAAAAGGCAAAATGAAAAAGGAAAAATGTTGGCTAAGTTTGAAGAAAGTTCAAAATCCCTTGAAAGATTGTTGAAAAGTCAAAAGTCATTCAGAGATAAAACCGGTTTAGGATTTAACTCAAATGCACCATCAACAAGTAAAGAGCAAGTAAAGTTTGTTGAGCCTAGAAGAGATATTTAGAAATATCTCAATCTCTAATAGAAGCTTATGATCAAATAATATCATATTTTATGTTTATCTAACCTCTTTGGATTCATGTGTAATTGAGTTTCCAAGCAAGATTAAAAGCTTAATGATTATCTTCTTTATAATCTATTCATGGAACTCAAAAGGTACACATTTCTTCAACTTACCTTTTATTGTCTCTTCTTGTTATCTTTAAGGTTTATCGTGTGTATGATTTGTTGTGCATACTCTTTGTTGTTCTTTCTTTAGTTAGTTATAACGTAGATTAGCTTCTCCTTGTTTAAAGGATTTCTAAGTTACAATGAATAGGAGATATAAGGTGCTTCAGTTTTTTTAACTTTTGGGAATCGACACGAGATACTCTTGAGTGAGTCTCACTTAATACTTGTCTACAAGTGAGCTAACTAAGAATATCCAAAGTGATTAAGCAATCAACACTTTTGTGATGCTTGCAAATCTAGTAAATCAAAACATTTCACAAGAATTTGTAACACAACATCTTTTAACACTATATGTTCAATCGTGTCGTAATTTAACCACTCTTTTAATAATATCTCATATAAGACACACAAAGGAAAATAAACCACATTAAGATACAATGGGATGATTGGGAGAAGATGATTTATAAACATCTACGATTTGCACATCAATTTCGACCCATAGTCTTATGATGTTGTATCTCTTGGACATTTACAAAACATGAAAACTTATAGGTTTTTTTTTTTTTTTTTTTTTTTTTTTTTTTTTTTTTTTTTTTTTTTTTATAAAGAAACCTAAAGAGTTGAGGAGTCGTTGAATCCAACATTCAACGAAAGACCACCTCCTTCTAAGATATCATTTTTTGTAGATGATGACTTAGTCGAAAGTTCAACAATGGTAAGACAAATAAGTTAAGAAAAATAGCAAGAAAGATAAACTATTAAAAGGAGATAACATAGATGTCAAAGAATTCATAAGTCATAGTGTCATAACATTAAGGACAAAAGTTCAAAATGAAAATAACATCTCTCATCTTGTGTCAAGCATTGAATCAAGTAAAATTGACAAGTTCATAATACTTGAATTTTGGATCATGGTTGTAATTAAACAAATTCGATAACAATAGTTTTTGGACATTAGAGTTAAACAACGATCGAAAATAAATCTTTCAAAATAGATAAAATGAATGTAGTGTCGATCTATGAAAGACTTTTTGAAAACTTAAGCAAGCTCCAAAAACAAGGAATAATCACTCAAAGACATTCCTAATTACTCACAAGTTCACAATGATTAAGTCTTATATGACTTATCAAGAATGAGATTAGTGAATCCGTAGGTAAAACTAAACATAGTGAAATGTTTGGAAGTTTACTTGTTCTAACAACAAATAGATCCAACATTATGTTTAGTGCTTTTCTATGTGCTCTATTAGAGAAGATCCTAAAACAATTCTTTCGGAAGAGATTGTTTGGATACATCAAAAGGTACTACACACCTAAGAGTATGGTATCCCAAAGAAACGGGAATAGAAACCATAGTGTATGCCAACTAGAATTATGTCAGTAATTAAGTTGATAGAAAAAGCACAAGTGGTACTTGCACTTTTACACTTATTTACCCAATGATTCTCTAAGCAGCTTAAGGCTCTCAAACTAGTATCGGAAGGAGAAGCACATCAACAAGATCCGTTAGAACAAGCAAACTCAAGTCAACAATGGAATTCCTCTTTTCAATAGTATCATCGACAATCCGATCCTATGTGTTTTCAATTAACATATTGTGATCGATCATCATCGCCTTGGTAAAAACGTTCATTGAGGAACATCTTAACCAAGAAAGCTTCATATCGACAACGTTTTCACAAAACCTCTTGAATGAGAATCATTCATCCCTCTTAGATTCAGTTTAGGACTCGTGAAACCTAAAAACCTTAGTTTTGAACATTAGGATAAAACCACAAAAGTCAAAACAAATCATTCAAAATTTTCACCTGCTGAACCAGCGGAACCTTGCGACATATGGGCAGAACCCTTCCTTTGGTTCCGCCTGATCCGCCGTATCTTGATATGTGGGAATCGCACCAGGCTTTACCTCTCAAGGGATCTTGAGAAGCTTACAACCCCCACCAGGCAGTGTACCTGATCGTTGTAGTATAGTATAGTGACAAGTACCGGGGGATTGATCGCTCAGCTAGGAATAGTGTCGCTAGGATTAGAAAACCTAATTACTAGTGCTAAAGATGAGAGATGATTATTTTTGTGTTTTTATATTTTTTAGAAAACAAATTAAAATCTCGGGTTTGAAGGATATGGGCGGAATTAGTTGCTAGTCAACTAACCCAATACTAAGATGAAATCAAAATAAAAATACTAGAAATGAAAATAAACTAAATTATACTAAGGTTGTGAGCAATAAGTGGAGAAAATGTGTTTACTTAGATTTCACTACTCCCTAGACATCTTTTACACATTAATTACTTGTTATAGTTGCGTGGATGACTGATTGTATTCCTTAATACCATTCATGGGGTGGCGCACTTACTTCCCCAATCCTATGAGTGCCTACTTCACTCCTATGTCGAGCCGGTTAAGAAGCTCCTAACATGGGATCATTAGAATTTACTCATGCATTAAATACAACCAATAAAACCTAGTGCACATCGGTTCATGTTTCCTAAGACGTTCAAGCATGTTACCATTTGGAGAGTTGCCAGTTTTCTTAAGCCTAACATCGAAATCATTCATCCAATACAACCATAAACAAGTAATCAACACATAATTAACATCTAGGTTTCATTAGATCTAAGCAAACACAAGATAGATCTAGCCTAACATGGTGGAATCAAGACAAGAACAAGATATAGACAACCAACACATAGACATATTGATTGAATTAAAAGAATACTTATCTCAATTACACTTGTAAGGTTTCAAGGGCTGAGAACCCTTGAAAAACTTGTAAAATTCGTACTAAGTTCGGCCTTAGGGTTTCTCCAAAACTTCCTCCCTTTATGTGTAAAAATTAGAAAACTATATATAGGAAATAGGGGCTGACGGCGTCAAGACCAAATTGGTGACGCCGTCATCTCGCCACCAAAATACTTCTCGGACTGCCTTGATCTACTTCTGACGCCGTCAAGTGTTATGTGTTTCCAGGCCGTCATGCATTTTACTCTTGACGCTCTACCTTGTGACGCCGTCATTTCTGTACTGGGTCGTCATGGAAATTACTCTTGACGCCGTCAAAAATTAACTCTTGACGCCGTCACCTACTGTTCCCAGCTTGGAAAATTGAGACTTTGCCGTTTTCTTCACTTTTATGCTCCAAAAACGTCCAAAATGCCTTCTTTTTCAGATTTCACTCCCAAAGTACCTAAAATCACAAAAGGAACGATTTAGGGCAATATTTGATCAAATAAATTCAACTCCGGGCTTAAATGACCCCCTAAAAGTTGTTCATTTTTCGCCTCATCATATACCCTTACACTTGAGATTTGCTTGTCCTCAAGCAAATGCGCTTTTATTCTACTCGAAATACAAGTTAGGGGTCATTTAACACTAATATAAAAGTAATTACAACAAATAATCGTTCCACCAAAGACCAATAGACAAGCACGGAGGTCATACACAAGCACCTCGCAAATAGTGTTTAGATACTCACATCTCCCGGGTGTAATAAAGTATAAATTACAATATGGAAACGGAAGATATCTCTCACTACCTGTCATAGCAAAATAGATTACCATAGGCTTGGGAAAGGATCAAACCTCCACCACATGGCGTAAGCACCTAGGATAAACTATCAAAGAGGTCTTTTAAAGGGTTGTAACGTTAGGTTTAGGGATATGAAATACACGGTTTTGTTGGATAAAGGCAGTCTTTACTGGTGGCGAGTTAACAATCTTGGTTAATTACATGTACATTGTGGCGTTGCTAAGCCAAGACTAGACTCGACTTAAGCTAATAAATGAAAAATAACAAAAACATAAAATAAACATAGAATGAAAAGGGATGGTAGTCCGTATGTTTTTTCTCTTTTCTTTTTTTTTTTCTATTTTTTTTTCTTTTTCTTGTTTTTTCGGTTTTTTTTTTTTTTTTTTTTTTTTTTTTTTTTTTTTTTTTTTTTTTGCATACACTCTTACCCTACCATCCAAAATAATACATCATAGGGGATGGAAATTCCCCTTACACTTGAATTTTTACATACTTTACAATAAACTATTCTAATGACTCGAATTAAGAAAATCAAAACACTTTGAGCACTTTTAAGATTAACGTACATATGGGGGTAATAAATGATGTTCTTCCCCATTACTTCATAAATAAGTACTTTACCCATGAGTCCCAATCGTCCCAAAACAATATGTACAAGGATATGACTCGACTTAGCAACCATGTAATCAATTAGATAGTTAACTTAGGGTTTAACAAATAACAATAATGCACTAAAAATGAGCGCATACACGGAAGGCTAAGGCGATTTGGTTGTACATTTAAGTGGGGTGTAATAAATTCTTCCTTTAAGTAAAATGCTTAAAGTTAGAAATGAAAAGATAGGCTCGGAGGGGTGTACTAGGGGTTTCGTGTACTAAAAATGAGTACAACGCTAAGGGTGTAGGAAAAATTAGTTGACATAACTAGCCAAGTAATATGACTTAAATGGTCAAGTAATTATAATACGGGTTTAACACAAGGGTGATCCTAATGCCTCTTATCATGTAGTAAATCCTACCACACGAATGTAGTCTCACTAGCGGTCTCGGGATGCATCACTAACGCAAGTTCTAGAACCTAATGCTACCGGTACACTCATAAGCACTAATAGTAAATGCTTTTCCTATCAAATCTAAAGGCGAACCTCACATATTTGGGTGGAAAATTTTTCTGAATATACGGTTATGTGCTAGTCATACAATCTCCTATCCATGAGACGCTTGCTATGGCTAAAGTTTCACTCCTAAATGTTGTAAAAAATTTTAAATTTGGCGCTAAAATTGCACTAACAAGTATTTCTCATAGTTTTATTACACACCTACCATTAAAAAAGGAAACTCAATCGAAAGTGTATTTGTAAGGTATCATCATTTTACCCTCCCCTTACACTTAAGATGAACATTGTCCCCAATGTTCAAGTAAAGAATGTAAAAGTGAAATAAGTAAAACAAATGAAATCAAATACTCCCCTGATTCGCTCGGTATGGATAATTAGGTGGCCAGGTTAAATCTTCCTCCAAGAAAATGAACAATCAAAGCTTCCCTTCCAGAATATAAATTGTAACAATTCGCAATTTCAGGTTAATTTCTATTTTCGGAAAATTTTACTATTCATGTTACTATTCATTTTTACTATTCATTTCTTTCTGAATTTTTCCCGAAAGTTGATTTTTATTTCATATTCTCGAGTGATAAATCATTTTCATGACAAATTAAATGTTTGACACTCGTCAGATCATTTTCGTGAAAGTTATTAAGGAATTACACGACATTACACGTTTTAGGGTAAAACGGCAATCAGAAATTCTTCGCACAACGAAATTCGGTCGCGTTAATTTTCCCAGTATCAGAAAAATGTTTAACACACTCATGATTTATTTAAGAATAAATCATGACTGAGAAAAACATGACCAAAATAAACTTCGGCCGTGAAAAACTGGAAATTTCAGTTTTAGGCGTTTTTACTCAGCCGTAACCCTAGCCTTTACCTGCACCGCGTTTCTAAGATGATTTGAGCTTTCAATTTATTTAAATAAGTCAACATATTTTTCCCTCCTCCATTGACTAAAAATCATTCCTTGATTTTATAAATCATTCCTTGATTTTTAGGCTTCCGGTTTGATGTCTAAAAGACATTTAACACCAACCGACACCAGACTGAGCCCAGTCTAGACATTATAAATCATTTTAAATCATTTTTAGCATATAAGAAAAGTAACATTTTACTTTTCTCAGTTTTACGCAGTATTCGTACATTTTACGTATTACGCGTTTATACCCGTGTTTCCAGCTTTTAGCAGGGTTTTACCACCCAAATGACACCTACCACTCATTTTATATTTTATTATGGGACATATGGACATGTCTAACAATACTTTAAAGTTTCATAATTTTACGACACCCGGTTTTACGTTTTGAGGCCTAATCATTTACGGTTGGCATTTCCCGGAGTCAAGTTTCATCCAAATAACCAAGATAATACCAAGCCAAGCCACCTCCCCCCTTATCCCCTTTGTGAACCGCCATATGGGGGGGGAGTCACACCCTTGGTGGCTTGATCTTATGGCTTGTGATCTAGGATGGTTACATGTGTTGTTTTGGCAAGATAATATCTAGTAAACTAACCTCCTCATTAGAGTATAAATACCCCCTTCCTCCCCTTCCTTGGCCGGCCATCCCAACCCACCAAAACCTCTCACCCTTAGCTTATCTCTTCTAATTTGTTGCAAGGTTCAAGTGAAGTTCAAGTATAGAAACCCTAGATAGCTTATTTCTTACCAAAAATCTTCCAAACCCTAACATACTTGGTGTTTTCTCTTGAGTTTAAATCTACTCAATACACCTCAACCTTTATCATCTATCTTTCAAGAATACTAAGAGTAGAAAGGTTGCTTGAAGTGAAAAGGGTTGAAGCTTGTCAATCAAAGTCCATTTCCTTACTAGTTACTCCTTTCTTTAATTAGAAAGCCTAAAGTTGTAAGCCTAAACCTAATATGCTTCTTGTTTATTTTGTTCATCTCATTTATATGTTATTCTTGCTATATTATGTGTTGTAATTATGTCCATGATGAATCATGATGAGTAAAAGATGTTGTAATGACTTATTGAAACAAGTTACTAAAACAAGCAAACTAGTGAATATCTTGGTATAACCTGATCAAAATGGTAAAAATTTTATATTGGATTATTACATATTACAGTAGAGGACTTAACGAGAAAACCATAGCAATTTGAACCACCTAAAAAGAGTAAACGAGTCAAAAGTTATGGCGATTTGAAGTTACCAAAGATTTCCGGCAAAACTGCCTAAATGTTTCTGTGATTTCTGTGACAGAACCTAAAACACGCAAAAAGAGGCCTTTCTGGTCCGATTCATGAAAAAGTTAAAACACGAAAGTTGTCCGGAATCATGTTTTCCTTTAGGAACAAAGAGGCTCGAGCCTTGAAAACGCCTTCTGAGTGAGATATTTCTCAGTTTTCTTAACAGCTATTTACATATTTTAAGTTACTAAGTTATTGTCATACTTTCAAAGGAATAAAAGGTATTATGACCTATAACCAAGACCACCACCATGGCTAGAACCAAGGTAGTGTCTCATGACCATGGAACAAGGACCAAAGGTCATGGCTAGGCCATGACGAAATGACCAAACCAACTTACAATGGCGTAAACATGAAACAATGAAATTGGCGATAACATGAACAAGTAATTTGTATCTACTTCATCTAAAAGGAAACCATGAGATTTTACCAAGACAAATGGTCACACAAGACTTATAAAACTACCCCTAATAACAATCTTCATGTACTATAAACTTTCCTAAATTTATACAAATATCGGACATGTAACTTTTCCGGATCAAAACTTATATCTATATACTTTATCAACTACTACAATAGTAGGGAGCTTCATGTGAGGAGTTCATTACGTAAGCCGTCGAGATGAGTTGTGGATTTACGAGTTAAAGTGTCCTGGCTCCTCGAACGCTTACTAACATGACTTCTGAAATATGTTAGCCCGAACGGTAGTAAACGATATACCAAAACATACATGTTCATAAATCTTTCTTTCAAAGACTTACAAATATACATCATACCTCATCATGGACTAAATGCAAAACATATATATAGGCACTCCGTTATATTCTTTACACAAATCCTAAGTCGCAACATTCTATTCTAGGTTGCTCGTAGAAACCTACACGATCCGATCATCACCTTCATTATTTGCTATCATACTTGAGGTGAGTTCATAGCCCCGCTTACATTACTTTAATGTTTTACAAACCCTTGGGGGAAATACATGCTACTTTTAAACCGAACACAATGCTTTGAAACTGTATGCTGCCTGATTGTTTTATTATTACTAAGTACCTACCTTGCCAATCCTAGGCCCCATCATGAACCATTTAATCACTAGTATTAGTGAGCGCGAGTATTGTGAATAGGCCTATTGGGATTGACGAATCCCATTTGTTTGAGCAGTTAGTTCAAACGAATGCACTATATTTGAAACATTAAGTATGACGGCAAAGTACTTACCGGGGCAACATAACCGCCGATTGATATTGGTACCCGTTAACGTATTGGTTGCATGAGCTTAGTACATAATAATAACTGTTTTGTTTTTCTAACATGAGTATGAGTCTAATTAACTCATTACTACCAACATATTGTGTTCAACCGTTAAACAAACTCTATGAATTTCACTCAACCTTTGTGTTGACCTCTTAAGCATGTATTTCAGGTCCATGATAATCAAGAATGGAGCGGGAAGGGCACGTACCGAAGGAAGAAGGCTATAAACAATTATGTCATTCTATAAAAACATCATAGACTTTATATTGATGTGTTTTGAAACAATGCAACATTTTGGGACCTTACTATGTAAACTTTGATACATTTGAATAATATGAATGACAACTCTTTTTATTACGATTCGTTTAGAGATCGTTTTCTATTATTATGACTGTTGTGCCATCGAGTAACACCCAAGTTGAATTCCGCTGCAACATGAATTGGGGGTGTTACAGATTGGTATCAGAGCCAGGGTTATAGAGAAACGGGTCTAAGTGAGACCTAAACTATAACTACAATAACAAGCAAAAACATTTTTATAGCCTTCCGCTCTTCGTGC
This sequence comes from Artemisia argyi, assembly GCA_030686995.1. Lineage (NCBI taxonomy): Eukaryota > Viridiplantae > Streptophyta > Magnoliopsida > Asterales > Asteraceae > Artemisia > Artemisia argyi. The sequence continues at coordinate 177,974,612 of CM060682.1, forward strand.
CTTCCGTCCTCCAGAAGATTATGGACTTATTACACATGTTATCCTACATGAACATATTTGTATATTGTCATATGCACATTTCCTTAGTTTGAACATTTTCCATAAACATTTGATTATTTTTGACATCATAAATTGTAGACATCATGTCCGCACCTCCATCTCCCGATCATCTTCCTGTTATGCCCGAGTATTTACCTATTCTTCCCGGACCCGATGATCCTTACTTTGAACCAATTGACTACGACGACGAGGAAGAACCTTATGAGGATCTAGATATAGATTCGGACGAGGATCCTGAAATGGATTTGGACATAAACATCGATGATTACGAAGAGGATCATGAAATGGTTAATGACATTGAGGAAGCGGAGGAACTATTAGTAGTGCCACATTTATCACCATTGACATCTCCACCTCCGGTTTCACCAATTTCATCCGAATCTAACCGTACCACTCCAGCTCAAATTCCGAAATCTACTTACCAAACCGGCGGAACATCTACATCTCCACATATGTTCGCGAACTCAGCTCAATACGAAATCTACTCTTTGAAACAAGCTCTCAACCTAACCCAACTCAAGGTTAAATGTATGGCAAGTCAAATGCACGAATGTATGTCCAAGGTAAATTCTGCTAGAATGGATGCCATGAATGCTCGAGACGACCTATATTGGTTTAAGCTTGACATGAGCTACGTGAAGAGTGACTCGGATCATGTTGGGGAAGTAGTCTTAAATCCTTTGACTGGCTTGGATGATGTCAAGGATAGACTCACTTTGGTTGAGAGGGCCCAAGAACAGGATGCGGTTCAAATTCACAAACTACTTCACCGCCTAAATACCGCCGAAATCCGGTTAGATGTGGCAAACTTTGACAGGTATCAACTTAGGAATGATTTGTGTGGGATGCAAACTCAAATGAGTTCCATACAACAAAGGTTATACCGAAAGGAGGTCAAAGAATACCGTCCAAACGAAAGCGTAGACGTGTTAGCAACACGCGGAAATAATAATCCGACCGGACCGCAACAACCTCCCAACCAACGTTAGACTAGTGTTATAGTACTAGTTAGCTTTTGTACAACGTTGTAATTACTAACTGAAAGTATCAGTTAGTAAGTTTTGAATGAACTTGTAATAAGTTCGATTTTGTAACCAACGTTATATGAAATAAAACTCTTGTTTTATATACTATCATGTGTTATGTTCTTAAGTTTCAAACATTATCATCCTATCATTCTTATCAAACATTGTGCTCATCTCACAACTCTCTAATTACAATGTATCTTTTGAACAATAGAATCATGGCGCCAAAGAAAAAGACCCCACCAACGATGACACAAGCCGCCATCCGCAAACTGGTGAAGGATAGTGTCAATGCAGCACTTATCGCTGAACGAGCAGCCGTAGCTACAGCAGCTGCAGCAGCTGCCGATGCCACCACAGCTGCTGGTGCTGCTGATGCTGCAGCAGCTGCTGATGCTGCAGCCGCTGCTGATGCTGCAGCAGCCGCAGAAGCCGCCACTGCTGCGGAAGCTGCAATAGCTGCAGAGACTGCCAGACTTGCCAGTCTTAACCTTGGAGGACCTACCCCTCCGGTGACCAATGTTACTACAGTACCAAAGGGTTGCTCGTTCATTTCCTACCTGAAATGTGAACCCCTCAAATTCAAGGGTACTGAAGGGGCTGTAGGTTTGACCCGTTGGTTCGAAAAGGCGGAGTCGGTGTTCATTGTTAGTAAATGTACTGAGGTTGACAAAGTTCAGTATGCCACAAGTACTTTGTTGAATGAGGCGTTGTCCTGGTGGAACTCAATTGCTCAACCCATGGGCATTGAGAATGCCTACAAAATTACTTGGGCTAATTTGAAACAAATGATGATTAAGGAATACTGTCCACGCAGTGAGATACAAAAGTTGGAAGTTGAGTTCTGGGATCATACGGTTAAGGGAAATGATATCATGACCTACAACCGTAGATTCCAGGAACTGAGGATACTTTGTCCAACAATGGTTTCCCCAAAGGAAAAGATGTTGGAAAGGTATATTTGGGGACTTCCCTCAAGCATACAGGGGAATGTGACTTCGGCAAATCCCAAAGAACTTGATGAGGCTATGCGGATGTCCCGTAGTCTCATGGATCAAGTGGTACGTATGTCGGAAACCCGCAGGCAAAACAACCTCAACACCAACAACAACAACAGCAATGCCAACAATCCCAACAACTCCAACTACCGTAACAACAACAACAACAACAAGAACAACAACAGTAAACGACCATATGATGGTAACCGTGGGAACAACAACAATAACAACAACAACAACCAAACCCGAAACAACAACCACCACAATCAGCAGAACAGGAGACAAGAAGCCGCGACGGCTTATGTTGCTGCACCTGCTGGTGGTAGGTACGTGGGTAATCAACCACAATGTACCAAGTGCAATTACCATCACGAAGGTCCTTGCCCGGCCAAATGCCACAAGTGCCAAAAGCCCGGACATCTTGCCAAGGATTGTAGGGGCAAGGGTATAGCTACTGGGGCTAACTCACAGCCCATAGTTACATGTTTCGGGTGTGGTGAAAGGGGACACTACAAAAACAACTGTCCTCAAAACCAAGGACCCCAAGGCGGAGGTGCTCGTGCTAGGGCCTATGTCATAGGAAAGGAAGAACCACACCAGGACCCGAACGTGGTTACCGGTACGTTCTTACTCAATAATATTCCTGTTAAAGTATTATTCGATTCTGGTGCTGATATGAGCTTTATATCTACTAGAATTGCGCCTTTACTTGATATTCCATCAATCACTTTAACCACTAGTTATAATGTTGAGCTAGCTACCGGTGACTTAGTAAATACCAATACCGTAATCCCAAACTGTACCCTTAATCTCTTAGACCACCCCTTTGACATCAATCTTATGCCAATTGAACTCGGAAGTTTTGATGTAGTTATTGGCATGGATTGGTTGTCTAAACATCAAGCTAACATTATTTGTGGTGAAAGAGTTGTGCACATTCCATGTGACAATGAAACTTTGATCATTCGTGGTGATCAAAGTGGAACTCGAATAAACATCATCTCATGTATCAAAACCATGAAGTACATTGAGAAAGGATGTTATGCTTTCTTAGCCCACGTAACAGAAAAGAAAACTGATGAAAAACGTCTCGAAGATGTTCCTATTGCCCGTGAGTTTCCTGAAGTCTTCCCAGAAGACTTACCCGGACTACCACCACATCGACAAATAGAGTTCAGAATTGATTTAATACCAGGAGCGGCGCCAGTTGCCCGCGCACCATACCGGCTAGCACCTTCAGAGATGCAAGAGCTATCAAATCAATTACAAGAACTTGCGGACAAGGGATTTATTCGACCCAGTTCCTCACCTTGGGGAGCTCCAGTTTTGTTCGTGAAAAAGAAAGACGGATCATTACGCATGTGTATTGACTATCGTGAACTAAACAAATTAACCATAAAGAACCGATACCCACTACCAAGAATTGATGATTTATTCGATCAATTACAAGGTTCAACCTATTACTCAAAAATCGACCTACGTTCAGGTTACCACCAAGTCAGAGTTCGTGATGAAGACATTCCAAAAACAGCCTTTAGGACACGATATGGTCACCACGAATTCCAAGTGATGCCATTTGGGTTAACAAATGCACCGGCAGTATTCATGGATCTCATGAATCGTGTGTGTAAGCCATATTTGGACAAATTTGTGATCGTATTCATAGACGACATTCTCATTTATTCCAAAAACGAAGAGGAACACAAAGAACACCTGAGGACAATTTTAGGACTACTCAAGGAAGAGAAATTGTATGCGAAGTTTTCCAAATGTGAATTTTGGATTCAAACTGTACAATTCCTTGGGCATGTGATTGACAAGACCGGTTTACATGTCGATCCCGCTAAAATTGAGGCAATCAAAAACTGGCCAACACCTACCACACCTACAGAAATTCGTCAATTTCTGGGTTTAGCCGGGTATTACCGAAGGTTTATTGAAGGATTTTCTTCAATAGCAAAATCTTTGACCAAGTTAACTCAGAAAAACAAGAAATACGTGTGGGATGAAGACGAAGAAAATGCTTTCCAAACCCTTAAACAAAAACTTTGTAGTGCTCCTATCCTAGCATTGCCAGATGGGATCGAAGATTTTGTAGTCTATTGTGATGCATCGTACCAAGGTTTAGGTGCCGTGTTGATGCAACGTGATAAGGTCATGGCTTATGCTTCGCGACAACTCAAGGTTCATGAAGAAAATTACACCACTCATGACTTAGAGTTAGGAGCTGTGGTCTTTGCACTAAAAATCTGGAGGCACTATCTATACGGTACTAGATGTACTGTGTACACCGATCATAAAAGCCTACAACACATTTTGAACCAAAAAGAACTAAACATGCGACAACGTCGTTGGTTGGAATTACTAAGTGATTATGACTGCGACATTCGTTATCACCCAGGGAAAGCAAACGTAGTAGCCGACGCCCTAAGCCGAAAGGAACGAGTTAAACCACTACGAGTCCGAGCCTTAGTTTTAACCATAAACTCAAACTTTCCTACCCAAATCCTTCACGCTCAAACTGAGGCGGTGAAACAAGAAGACATCCAAAAGGAAAAGCTGGATGGCATGATACAAAAGAAATTCGAAACCCGTTCAGATGGGACTCTATGCTTCCAAGGTCGAAGTTGGTTACCACTTTATGGTGGCTTACGAGACTTGATCATGCATGAATCACACAAATCTAAATACTCCATACATCCAGGATCTGATAAAATGTATCATGATCTTAAGCTACTTTATTGGTGGCCGAACATGAAAGCCGACATTGCAACATATGTTAGCAAGTGTCTTACCTGCTCCAAAGTAAAAGCCGAACACCAAAAACCATCCGGTCCATTGCAACAACCAGAAATTCCTACCTGGAAATGGGAAAGAATTACTATGGACTTCATTACCAAGCTCCCAAGGACATCAAGCGGTTATGACTCCATCTGGGTCATAGTTGATCGTCTCACAAAATCCGCACACTTTATACCAATCAAAGAGACTTACAAAATGGAACAACTAACCCGACTGTACGTCAAAGAAATAGTCTCAAGACATGGTGCACCAATATCCATCATATCCGACAGAGATGGTAGATTTACTTCCAATTTCTGGCAGTCACTCCAAGACGCCTTTGGAACAAATCTAGACATGAGTACAGCCTATCACCCTCAGACCGATGGTCAGAGTGAACGAACCATCCAAACTCTTGAAGACATGCTTCGAGCATGTATAATAGACTTTGGAAAAGGATGGGATACTCATTTACCATTAGTCGAATTTTCCTACAACAACAGCTATCATACAAGTATTAAAGCAGCCCCATTTGAAGCGCTTTACGGTCGAAAGTGTCGTTCACCTGCTTGTTGGGCTGAAGTGGGAGAAGTTCAACTCACTGGACCAGAACTTATCCGTGAAACAACAGATAAGATTGTACAAATCAGAAATCGATTACAAGCCGCAAGAGATCGACAGAAAAGTTATGCCGACACACGACGCAGACCCCTAGAATTCCAAGTCGGAGATAGGGTTATGCTAAAGGTATCGCCTTGGAAGGGCTTAATACGATTCGGTAAACGAGGAAAACTAAACCCCAGATACATCGGACCATTTAAAATCCTAGCCAGAGTTGGCCCTGTGGCGTACAAACTTGAGCTTCCGTCAGAACTCAGTAGTGTACACCCCACTTTCCATGTATCTAACCTAAAGAAATGCTTATCGGATGAATCACTTGTGATTCCACTCGATGAAATTCAACTCAATGACGATCTTCAATTTGTTGAGGAACCCGTAGAAATCATGGACCGAGAGGTCAAACAACTCAAACAAAGCCGAATACCAATTATCAAAGTTCGTTGGAACTCACGACGTGGTCCTGAATACACATGGGAACGAGAGGACCAGATACGAAAGAAATACCCACACCTTTTTACCAACGAAGCTTCTACCTCCAACGTAAATTGATCTCCGGGACGGAGCTCTCATATGGGGTGGAGACTGTAACAATTCGCAATTTCAGGTTAATTTCTATTTTCGGAAAATTTTACTATTCATGTTACTATTCATTTTTACTATTCATTTCTTTCTGAATTTTTCCCGAAAGTTGATTTTTATTTCATATTCTCGAGTGATAAATCATTTTCATGACAAATTAAATGTTTGACACTCGTCAGATCATTTTCGTGAAAGTTATTAAGGAATTACACGACATTACACGTTTTAGGGTAAAACGGCAATCAGAAATTCTCCGCACAACGAAATTCGGTCGCGTTAATTTTCCCAGTATCAGAAAAATGTTTAACACACTCATGATTTATTTAAGAATAAATCATGACTGAGAAAAACATGACCAAAATAAACTTCGGCCGTGAAAAACTGGAAATTTCAGTTTTAGGCGTTTTTACTCAGCCGTAACCCTAGCCTTTACCTGCACCGCGTTTCTAAGATGATTTGAGCTTTCAACTTATTTAAATAAGTCAACATATTTTTCCCTCCTCCATTGACTAAAAATCATTCCTTGATTTTATAAATCATTCCTTGATTTTTAGGCTTCCGGTTTGATGTCTAAAAGACATTTAACACCAACCGACACCAGACTGAGCCCAGTCTAGACATTATAAATCATTTTAAATCATTTTTAGCATATAAGAAAAGTAACATTTTACTTTTCTCAGTTTTACGCAGTATTCGTACATTTTACGTATTACGCGTTTATACCCGTGTTTCCAGCTTTTAGCAGGGTTTTACCACCCAAATGACACCTACCACTCATTTTATATTTTATTATGGGACATATGGACATGTCTAACAATACTTTAAAGTTTCATAATTTTACGACACCCGGTTTTACGTTTTGAGGCCTAATCATTTACGGTTGGCATTTCCCGGAGTCAAGTTTCATCCAAATAACCAAGATAATACCAAGCCAAGCCACCTCCCCCCTTATCCCCTTTGTGAACCGCCATATGGGGGGGAGTCACACCCTTGGTGGCTTGATCTTATGGCTTGTGATCTAGGATGGTTACATGTGTTGTTTTGGCAAGATAATATCTAGTAAACTAACCTCCTCATTAGAGTATAAATACCCCCTTCCTCCCCTTCCTTGGCCGGCCATCCCAACCCACCAAAACCTCTCACCCTTAGCTTATCTCTTCTAATTTGTTGCAAGGTTCAAGTGAAGTTCAAGTATAGAAACCCTAGATAGCTTATTTCTTACCAAAAATCTTCCAAACCCTAACATACTTGGTGTTTTCTCTTGAGTTTAAATCTACTCAATACACCTCAACCTTTATCATCTATCTTTCAAGAATACTAAGAGTAGAAAGGTTGCTTGAAGTGAAAAGGGTTGAAGCTTGTCAATCAAAGTCCATTTCCTTACTAGTTACTCCTTTCTTTAATTAGAAAGCCTAAAGTTGTAAGCCTAAACCTAACATGCTTCTTGTTTATTTTGTTCATCTCATTTATATGTTATTCTTGCTATATTATGTGTTGTAATTATGTCCATGATGAATCATGATGAGTAAAAGATGTTGTTGTAATGACTTATTGAAACAAGTTACTAAAACAAGCAAACTAGTGAATATCTTGGTATAACCTGATCAAAATGGTAAAAATTTTATATTGGATTATTACATATTACAGTAGAGGACTTAACGAGAAAACCATAGCAATTTGAACCACCTAAAAAGAGTAAACGAGTCAAAAGTTATGGCGATTTGAAGTTACCAAAGATTTCCGGCAAAACTGCCTAAATGTTTCTGTGATTTCTGTGACAGAACCTAAAACACGCAAAAAGAGGCCTTTCTGGTCCGATTCATGAAAAAGTTAAAACACGAAAGTTGTCCGGAATCATGTTTTCCTTCAGGAACAAAGAGGCTCGAGCCTTGAAAACGCCTTCTGAGTGAGATATTTCTCAGTTTTCTTAACAGCTATTTACATATTTTAAGTTACTAAGTTATTGTCATACTTTCAAAGGAATAAAAGGTATTATGACCTATAACCAAGACCACCACCATGGCTAGAACCAAGGTAGTGTCTCATGACCATGGAACAAGGACCAAAGGTCATGGCTAGGCCATGACGAAATGACCAAACCAACTTACAATGGCGTAAACATGAAACAATGAAATTGGCGATAACATGAACAAGTAATTTGTATCTACTTCATCTAAAAGGAAACCATGAGATTTTACCAAGACAAATGGTCACACAAGACTTATAAAACTACCCCTAATAACAATCTTCATGTACTATAAACTTTCCTAAGTTTATACAAATATCGGACATGTAACTTTTCCGGATCAAAACTTATATCTATATACTTTATCAACTACTACAATAGTAGGGAGCTTCATGTGAGGAGTTCATTACGTAAGCCGTCGAGATGAGTTGTGGATTTACGAGTTAAAGTGTCCTGGCTCCTCGAACGCTTACTAACATGACTTCTGAAATATGTTAGCCCGAACGGTAGTAAACGATATACCAAAACATACATGTTCATAAATCTTTCTTTCAAAGACTTACAAATATACATCATACCTCATCATGGACTAAATGCAAAACATATATATAGGCACTCCGTTATATTCTTTACACAAATCCTAAGTCGCAACATTCTATTCTAGGTTGCTCGTAGAAACCTACACGATCCGATCATCACCTTCATTATTTGCTATCATACTTGAGGTGAGTTCATAGCCCCGCTTACATTACTTTAATGTTTTACAAACCCTTGGGGGAAATACATGCTACTTTTAAACCGAACACAATGCTTTGAAACTGTATGCTGCCTGATTGTTTTATTATTACTAAGTACCTACCTTGCCAATCCTAGGCCCCATCATGAACCATTTAATCACTAGTATTAGTGAGCGCGAGTATTGTGAATAGGCCTATTGGGATTGACGAATCCCATTTGTTTGAGCAGTTAGTTCAAACGAATGCACTATATTTGAAACATTAAGTATGACGGCAAAGTACTTACCGGGGCAACATAACCGCCGATTGATATTGGTACCCGTTAACGTATTGGTTGCATGAGCTTAGTACATAATAATAACTGTTTTGTTTTTCTAACATGAGTATGAGTCTAATTAACTCATTACTACCAACATATTGTGTTCAACCGTTAAACAAACTCTATGAATTTCACTCAACCTTTGTGTTGACCTCTTAAGCATGTATTTCAGGTCCATGATAATCAAGAATGGAGCGGGAAGGGCACGTACCGAAGGAAGAAGGCTATAAACAATTATGTCATTCTATAAAAACATCATAGACTTTATATTGATGTGTTTTGAAACAATGCAACATTTTGGGACCTTACTATGTAAACTTTGATACATTTGAATAATATGAATGACAACTCTTTTTATTACGATTCGTTTAGAGATCGTTTTCTATTATTATGACTGTTGTGCCATCGAGTAACACCCAAGTTGAATTCCGCTGCAACATGAATTGGGGGTGTTACATAAATCATCTTCTTGTCATACATAACCTGTAAATCCTGAGAAAACAAACAAGACAACCTCGCATAAAATCGGCGGCATCCTATATAAGTTACTAAATCCTAGAAAACAAAGTAAGATATAATGCTTGTGGAATGAAGTTTGCAGATTTCCTGGAGATTATAAAACTTAATAATTCAGAAGAACTTTGAGACTCCGTTAGAAAAACAAAACCGGTAAAATTTCCAGATTTTTACCCGTGACGCCGTCAAGAGTAAACTTATGACGCCGTCAGGATTGACCTGCAGAAATTCTTATGTTAAGTTTCCGGAAAATTTCTGGAAAAACTTGGTCCTACTTTCTGGAAAATCCTGCAAAACTTCATTATGACTCAATACAAGCATTTGACTCTAACAAATACGAATATACATGTCCATTTAATATTGTGGAGAATCATGATCGGGTTGTTTCTTAAAAACATATTTGGGGTTTCCCCTTACACTTATCTTTTGCAAAAATACCTTTAGGTGGAGTTAAGACTAGGCCAAAACAACAAAGTAAAGTATTTCCACTTTTTAGTCTAGAAACATGATCTACCAACAATAAAAATAAAGCATGCATACGGAAGCAAATAACAAACAAACAAAAAATGAAAATCACACAAAGCATGGGTTGCCTCCCAAGAAGCGCTTTTCTTTATTTACGAGTCTTGTAGCTAGACTCAAGGTTATGGGTTACTACGTTATACGGGTGAGTTCCTCATTGAGGACATCTTTGGGATCAAACTTAGGTTTCAACTTTCTATCGGTTTCCTTAGTATGGTATGACCTTTCAAACATCTCTCCATCCGGATCATACAAAGTCATCCTCATGTGCCATGATCCGTCTCCTTCTTTAGGTGGCTTGTCCCACCTCCATTTACACTTATCTCCATCTCTTTTCCACTTATTCATCTCTATATTAATAGGCATTACGCTCAAGAACTCAATCATCTTCCTAAAGACTAAGGGGTCCTCAAAGGGGTCTAGCTCCTCATCCCTGGCTATGAGTTGTTCCATCGAATGTGTCTTCTCGACAAAATCTTTTTCTAGATAGAATGGGCATTGAGGTCCTATAAAGTTCCTTTCTATCCAAGGTCCATATCTAGATGGTCTCCTATTCATCTCTACCCAATGCGGTGTTGGTTCATCATCACAATCATAACTATGCTTCTTAACATCGTACACCGACCAAGTATCACCTTCACCTACCGCTATCTTAGACTTCTTACAATCTATCATGGCGCTAGCGGTTGCTAAAAATCCTCTTCCTACCAATAATGGGCATGTAGTGTCACTAACCATGTCTAGGACGTGAAAATCCGCTAAGATAGTTAACTTTCCTAAGTGAACAACTACATCCTTAATCATTCCGACCGGGTGGGCAATACACCCATCCGCTAGACCTATCAATACCTCCGTTTCCTCTAACGTTCCTAGCTTAAGAGTTGTGAATAAGGATAAGGGAATCAAGTTGAGGCTTGACCCTAAATTGGCTAGTGTGTCGAAAGCTTCGGATCTTCCAATCTTACAAGGCAAAACAAATATACCCGGATCATCAAGCTTTTTAGGCAACTTGTTTTGAACGAAGGCGGTCCCATTTTTGCCTAGTTTAAACTTCTCATATTTTTCTAGGAGGGCACTATAGTAGGGAGCACGGGCTAAGACATCAATGACGGGGCGTTCAAGGTGAAGTTCCTTGAATTCATCGTCAAGGTCTTGCGTAGGAGGTGTTTCAACTATACTTTTGACCGGTTTTATATCGGGTGTTTTATTTGGTTGGTCCTTTTGAAGAGTTTGGTTTTGTTTGGAACACGTGCTCGTTGATTTAACCGAGTAGTATTGTGGACACGAAGTGGGTGACGAAACTGAAGATATGGAATTAACGTTTAGTTTCGGATTCTTGACCGTGTCGCTTGGGAGTGCTCCCATTTCTCGGTCATTGAGAACTTTCAACAATGCATCAATTTTGGTGGTCATCTCGCTTTGCTTTTGTTTGAAATCGGCTTCAAACTTAGATATGCGAGCTTCTTGAGATGCCATGAATTTTGACATCAATCCTTCAAGATTGTTGGTACTACCATAGTTGTTAAAAGGATTGTTGTTGAAAGTACGGTTGGAGGGTGGACCGTTTGGTTGGTAATGATTAGGCGGATTGGAAGAATTGGGTTGATTTTGTTTCCACCTAAGGTTTGGGTGATTTTTCCAAGAGGGGTTGTATGAATTACCGTAAGGGTTTGGCTCGGGCTTGAAAGTATACCACTTATCTCCCGCTTCGTCGGTACGCGAGGATGCATAGTCCGTAAAAGTTGTTCCGGGGAGTTCCACACAATCACGAGTGTCATGGGGACCACTACATAATTCGCATGAAGAAGTGATTTTGTTCACTTGGCTTGAAGGCTTAGGAGCTTCGTAAGATTTCATGAGAAACTTGACTTGGTCCTCAAGTTCCATGATCCTACGGTCGGGAGTGCTAGAGTTGTTTAAAGGCAAAGATATTGCCTTGACCGTTTTGTTCAAATCACGGGGATCATTCCAACTTTCGTTGTCATAGAGAACAAGATCTTCTATGAGTTCCCATGATTGTTCCGCACTTAGATCACGTAGCTTACCACCGGCCGATTGGTCAATGGCTCGCCTCGTGGAGAGATCGATATGGTCATAAAAGATTTGGACTTGGAGCTAAAGATCTATGCCATGATGAGGGACTTTTTGGAGTAAGTCCTTGAAACGAGTCCATGCTTCATAAAGAGATTCATTTTGACGTTGTTGGAACATCAAGATGTCATTTCTAAGCTTAGTAGTTCTCCCCGGTGGGAAAATTGAGCAAGGAAACGAGTGGTGAGATCATCCCATGTGGTGATGGATCCCGCGGGTAAACGCTCAAGCCATTGACTAGCTTGATCCCGTAGAGAGAATTGGAATAGGCGTAATCGGGTTGTCTCTCTAGTTGAAACATCTAGGTCTATGGAGTCTACGATTTTAAGGAAGTCCTTAAGATGTTGATTTGGATCTTCAGAACGAAGTCCATGGAATGCACATCCGCTTTGCACCAACCGGATGGTGTCGGATCGCAAGGGGGTCACATTGGCTCCGGTGAGCTCAATGGTGTTTCGGTAGCCTTGGTGGCTAGGTCGGGAATACTCTCCTAAGGTTCGGGGCCTAAGGGGTTCTAGTGGTGGGTTTTGTTGTGGTTGGATGATGGGTTCAAAGATGTTCTCGTTGTCCATGATGTCGGGTGGTTACGAACAAAGACACAAATAATTAAGATAGACTAAAGAAACCTAAAAATAAAAATAAAATCTTACTAGAAAGGAATCTAGCAAGTAGACCTAATAAAAAGAAATCCTAACCTAGAAAATAACTATTCCCCGGGCTGCGACGCCAAAAACTTGATACGTGGGAATCGCACCAGGATTTACCTCTCAAGGGATCTTGAGAAGCTTACAACCCCCACCAGGCAGTGTACCTGATCGTTGTAGTATAGTATAGTGACAAGTACCGGGGGATTGATCGTTCAGCTAGGAATAGTGTCGCTAGGATTAGAAAACCTAATTACTAGTGCTAAAGATGAGAGATGATTATTTTTGTGTTTTTATATTTTTTAGAAAACAAATTAAAATCTCGGGTTTGAAGGATATGGGCGGAATTAGTTGCTAGTCAACTAACCCAATACTAAGATGCAATCAAAATAAAAATACTAGAAATGAAAATAAACTAAATTATACTAAGGTTGTGAGCAATAAGTGGAGAAAATATGTTTACTTAGATTTCACTACTCCCTATACATCTTTTACACGTTAATTACTTGTTATAGTTGCGTGGATGACGGATTGTATTCCTTAATACCATTCATGGGGTGGCACACTTACTTCCCCAATCCTATGAGTGCCTACTTCACTCCTATGTCGTGCCGGCTAAGAAGCTCCTAACATGGGATCATTAGAATTTACTCATGCATTAAATACAACCAATAAAACCTAGTGCACATCGGTTCATGTTTCCTAAGACGTTCAAGCATGTTACCATTTGGAGATCTTCCAGTTTTCTTAAGCCTAACATCGAAATCATTCATCCAATACAACCATAAACAAGTAATCAACACATAATTAACATCTAGGTTTCATTAGATCTAAGCAAACACAAGATAGATCTAGCCTAACATGGTGGAATCAAGACAAGAACAAGATATAGACAACCAACACATAGACATATTGATTGAATTAAAATAATACTTATCTCAATTACACTTGTAAGGTTTCAAGGGCTGAGAACCCTTGAAAAACCTGTAAAATTCGTACTAAGTTTGGCCTTAGGGTTTCTCCAAAACTTCCTCCCTTTATGTGTAAAAATTAGAAAACTATATATAGGAAATAGGGGCTGACGGCGTCAAGACCAAATTGGTGACGCCATCATCTCGCCGCCAAAATACTTCTCGGACTGCCTTGATCTACTTCTGACGCCGTCAAGTGTTATGTGTTTCCAGGCCGTCATACATTTTACTCTTGACGCTCTACCTTGTGACGCCGTCATTTTTGTACTGGGTTGTCATGGAAATTACTCTTGACGCCGTCAAAAATTAACTCTTGACGCCGTCACTTACTGTTCCCAGCTTGGAAAATTGAGACTTTGCCGTTTTCTTCACTTTTATGCTTCAAAAACGTCCAAAATGCCTTCTTTTCCAGATTTCACTCCCAAAGTACCTAAAATCACAAAAGGAACGATTTAGGGCAATATTTGATCAAATAAATTCAATTCCGGGCTTAAATGACCCCCTAAAAGTGGTTCATTTTTTGCCTCATCATATCTGCAGTTTGTTTTTATCTTAATTCAAAACCAAACACCTCTTAACTCACTACTTCAACTTACAAACAACTATCACTCACTCACAAACACCTTACCACACGAAAATTAGGGCTCTCACTCACATCTCTTCCAATCCAGTCAACTTTGTAAGTATTCTTATCATAATTGCATTTTCAATCAAAGTCTAACATTTTCATTTACATACATTAACTAGAATCTTAGGGTTTATGCATAAATTTGTTGATTCATTAAAAACCTTGGTTGTAAACTAATCATAATTTCCATTAGTTAGGAATTGTATCCTTTTTGTTATTATCATGATTTACCAAACACACCAAGTTCATTGTCTTTCAAAAATCACTAGAACACCACCTTTCACCACATTGTTAAAACAAATGAAAAAGGTCATTGAAACATCACTTACATAATGTATCTTGAATGCTAAAGGGAATACATAACTAATATGTATTTTCGGGTACATTCAAACGAAGCTATATTGAATTAGGAGCGTTTGGGTTATCTTTTGCTTTGTAACAAAACTTGCATTACAAAATGTTTTAAGCATAAAAAATGAGTCAAGATAACCGCACCTCCACATTGTTTTCATATAGGCACACACTAGAACATCCACATTGTAAAAGTCATTAACTTAAACTTAAATTTTGTGTTTTCTAGGAATCAACATGCCTCCCGCAACATTCTCCGATCACAAGGAAACTCTTAATTACTTACCCAAACACCATAGGACCAAAGGCCTTACTAAAGATCAAGTTGAAACTTTTAAGGGTCTAGAAAAACGCTATGTTCATGAAGGAAGAACCATTGATCCAACCTTCCTTAAAGGAACTTCCATTCGTCAAAACTTTGCCGCTATCAACTTTGATTGCCTCCTAGACATAGATGAGCCAATTTGTCCTAGGTTTATTTTGGAGTTCTATGCAACTATAAGCCTTTTCTTCAATGACAATGGTAAGATCTCATTAACATTCTCAACCAATCAACATTCACATTTCATATCCTTAAAAGATTTTTCCACTATTCTCGGTGTCCCTAATGTTGGTACATGTCTTACACTGATAAGTGGCCTCTTTCAAGTCTTAATTCCATTGAGCGTTATCATCCATACGACACTCTTCTTGCTAATAAGGAAGAAATTCGTGAGAATCTCTTTGCTAGGACCTCAACAACTAGGAAGAATAGTTCGGGAAATGAGGTAAATAAGGACCCTTTTGGTATGGAACTCAATGAGCTTAAACCACAATTTAAGAAATGGGAAGAAATTCTTAGAGCCAACGTTATAAGTTCCATAGGAAATAGAGATCATGTCAACACATGTCTTAGCTACATGCTCTATAGCATTTCCATCGGTCAACCTTTTAACTTAGCCTATTACCTAGCCAAAAGAATGGCCAACATATCCTTGGTAGGAACAACCGCTCTTCCTTATGGAATGCTTCTCACCCGCCTCTTTAGAGCAATCTCGCCCATTCCTCCTAACAATAAGGGAATGTGCCTTGATTACACTCTCGTTCCTCACATATTCTTCCCTCTAAGTGATAAAAGAGTCTTCAAAGTTAAGGGCAAGCGTACTCGCTCTCTTTCACCATCATCTTCATCATCCGATATGAGCAATAACAATAATCTCCCTAACTCTAAGCTACCCCCTTTAGACTACCTTCAAGAACTTCCCGTCATTAGCAATGCATCCGAAGAGTTCAAGCAAACCAAAGGAAAGTTCAAGTGCTTTGGAAGGTACCTAGGAAAGCTCAAGAAGAAGATAGACCGGTTGTGAGATGTGTGTTTAAGGAGTGTTTGGCTTATGTAGTTTTTAGAACTTTTATGTGTTAAACTATGTGATTTGTATTGCTTTTTACTTCCATGCTTTATTATTTTCGCCAGACTATGTTTTGTATGAGCCTTTATGCATATTGACGATATTTGAGGTGTTTGTCAAATTTTCATGCTTATGGAAAATTTCACCAAGTATAGTGAAATTCGCTAGCCCCCGGTCAAAGTCCTATGATATGAATATTTACATGTCCATTTTTTGCATTTCCTAATCAAACATATAATAAATTTTCATTTTTAGGAGTTTTCTAAAAATTTGAAAATCGTCTCGACCCTCAAAAAGGTGGACTGTCAGTTTTTCAGGTCTGGCGTAACTGGCGGAACCAAAAACTGGGTTTTGCTAGTGCAAAAATCTGGGCAACCCAGTTTGGCCCAACGGATCAGACGGAACCCTCAAAAGGGTTCCGCCATTGATGTGTTAGGGTTCTGCCAGTCACTTGCAAAATTTTTTTGTCATTTTTCTAAATTTTAAAATTTGTAAAACACCAAATCCTTTTCTTTAGTGAGAAATATCTTCCCTTACTTCCAATAAACATATTAGGACCACTCTCACTCACTAGAACAATTAGGAAGTCATTTCCTGCCAAAAATTCAAATTCAAACATAACTAACCCAAGGAACCCTTAAAAAGGATCCTTCGAACCCTTAGAACATTTTCAACCAAATCACTTCCCGTGATCAAATAGCATTGAGTGAATAAGTTAGTCTTTCACTCCACCCAATTTCATTAGATTGACCTCCAATGATTTGACATGTTCTTGGAAATATTCTAAATCATTAGAAACCTCAACATTTATATGATAGAACATCAAATCCAAACACCCCTTCCAACATCTCTTCCACTCTATAAATTTGACAATCTTGCAACACTTCAAATCACACCATCACCATCAAAATCCCTTCTCTTAAGCTTCTAAACCACACCTTTGAAATGACTAAATCCAACACCTCATCCGAATTGTCAAGATCCATTAGAAAAACCGCTAGGATTAGTGTAAAACCTTGTTGCTTCAACAAAACCATCAAATCAAGCTCATCATCATCAAGTGATACATCACTTGACATTTCTTCACCTATCCAAGATATCCTTAACCTTACTACCTCAACACCATCCTCAACACCTTGCAATACCAATGTGATCACTATACAAGATTTGCTTAATCTTGCTACTCCAACACCCTCTCCAAAGCATTGCAACACCAACATAGCCACTATTCCGCCACCAACTAGACCTTCAAGTGATTCAACATCACCTTCTTAACAAACTCAACCATCAAAAACTCCATCACCTCAATCACCAACACTTACACCAATGGAACTTTTCCATACACCACCAACATCACCACTACCCTATTTGTAAACTTTAGAAGACCTATCACCTAAATCATCAAGCCCTCCATCATTGTCACTCTTTGACACTATTTCCGAAATGGAAACCCAACAACAACCAAAGTTTCAACCAAATGAGTCATTGGATGATGAACCTCATCAACCATCATTGATAGAGGGTTTGGCTTATCGCTATGCTAGACCCTCAATCTTTCCACAAGATCAAGGTCATACATACCCACAATCATTTGTGTTTCATCCCATTTACAAATTCATTCATGATCCTCTTGAAGGAGAACCAAGCTTCCGCCATTATACTCAACAACAACAACCACCACAAAGAGTCTTCCCAACACTTTGATTCAATGTTTCCTTCTCATGAGGAAATAAATGCATCCGTAAGGGCCACATCTCCAACCTCAACAAGTATAGGAAACAAAAACACCTCTCAACCATCCACCCTTGCTCCATCAAGCACAAGTAATCCACGACCAATAAATGAGATCCCTTTTCCACTAAACTTTCCCCGCCATGGTTGCGGACATTGTGAAAGGACCGCTCACATTACCGAAAGAAGTCGAACGGAAATCCGCGAGCTAACCTATGAAATGAGGTTTATCCTAAACCACATTTTGGACCGTCTAGAATCCTTGTCTCACCCACCTCAAGTTTAGAGTCTCCAACAATGATAGAGTCTCATCCGTAGTAGCACCAAAAACACAACCTAACAAGCCAAAACACTCATTCTCATCATCACCTACCTTAAAACATTCTTTAGGAGGATGTTTCTCATTAAGAATTATGATGTTTTTCTTTTTATTTTTATTTTCCTTTTAATTTTTTTTCTTTCCCTTTTAAGGTAGGATGTTACCACCCTAATTTCTTGTCTTTGACCTTCCAAAAGTCAAATTTTACATGAAATGAATTTCATTCTACTATGTGGCATACATTGTTTGTTGACCATTTAGGTATTGGTACTATACCTTGTGATGGTATCATATATATCTTGTGCTAACTCTCTTTTGTAGGATCATTATCCATATATCCCTTCATTGTTACTCCAATTTAGGGGAGTAATATTCAAGGGGGAGCATGAGAATTGCATCATTCCGCTTCGCAACTCTTCTTTGTGTTTGAACAAAAAGGGTGTTCATGACTTGATCTGCACTTGTCTTGTGCGGCAACTAATTTTTTTTTGAAGGTTCAAAATCCATGTCTCCTTTCTTGGCACTCCATTTAGGGGGAGTATTGTCCAAGGGGGAGCACTTGCATCATTACGTTCTCTTCTTTTTTGTTTCGACAAAAAGGGGGAGAATTTATATTAAACTTGTTCTCATCCCCAACTTTTGCATATCACATCATCTTAGCAAAAATAAGTTTTAATACAAACTTTATAAGACTTAACACTAAAACTAGTGGCTTACTTATAAATAAAGTTTATGTTTTGTCATCAACAAAAAGGGGAGATTGTTATTTATATTTTACAATCTTTGCTAAGTTTTGTTAATGACAAAGTATGGACTTTAGCTTATAGTAAAACATCATTTTAGTTTCTTAAGTCTTGTATAACTACATTTACATGTTAAACATAACCTTGTTATATTTCTTAATAAAGAAAGTATAACATCACATCAATGTGCATTTATGGATAGCTTGTGTGTTTGACTATCCATAAAACTCTTACACATTTTGGAAGCTTTCCATGTTGATGTGATCTCTTGAAAGTTTGTGTGTTTGACTAGAAATAACTTGATGTGACTTCTTGTAAGTTCGACTGTCAGATCTGGCGGAACCCCGAGGGTATATGGGCGGAACCTATTCTAAGGTTCCGCCGTATCTGCCAGAAGTCTGGTTTGTTTGGGTATAAATACCAAACCACTTGCAAGAAATCACTTATGACTTTAGGACATATATTTCATATATTCTCTCATCTAACTTAGTAGCAACTCACTTGTGTGATTGTCTTATGTAGCATAGAAGTTCACAAGTTCATCCAAGAAGTAACAAGTTTCAACTCAAGATTGCAAGACTTGTTAGCTTAGCCTTGTGTAAACTTAGTCTAGTTTATACATCATTTGATTGTGTATATTCAAGAGTGATCGGTTAGTATTTTAGGCCTTAAAATACATAGTGTGACGGGAGTTGTACCCTTGGAAAAGAACTATCGGGAGTGGTTGTACCCTTGTAAAAGAACTCGACATCTAGCTTAGTGTCGGAAATTATGGATAGGCGACGTTAGGTTGGTTCTACCTTGAACTAGGACCCGGTATCTAGCTTTGTACCGGATAAAGTGTAAGCGACGATTGTAAAGGTTTCTCCACCCGTGAAAGGAGCTTGTTGACTAGTGCTTGAAACTCTCGAGTTGGAAACTCGGGGCGTGGATGTAGGGCAAGGAAAAAGAGTCCTTGTAGCCGAACCACGATAAACAATCGTGTTGTGATTTGATCGTTTCTTTCTTTGTCTTTGCATATTACATATTGTCTTTAGTTAGAATCGTTAATTACACGTAAAGCTTTTCAAAGATTAACAAGTAATTTGAGTTTATATCTTTAATCAAACATAAAGTTTTTAAAAGATAATTAACTTAAAAAGCGGTAAACTATTCAACCCCCCTTCTAGCTTTCCACACGATAGAAAACCACAATTAATCAAACTCTTACTCTACCTTTACCTTGTAAAAATTCAAGTTTCATCCTACGCCATACTCCGAAACAACGAATCAAAATACAATGCTAGTTATCCTATAAACAATTCACCTGATGAGGCGAAAAATGAACCGTTTTTAGGGGGTCATTTAAGTCGGAATTGGAATTTATTTGATCAAATATTACCCTAAATCGTTCCTTTTGTGATTTTAGGTACTTTGGGAGTGAATTCTGGAAAAGGAAGCATTTTGGACATTTTTGGAGCACAAAAGTGAAGAAAACGACAAAGACTTAATTTTCCTTGCTGGGAACAGTACCTGACGGCGTCAAGAAGGATTTTTTTGACGGCGTCAAGAGCAAAATGGATGACGACCTAGAGAAAACGTGACGGCGTCAGAAGTAGGGCGTCAAGAGTTAATTTGGTGACGGCCTGGAGCAGAATTACACATGACGGCGTCACCCATGGATCTAGGCAGTCCGAGAACTTTATTGGCGGTGAGATGACGGCGTCAGAATTTTACTCTTGACGCCGTCACCTCACAGAATCTATATATACTTTTCTATTTTTTATTCATTAAGAGAGGAACTTGTGTGGAGAATACTAGGGCCGAACCTAATAAACCCTAGGTCGTTTGTAACAGTATTTTCAAGGGTTTTCACCCCTTGAAACCCTTCATGTTCAATTGAGATAAGTTTTCTTTCAATTCATTCAATATGTCTATGTGTTCTTTGAATATATCTTATGCTTGTCTCGATTATAACATGCTAGGCTAGATCTTTCATGTGTTTGCTTAGATGTAATGAAACCTAGATGTTAATTATAGGTTGATTGCTTGTTTATAGTTGTAATGGATGAATGATTTCAATGTTAGGCTTAAGAAAACTGGCAGATCTTCATTGTGTAACTTGCTTGAACGTCTTAAGAAACATGAACCGATGTGTAGTAGGTTTTTATGGTTGTATTTAATGCATGAGCGAATTCTAGTGACCCATGTTAGGAGCTTCTTAGCCGGCTTGGCATAGGAGTGAAGTAGGAGCTTATAGGATTGGGGAAGTAAGTACCCCACCCCATGAATGGTATTAAGGAATACAATCCGTCATCCACGCAACTGTAACAAGTAATTAACCTGTAAAAGATATATAGGGAGTAGTGAAATCTAAGTAAACACAATTCTCCCATATACTGCTCACACCACTATCTTAATTTAGTTTATTTTTATTTTTTTTATTTTATTTTGATTGCATCTTAGTAATTGGGTTAGTTGACTAGCAACTAATTCCGCCCACTCTTCCAAAAACCAAGATTTTTACTTGCTTTTATAAAACATAAAAAAATACAAAAAGAATCATCCCTCACCTCTAGACCTAGTTTTTAGGCTTTCTAATCCTAGCGACACTATTTCTGAGTTGAACGATCAATCCCCCGGTACTTGTCACTATACTATACTACAACGATCAGGTACACTGCCTGGTGGGGGTTGTAAGCTTCTCGAGATCCCTCGAGAGGTAAAGCCTGGTGCAATTCCCACGCATCAAGTTTTTGGCGCCGCAGCCCGGGGAATAGTTATTGTCTAGGTTAGGATTTCTTTTTATTAGGTCTACTTGCTAGATTCCTTTCTTGTAAGATTTTATTTTTATTTTTAGGTTTTCTTTAGTCTATCTTGTTTCTTTATGTCTTTGTTCATAATCTTTACCATCCGACATCATGGAAGGTGGTATCATCTTTGAACCCATTAACCCACCACAACAAGACCACCCACAAAACCCACCACTAGCTAACCAACCTCTTAGGCCCTAAACCCTAGGAGAGTACTCCCGACCTAGCCACCAAGGCTACCAAAACATCATTGAGCTCACCCAAGGTGCCAATGTGTCTCCCTTGCGATCCGACACTATCTGATTGGTGCAAAGCGGATGTGCATTCCATGGACTTCGTTCCGAAGATCCAAATCAACATCTCAAGGACTTCCTTAAAATCGTAGATTCTATAGACCTTGATGTTACAACTAGAGAGTCAACCCGATTACGCCTATTCCAATTCTCTCTACGTGATCAAGCTAGTCAATGGCTTGAGCGTTTACCTGCGGGATCCATCACCTCATGGGATGATCTCACCACTCGTTTCCTTGCTCAATTTTTCCCACCGGGGAGAACTACCAAGCTTAGAAATGGTATCTTGATGTTCCAACAACGTCAAGGTAAAACTCTATATGAAGCATGGACTCGTTTCAAGGAATTACTCCAAAAAGTCCCTCATCATGGCATAGACCTTTGGCTCCAAGTCCAAATCTTCTATGACCATATCGATCTCTCCACAAGGCGAACCATTGACCAATCGGTCGGTGGCAAGCTACGTGATCTAAGTGCGGAAGAATCATGGGAAGTCATAGAAGATCTTGCTCTCTATGACAACGAAAGTTGGAATGATCCCCGTGATTTGAACAAAACGGTCAAGGCAATATCTTTGCCTTTGAACAATTCTAGCACTCCCGACTGTAGGATCATGGAACTTGAGGATCAAGTCAAATTTCTCATGAAATCTTACGAAGCTCCTAAGCCTTCAAGCCAAGTGAACAAAATCACTTCTTCATGCAAATTATGTAGTGGTCCCCACGACACTCGTGATTGTGTAGAACTCCCCGAAACAGCTTTTGCAGACTACGCATCTTCGCGTACCGACGAAGCGGGAGATAAGTGGTACACTTTCAAACCCGAGCCAAACCCTTATGGTGATTCTTACAACCCTTCTTGGAAAAATCACCCGAACCTTAGGTGGAAACAAAACCAAAACAATTCTTCCAATATGCCTAATCGTTACCAACCAAACGGTCCACCCTCCAACTGTACTTTCAACAACAATCCTTCTAACAACTATGGTAGTACCAACAATCTTGAAGGATTGATGTCCAAGTTTATGGCATCTCAAGAAGCTCGCATATCTAAGTTTGAAGCCGATTTCAAACAAAAGCAAAGCGAGATGACCACCAAAATTGACACATTGTTGAAAGTTCTCAATGACCAAGAAATAGGAGCACTCCCAAGCGACACGGTCAAGAACCCAAAACTAAACGTTAATTCCATATCATCAGTTTCGTCACCCACTTCTTGTCCGCAATACTACTTGGTTAAATCAACGAGCACGTGTTTCAAACAAAACCAAATTCTTCAAAAGGACCAATTAAACAAAACACCCGATATAAAACCAGTCAAAAGCATAGTTGAAACACCTCCTACGCAAGACCTTGATGATGAATTCAAGGAGCTTCACCTTGAACGCCCCGTCATTGATGTCTTAGCCCGTGCTCCCTACTATAGCGCCCTCCTAGAAAAATATGAGAAATTTAAACTAGGTAAAAATGGGACCGCCTTCGTTCAAAACAAGTTGCCTAAAAACCTTGATGATCCGGGTATATTTGTTTTGCCTTGTAAGATAGGAAGATCTGAAGCTTTTGACACACTAGCCGATTTAGGGTCAAGCCTCAACTTGATTCCCTTATCCCTTTTCACCACTCCCAAGCTAGGAAAGTTAGAGGAGACGGAGGTATTAATTGGTCTAGCGGATGGGAGTATTGACCACCCGGTTGGGATGATTAAGGATGTAGTTGTTCATGTAGGGAAGTTAACTATCTTAGCAGATTTTCACGTCCTAGACATGGTTAGTGACACTACATGCCCATTATTAGTAGGAAGAGGATTCTTAGCATCCGCTAGCGCCATGATAGATTGTAAGGAGTCTAAGATAGCGGTAGGTGAGGGCGATACTTGGTCGGTATATGATGTCAAGAAACATAGCTATGATTGTGAGGATGAACCGACACCACATTGGGTAGAGATGATAGGAGACCATATAGATATGGACCTTGGATAGAAAGAAACTTTATAGGACCTCAACGCCCATTCTATCTAGAAAAAGATTTCATCGATAAGACAAATTCGGTGGAACAACTCATAGCTATACATGAAGAGTTAGACCCTTTTGAGGACCCCCTAGTCTTTAGGAAAATGATTGAGTTCTTAAGCGTAATGCCTATTAATATAGAGATGAACAAGTAGAAATGAGAGGGGGATAAGTGTAAATGGAGGTGGGACAAGCCACCTAAGGAAGGTGACGGATCATGGCATATGAAGATGATTTTGTATGATCCGGATGGAGAAAAGTTTGAAAGGTCATACCGTACTAAGAAAACCGATAGGAAGTTGAAGCCTAAGTTTGATCCCAAAGATGTCCTCAATGAGGAACTCACCCATATCACGTAGTAACCCATGACCTTGAGTCTAGCTACAAGACTCGTAAATAAAGAAAAGCGCTTCTTGGGAGGCAACCCATGTTTTGTGTGATTTTTATTTTGTTTGATTGTTATTTGCTTCTGTATGCATGCTTTATTTTTATTGTTGGTAGATCATGTTTCAAACTAAAATGGTGAAAATACTTTATTTTGTTGTTTGGCTTAGTCTTAACTTCATCCAAAGGTATTTCGCGAAAGATAAGTGTAAGGGGAAACCCCAATATGTTTTTAAGAAACAAACTCGATCATGATTATCCACAATATTAAATGAACATGTATATTAGTAATTGTTTGAGTCAAATGCTTGTATCGAGTCATAATGATGTTTTGCAGGATTTTCCAGGAAGTAGAACAAAGTTTTTCCAGAAATTTTCCGGAAACTTAACACAAGAATTTCTGCAGGTCACTTCTGACGGCGTCAGGAAGAAATTCCTGACGGCGTCATGTGTAAAATTCTAGAAATTTTACCAGTTTTGTTTTTCTAACGGAGTCTTAAAGTTTTTGTTGAATCTTTAGTTTTATAATCTCCAGGAAATCTGCAAACATCATTCCACAAGCATTATATCTTGTTTTGTTTTCTAGGATTTGTTAGCATATATAGATTGCCGCCGATTTTACGCGAGGTTGCCTTGTTTGTTTTCTCAGGTTTAACAGGTTATGTATGACAAGAAGATGATTTATATTCTGGAAGGGAAGCTTTGATTGTTCATTTTCTTGGAGGAAGATCTAACCTGGTTACCATATTATCCATACCGAGCGAATCAGGGGAGTATTTGATTTCATTCCTTTTACCTGTTTTACTTTTACATTCTTTACTTGAACATTGGAGATAATGTTCATCCTAAGTGTAAGGGGAGGGTAAAATGATGATACCTTATAGTATACACTTTCACTTGAGTTTGTTTGTTTGATGGTAGATGTGTAATAAAACTATGAGAAATACTTGTTAGTGTAATTTTAGCGCTAAATTTAAATTTTTTTACAACATTTAGGAGTGAAACTTTGGCCTTAGCAAGCGTCTCATGGATAGGGGATCGTATGACTAGCACAAAACCGTACTATTCAGAAAAATTTTCCACCCAAATATGTGAGGTTCGCCTTTAGATTTGATAGGAAAAGCATTTACTATTAGTGCTTATGAGTGTACCGGTAGCATTTAGATTCTAGAACTTGCGTTAGTGATGCATCCCGAAACCGCTAGTGAGACTACATTCGTGTAGTAGGATTAACTACATGATAAGAGGTATTAGGATCACCCTTGTGTTAAACCCGTATCATAATTACTTGACCATTTAAGTCATATTACTTGGCTAGTAAAGTCAATTAATTTTTCCCACACCTTAGCGTTGTACTCATTTTTAGTACACGAAACCCCTAGTACACCTCTCCGAGCCTATCTTTTCGTTTCTAACTTTAAGCATCTTACTTAAAGGAAGAATTTGTTACACCCCACTTAAATGTACACCCAAATCGCCTTAGCCTTCCGTGTATGCACTCATCTTTAGTGCATTATTGTTATTTGTTTAAACCCTTAGTTAATTATCTAATTGATTACATGGTTGCTAAGTCGAGTCATATCCTTGTACATATTGTTTTGGGACGATTGAGACTCATGGGTAAAGTACTAATCTTATGGAGTAATGGGGAAGAACATAATATTATTACCCCCATATGTGCGTTAATCTTAAAAGTACTCCAAGTGTTTTTATTTTCTTAATTCGAGTCAATAGATTAGTTCATTATAAAGTATATAAAAATTCAAGTGTAAGGGGAATGTTCATTCCCTATTATGTATTATTTTGGATAGTAGGGTAAGAGTGTATGCCAAAAAAAAAAAAAAAAAAAAAAAAAAAAAAAAAAAAAAAAAATCGAAAAAATTAAAGAAAAAGAAAAAAAATAGAAAAAGAAAAGAGAAAAAACATACGGACTACTATCCCGTTTCATTCTATGTTTATTTTATGTTTTTGTTATTTTTCATTTATTAGCTTAAGTCGAGTCTAGTCTTGGCTTAACAACGCCATATTGTACATGTAATTAACCAAGATTATTAACTCGCCACCAGTAAAGATTGCCTATATCCAACAAAACCGTGTATTCCATATCCCTACACCTAACGTTACAACCCTTTTAAAAGACCTCTTTGATAGTTTATCCTAGGTGCTTACGCCATGTGGTGGAGGTTTGATCCTTTCCCAAGCCTATGGTAATCTATTTTGCTATGACAGGTAGTGAGAGATGTTTTCCATTTCCATATTGTGATATTTACTTTATTACACCCGAGAGATGTGAGTATCTAAACACTATTTGTGAGGTGCTAGTATATGACCTCCGTGCTTGTCTTTGGTCTTTAGTGGAACGATTATTTGTTGTAATTACTTTTATATTAGTGTTAAATGACCCTTAACTTCTATTTTGACTAGAATAAAAGCGCATTTGCTTAAGGACAAGCAAATCTCAAGCGTAAGGGTATATGATGAGGCGAAAAATGAACCGTTTTTAGGGGGTCATTTAAGCCGGAATTGGAATTTATTTGATCAAATATTACCCTAAATCGTTCATTTTGTGATTTTAGGTAATTTGTGAGTGACTTCTGGAAAAGGAAGCATTTTGGACGTTTTTGGAGCACAAAAGTAAAGAAAACGACAAAGACTTAATTTTCCTTGCTGAGAACAGTACCTGACGGCGTCAAGAAGGATTTTTTGACGGCGTCAAGAGCAAAATGGATGACGACCCAGAGAAAACGTGACGGCGTCAAAAGTAGGGCGTCAAGAGTTAATTTTGTGACAGCCTGGAGCAGAATTACACATGACGGCGTCACCCATGGATCTAGGCAGTCCGAGAACTTTATTGGCGGCAAGATGACGGCGTCAGAATTTTACTCTTGACGCCGTCACCTCACAGAATCTATATATACTTTTTTATTTTTTATTCATTAGAGAGGAACTTGTGTGGAGAATACTAGGGCCGAACCTAATAAACCCTAGGTCATTTGTAACAGTATTTTCAAGGGTTTTCACCCCTTGAAACCCTTCATGTTCAATTAAGATAAGTTTTCTTTCAATTCATTCAATATGTCTATGTGTTGTTTGAATATATCTTATGCTTGTCTCGATTATAACATGCTAGGCTAGATCTTTCATGTGTTTGCTTAGATGTAATAAAACATAGATGTTAATTATAGGTTGATTGCTTGTTTATAGTTGTAATGGATGAATGATTTCAATGTTAGGCTTAAGAAAACTGGCAGATCTCCATTGTGTAACTTGCTTGAACGTCTTAAGAAACATGAACCGATGTGTACTAGGTTTTTATGGTTGTATTTAATGCATGAGCGAATTCTAGTGATCCCATGTTAGGAGCTTCTTAGCCGGCTCGACATAGGAGTGAAGTTGGAACTTATAGGATTGGGGAAGTAAGTACGCCACCCCATGAATGGTATTAAGGAATACAATCCGTCATCCACGCAACTGTAACAAGTAATTAACCTGCAAAATATATCTAGGGAGTAGTGACATCTAAGTAAACACAATTCTCCCGTATACTGCTCACACCACTATCTTAATTTAGTTTATTTTCATTTATTTTATTTTATTTTGATTGCATCTTATTAATTAGGTTAGTTGACTAGTAACTAATTCCGCCCACTCTTTCAAAAACCGATATTTTTACTTGCTTTTAGAAAACATAAAAAAATACAAAAAGAATCATCCCTCACCTCTAGACCTAGTTTTTAGGCTTTCTAATCCTAGCGACACTATTCCTGAGTTGAACGATCAATCCCCCGGTACTTGTCACTATACTATACTACAACGATCAGGTACACTGCCTGGTGGGGGTTGTAAGCTTCTCGAGATCCCTCGAGAGGTAAAGCCTGGTGCAATTCCCACGCATCATCACCACAAGTAATAACACCTCTTCAACAAAACCACTCCAACACCTAACAAGAATTAAATCCCAGGACGGGATTTCGTAAGAGGTAGAGACAGTAACAATTCGCATTTTCAGGTTAATTTCTATTCCTGACAATTTTACTATTCATGGTTACTATTCACTTACTATTCATCATCACTATTCTTGACATGATATTGGAAAATTACATACTGTGGTAGAGGACTTAAAACGGAAAACATAACAATTTGAATCACCCAAACGAGTACACAAGTCAAAAGATATGGCAAAAAGAAGTTACCAAAACTTTGCGGCAAAACTGTCCCAAAGTTTTTGTGACAGAACCTAAAACACGTAAAAAGAGGCCCTTCTGTTCCGTTTCATCAAAAAGTTAAAACACGAAAGTTGTCCGGAATGATGTTTTCTTCAAAAATTCAGGTGCACGGGTCCAGAAAACGCAAAATGAATGCTATTTTTCTTCGAATTCTTAATAGCCCCTTTTTAATACCCAAATGACCATGTATTGGTTATGGCTAAGTAAAACCAAGAGGTCTAATGACCTTAAAGCCGAGACCACAGCCATGGCTAAGACCAAGGATGAGTCTCAAGACCATGGTATCCATGACCAAAGTCACGGCAAAGCCACTGCTAAGACCTTACGGTTTTCTAAGTCGAAAACAAGAATTAAAGTGTTAGTCGTAACATAATCAACCAATTTGGATCTACTCCATCCAATGACCATGAAACTTTACAAGTAATATCCATCCATACTAGACTTAATAAACTCATTAAAGATAACAATCTTCATTCTAAATAAACTTTCCTAAGTTTATTCAACTTTCGAACATGTAACTTTTAAAGATAAAAAACATATATTTTCTATCAAATACTTCAACACTAGAGAGCTTCATGTGAGGGGTTTCATTTGGGTAAACGGATCGAGGAGTTGCTGGATTTACGAATTAAAGTGTCCTAGCTCCTCGAACGTTTACTGCATGACCTCTGAATTATGACGGCCCGAACGGTAGTACGAGATATACAAACTATACATGTTTCACAAACCATTTTTATACAACGACTTACACTAGATACTAAATACTACATCATGAACAATATGCAAGACATATATAGGCAATTCTTTATATTTTTTGACATTACTCTCAACCTAAGTGGCAACATTCTATTATACGTTGCTCTTAGAGACTTTCGCGACTCGACTACCATTTCCACAACTTATTACATAACTCACGGTGAGTTCATAGCCCCACTTTCTATTGTTTAACTATTTTACGAACCCATGAGGGGGGGATACATGCTACTATTTTTCTACTTGAACACAATGCTTTCTACTGTATGCTTACCCGACTATGTTTTATTGTCACTAAGTAATGATTGCCATGTTCAAAGTCCCTATATCATGAACAATTAGTCACTAGCTATAGTGAGCGTGAATATTGTGAATAGATCTATTGGGATTGACGAATCCCATTTGTGTTGAACAACTATGAGTTCAAACAAATGCACTATATTTGATGTCTAGAGGTATGACAGCAAAGTATCTTGGTAGGGCTTCTATGTTACTATTATGTCTACGTTAACGCTTGGTTGCATGAGCTTAGTGAAATAATAATAGTTTTGGTTTCAACTATGAGTGTGAGTCTATAGCTCACACTACGAATATTGTGTTCAACGATTTAACTATAAACTCTACGAATTTCACTCAACCTTTGTGTTGACTGTTTTAAGCATGTATCTCAGATCCATAATGAACGAGGCTGGCACAGAGGAGCACGGATACATCAAGAAGGCTATAAATTTTATTATCATTCGAAAACTCATTTAATGTAATTTGTAAACATGGAACCATCTGGGACCTCATTTTGTAAACTCTGATATTTATATAATTCGAATGATAAATCTTTTAAAACGACTCAATTAGAGTTTGTTTTCTATTGTTATAACTGTTGTGCCATGAAGTAATACCCAGCTTTAATTCCGCTGCGTATCCAAATTTTAGGGGTGTTACAACACGTCACGCCTTGCGATATTTATAACCTTGAATAAAACTGATAAATAATAACCTTATAAAAAAAGAAAAATGATATTACAATATTTAAACAGATCTTTTAATTTTAAGGAAGTCAAACTTTCTTTTTATTTCAATGTTTTCATGCACGACCAGTGGATTAAAATCTGCACTTCAAAATTGAGTATTTTCACAAAATTTGGTTTGCTTGATTATTTTGTGAACTATGTTTCTCAAATTGAGTATATTTGTCAATTTTGCTTAACTTTACAAACGAAATTTTGAAGAAAATGACAATGTATGGGGTATGAGTGTATAATAAGATTAAAGGGTGCTTGGTGGGGGTTTAAGGGGGTGGCAATCTTGCGGCAAATAGAGATCGGCATGGCTTGCCGATCGGCGACTAGGACTGCCAGTCCTTCGGCATGGCTAGATCGGTGCTGCAAACGGGAGAGTTCACCGAATTGGTGGGGAGGAATTCTAGGAAAAATTTGAACGTTGGAATTAAATGGGGTAGCCGTTTGATGCATTGACTAAAATAATAATAATAATAATAATAATAATAATAATAATAATAATAATAATAATAATAATAATAATAATAATTAGTATTTTGGGGACCAAGATTGCTACTTAAAATTCATGTTGAGGCAACCTTAGGCATAAAATGTGTTGGAACTAAGTGATTGGTTGTTTGCATCAAAAGTTGAGGCAACCTTAGGCAAGGTTGCCACCCCCTAAGGGGTTGGAGAATGGGTAAGGTATTCAAAAAGGCCCACCTCCCTCATTATATTATACTTGGTATGGGAGTGCAAATGGATTGATTACCCAAAAGTTGGTAATCAACAATTATAAAGTAAATTGGGGGGGGGGGGGGGGGGTAAGGTATCGATTACCCACCTCACTCATTCCTTTGCATTACATATTTCTTTTCACTTTCCCCACTTTGAACCAAACATGCCCTAAATGATCTTATCTACTTTGCGTGTAACGAGGCATCAAGGATCGGAAAAGAAGGTGCGTGCGTAGAGGGTTCCTAGTAATGGGATATACACGACTACTTGTACAACAAGACCCATGATACCATATTACCATTCACGTGATATACGAAAATATTGCATCATAAAGGTATGGCTAATGCCGTATGAAATATGAAAACTGAAAAGCATTAGTACGGAGTAGATTAACATAATATGAAATCATCATGAGCTGAGATCTTAAAAACATTTATATTGATAAAGATGTCGATATAAGAAAATTATATGCACATTATATTATATGAACATGAAGATCGTAGGAGATGGACTAGGTGTGAAGCAAATATGGTTGCCGTCAAG
The DNA here is from genome assembly GCA_030686995.1 of Artemisia argyi. Lineage (NCBI taxonomy): Eukaryota > Viridiplantae > Streptophyta > Magnoliopsida > Asterales > Asteraceae > Artemisia > Artemisia argyi. Next base: position 178,006,334 of record CM060682.1, read on the forward strand.
GCCAAAACTTAGATGGAATAGGTGGGTAAGGTATCGATTACCCACCTCACTCATTCCTTTGCATTACATATTTCTTTTCACTTTCCCCACTTTGAACCAAACATGCCCTAAATGATCTTATCTACTTTGCGTGTAACGAGGCATCAAGGATCGGAAAAGAAGGTGCGTGCGTAGAGGGTTCCTAGTAATGGGATATACACGACTACTTGTACAACAAGACCCATGATACCATATTACCATTCACGTGATATACGAAAATATTGCATCATAAAGGTATGGCTAATGCCGTATGAAATATGAAAACTGAAAAGCATTAGTACGGAGTAGATTAACATAATATGAAATCATCATGAGCTGAGATCTTAAAAACATTTATATTGATAAAGATGTCGATATAAGAAAATTATATGCACATTATATTATATGAACATGAAGATCGTAGGAGATGGACTAGGTGTGAAGCAAATATGGTTGCCGTCAAGGCCAAAACTTAGATGGAATAGGTGCATGACGGATGTTTACCTAGCCAACTTTTACACTAGTTCAAATTTATGAGCCAAGATATTCAGTTCACATATATTTGGTTCATTGGAAGAATAATTACGTTATGGTATAAACACATAAATTCGTTTAACACACGGTTACTTAACAATGAATATAATTAATGAATTAAGTTAACCATTTACGCGGTGCATTAACATATGACTTGTCCTAACCTTTGCATTACATATTTCTTTTCACTTTCCCCACTTTGAACCAAACATGCCCTAAATGATCTTATCTACTTTGCGTGTAACGAGGCATCAAGGATCGGAAAAGAAGGTGCGTGCGTAGAGGGTTCCTAGTAATGGGATATACACGACTACTTGTACAACAAGACCCATGATACCATATTACCATTCACGTGATATACGAAAATATTGCATCATAAAGGTATGGCTAATGCCGTATGAAATATGAAAACTGAAAAGCATTAGTACGGAGTAGATTAACATAATATGAAATCATCATGAGCTGAGATCTTAAAAACATTTATATTGATAAAGATGTCGATATAAGAAAATTATATGCACATTATATTATATGAACATGAAGATCGTAGGAGATGGACTAGGTGTGAAGCAAATATGGTTGCCGTCAAGGCCAAAACTTAGATGGAATAGGTGGGTAAGGTATCGATTACCCACCTCACTCATTCCTTTGCATTACATATTTCTTTTCACTTTCCCCACTTTGAACCAAACATGCCCTAAATGATCTTATCTACTTTGCGTGTAACGAGGCATCAAGGATCGGAAAAGAAGGTGCGTGCGTAGAGGGTTCCTAGTAATGGGATATACACGACTACTTGTACAACAAGACCCATGATACCATATTACCATTCACGTGATATACGAAAATATTGCATCATAAAGGTATGGCTAATGCCGTATGAAATATGAAAACTGAAAAGCATTAGTACGGAGTAGATTAACATAATATGAAATCATCATGAGCTGAGATCTTAAAAACATTTATATTGATAAAGATGTCGATATAAGAAAATTATATGCACATTATATTATATGAACATGAAGATCGTAGGAGATGGACTAGGTGTGAAGCAAATATGGTTGCCGTCAAGGCCAAAACTTAGATGGAATAGGTGCATGACGGATGTTTACCTAGCCAACTTTTACACTAGTTCAAATTTATGAGCCAAGATATTCAGTTCACATATATTTGGTTCATTGGAAGAATAATTACGTTATGGTATAAACACATAAATTCGTTTAACACACGGTTACTTAACAATGAATATAATTAATGAATTAAGTTAACCATTTACGCGGTGCATTAACATATGACTTGTCCTAACCCACTAGCTAAGACAAAACTTTATTCCAATCTTAAATCTGGTTAAAAAAAATATTTATTAATTTAACTTATCAAACACGGTGCGTGTATATGTAAACATGTAAAAATTAGATAACTATATGTTTGTGTATATCGACATTAATTTCCAACACTGTAATGGGAACACAATATTTGGTTAAATCAATTAAAAGGAATATAATAGTAAGAGTATATTCTTACCGATTCAAGGAAATTAAAACAGTTAAATATGTAAAACAACATTTATAGCAGAGTTCAATAAATCGTTTAATTTCATATTTTTAGGCAATTTCCAAGAGCATACGATAAATTTTAGATAGTAAATTTCACCAGTTTCCTCGAAGTTTCATATGCAACCATATATGCTTTGGTTACATACAGTATATAAATAGACGTGACCTCGGAAGATTATATTCACTCATATATTTTCAATCGCGTTCATATTTTATTACTTATAATTACTTTGATCAAATTGCTGCAACAAAAACTTAACAATGGTTAAGGAAATTCAACCATACGACGTAGGAATTATGCTTCATAGCATAAACATAAGCACACTTACGAATGCAAAGAAAAGATGGCGTCGTGCTTACTTCACTATTTACTTCTCAAATACCATGGTCTCGATAGCCAAAAACACGTTCCCCAAGTCATTCATCGATCCCTCGTATTCGGTTATCGAAATCTTCCCACAACTCATCGTTCCAAAAGGTGGTATCAATGAGGCGTCTGATTACCTTTATGACATTGATCAAATGTTGCTCATTGATACATTAAAAAACAGGGATTTGAAAACCCTTGGCAAGTTAGATGGTGTCAAGGGCTTAGCCGAAGCCCTTAACACTAATCTTGATCATGGGATAAATGGTCAAGATCTAGAGAAACGTAAAAGTGTGTTTGGGTCAAATACTTATATAAAACAGCCTCCAAAAGGGCTGTTTTATTTTGTATACGAAGCGTTTAAAGATGTCACTATAATTATATTAATGGGGTGCGCGATTCTTTCACTTGGTTTCGGCATCAAAGAAGATGGAATAAAAGATGGATGGTATGAAGGCGGGAGCATTCTACTCGCGGTTTTTCTAGTTATTGTTGTGTCCGCGGTTAGTAACTTTCGACAAGAAAAACAATTTGACAACTTGTCGAAAATTAGTAACAACATAAAAATCGACGTGGTACGAGACGCTAGACGACAAAAAATTTCAATATTCGATATCGTCGTGGGCGATATAGTCATTCTAAATATTGGAGATCAAATCCCCGCGGACGGGCTATTCATAGATGGGCATTCGTTACTAATTGACGAGTCGAGCATGACGGGTGAAAGTGAGCATATCGAAGTTAACTCCGTAACAAACCCATTCTTGTTTTCGGGCTCAAAAGTTGCTGATGGGCATTCTCGAATGCTAGTGTTATCGGTTGGGATGAACACCGCTTGGGGGAAAATGATGAGCTCGATAACCGGTAACGAAAACACTAAAGAAACCCCGTTACAAGCTCGTCTCAACAAACTCACTTCTTTGATTGGTAAAGTTGGTCTTGCGGTCGCGTTTCTAGTACTTTTCGTTATGCTAGTTCGTTACTTTACGGGGCACTCTGAAGACGAAAATGGTAACCGCGAATATAATGGAAAACGGACAAGTGTTAACGAGATACTAGACTCGGTTACGGGCATCTTTTCAGCTGCGGTAACAATAGTTGTAGTTGCTATACCCGAAGGTTTGCCCTTAGCCGTGACCCTCACACTCGCGTACTCGATGAAGCGAATGATGAAAGACCAAGCCATGGTTCGTAAACTATCCGCTTGCGAAACCATGGGTTCAGCCACTGTTATATGCACCGATAAAACAGGTACTTTGACAATGAATCAAATGACTGTAACAAAGTTTTGGCTCGGGCTCGAGCACATCGAAAAACAATTTTCATCAAATGTTGTAGAAGATCAAGTTCTTGGACTTATTCATCAAGGAGTCGGTTTAAATACTACAGGTACGGTTTTCTTCTCGGGAACCGTACCCGAGTACTCAGGCTCCCCAACCGAGAAAGCAATTTTGTCATGGGCTGTTGTGGATATGGATATGGACATGGAGAAACTAAAACAAAGTTCGACTGTTTTGCATGTCGAGACTTTTAACTCAAAGAAGAAACGGAGCGGGGTTTTGATTAGGAGAAACGATGATAACACAGTTCACGTCCACTGGAAAGGAGCTGCGGAAATGGTACTCGAGATGTGTACAAGTTATTATGAGCGCGACGGGCGTGTAAAGGTAATAGATAACTATACGAGAACACAATTGGAGAATGTTATTAAAGGAATGGCAGCAAGTAGCCTTAGGTGCATTGCGTTTGCGCATAAGCAAGTACATTCAGAGAGCTTGACTGAAGAAGGTTTAACATTGCTCGGGATTGTCGGGCTGAAAGATCCATGTAGACCAGGAGCCAAAAAAGCTATCGACACTTGCCGGTCTGCTGGAGTCGCTGTTAAGATGATCACTGGAGACAATGTTTTTACAGCGAAAGCAATAGCAACAGAGTGTGGGATACTAGAACCCGGTCAAGAAGTATGTGAAGGAGAAGTTGTGGAAGGCGTCGAGTTTCGTAACTACACAGATGAAGAGAGAATGCTCAAAGTTGACACTATCCGCGTGATGGCAAGATCGTCCCCTTTTGATAAGCTTCTAATGGTGCAATGCTTGAAACGTAAAGGACATGTGGTTGCTGTTACTGGTGACGGCACTAATGATGCACCAGCACTTAAAGAAGCTGATATAGGACTATCGATGGGGATTCAAGGGACGGAAGTAGCTAAACAAAGCTCGGATATTGTCATCTTAGATGACGATATTGCTTCTGTTTCTACTGTTTTGATGTGGGGACGCTGCGTGTACAACAACATCCAGAAGTTCATTCAGTTTCAACTCACAGTAAATGTTGCAGCCCTTGTCATTAATTTCGTTGCAGCCGTTACTTCTGGCTCCGTCCCACTAACCGCAGTCCAGTTGTTATGGGTTAACTTAATCATGGACACATTGGGTGCACTTGCACTCGCTACAGAACGACCCACTAACGAGCTTTTAAACAAGCCACCCGTAGGTCGTGTTGAACCCTTGATCACCAACATTATGTGGAGAAACCTATTTGCACAATCTCTTTTTCAGATTATCGTTCTATTAACATTCCAGTTCAAGGGTAAGGCCATCTTTAAAGTGAACGAGAGAGTGAAGGATACTATTATCTTCAATACTTTCGTGCTATGTCAAGTGTTTAACGAGTTTAACTCAAGGAAGCTGGAAAAGAGAAACATATTCAAAGGCATTCACAAAAACCGGTTGTTTCTTGGAATCATTGGGATGACTATCGTTCTACAGATCGTGATGGTGGAGTTGTTAAAGAAGTTTGCTGATACGGAGAGATTAAACGGGCTGCAGTGGGGAATATGCATAGGGGTTGCATCTCTGTCATGGCCTATTGGATGGTTTGTGAAGATGATACCAGTACCAAACAAACCATTTCTAAGCTACATAAGGTGCTAATTTATATCTATAGTTTCTGATTAGCAAACTATATCTCGCATCGGTCAACTCTTTTTTTTTTTTTTTTTTTTTTTTTTCTCTCATACATATGGCATTAGTAGTGTGATGATATGATTATATGTTATCTTCTTTGAAATGGTTTATTTACAGTATGAATCTATCACAAAATTATGCTTTGGTTATGGTCTGTTTCTATTTTGTTTTATCACCTCGGTTAGAAGAGAGTTATGATACAACCAGTGAAGATCGAGATACTAAGAAACTTGAAACTTAAACACAGAACACTCTTTTATAGGCAATCATCGTCTTTTCGTATTTGTTTGCTTATTTGTTTTGCCGAACAGAAAGCCAATAACTATGCCAACTTATTGAGTGTTTGAACAAAGGCACAATGATTATAATGAGCAGAGTCGAAATAACGAGTTTCAGAATGGCTTGTTTAAACTGAATCAATATCTAATACAACTTATCGTTTGGTTAATGTGTTTAAATAGAGCAGAAAACAGTTCCTAACGCTGTTTTGTTACATATATATTTAAGAAGTAATACCAAACACCCTAATCAGCATTCACCTTTTAGTTTAACACTCAATAAAGACTTTTAATTGTTATTAAAGGCGTACCAACTAGTTGATGAAAAATGAAACAGAGACAAATGATCATCATAATTTCAAGTATGTGTTCATATTGATTTTAAAAAATTGGTCAACTGTCACGTTCTATTTATCACTATAATCAACTCAATTAAAGCATACTGAAGTTGAGGGTGGGATAAGGTTTCGGTTAAGAATGTTAAAAAGGTTCGCTTAACCAACCGTTTTTAAGGCTCATGTAAACTTTGCCCAATAGATTCGACGCAACCTACTAAACTATAAAAGATACAGAGAAGACGCATAATTCCTGAGCAAAACCTGATATTGTCACTCATTAAACATTTCATATATACAAAATTATTTCAACAGACAATATAAATGAAAATAATATGATCATATTTAATGACAGGCTTCTGTTTTGATTCTTTATGAAGGCTAAAATTGAACATAAACTGAAAATAACATATGAGCGGTTAAGTCCGGACACATTAATATGAACTAGCAGGGTACCCGCACGTTGCAGCGGCGGGTACTCTAAAATAAAAATTTTCGATAGAATTAATAAAAATATCACGGGAAGTCATTCCGACACATAAATTTGCTTCAAGAACGAAATACTAAAAGATTTGGTAAACTACACTTCCCACTGCATATATTTACAAGCTTAATCCCTAAGGGTGCAATAGGGTTAACACAAGGTCCAAAACACTTTATTATATAAACACCCTTACTTAGGGTTTGACACCCTTTCTCTCTCAAACCAACCCACCCTATTTCTTCTTTTCTCCAGTCGTTTTTCCGGCCAAACAAACACCACCGCCGGCCACTTAAACTCACAGCCACCACCACCACACTCCTTACAACCTCCCTATCATTTTGACGTACATCATGGGTCAAGAAACACCTCCCAACACCACGATTAACACCACCACAGCTAAAGTTCATCACCAAAACCATCTCTTTAAATGATTATTTAAAAAGTCCAAAACAAGCACAGTTTGGTTCTTTTGGCCTAAAAAACTTGTTTTTATTTTTGAAAGATTATTTGGACTATAGTGTCTATATGCTTTATAAAACGGATCTATTAACACTCTTAAGTTGTAAAAATTATTGGTTATCAAAATAAAACCATAAACTAAACTATCAAGATCTAAAATTTCTAATAGGACTTATTAAGCATTTTTTAGCTACGGTTTTTCGGGTCGAACTTTTGTTTAATTTTAAGATATAGAAATGTTGGGAATATAAATATGTAAAGAAAACATTGGACAATAAATAAGAGGGAAGGGTATCACAACTAGCTCAAATTACTCATTTGGGTCCACGGGTGCCACATTACCTTAACACCTCTTCACAACTAACCCCCTCCTCACTTACAACTAACTTCAACTTACTCATTTTGGGCCCACCACTTACAACTACTCCATATTTTATTTTACACTCACAAAAAAAAAAAAAGAAAAAAAGTACACATTTGTCAGAACCAGCTTCGTCGTACAGATGAGCAAGGAGCAAGTGAGGAGATGTGAGGAGAGGGGGGGGGGGGGGGGCGGTGGTGTGGTGGCTAGCCATGAAGAGGCATGAAGAACAGCTACTTAGGAGTGGCGAATGCTTGTGGCGAGCCACACCTCTTGCTCTAATGCCTATAAGTTATGAGTATATGACCTACAAAACAACATATAAACACACTAAAATGCTATCTAAAATGCTTAAATTCTGAATCATCTTACGTTGTCGATTTTGATTTTAAAAAATAATTGAAAGCAGAAAATGAACATGTTACTTGGTCAACAAGGGTCTTTGCATGTTGACGACGAGGTCTCGTTAAAAATCTTGATCATCGGCTGTTTTTTCCATGTATAGTATTTAAGTGCGTCAATGTTGTTAATTAGCTTGCTGAAGGTTTAATCTTTTTCTCTATCACACATAATGATCTTCTCTACTTAACATTACACCAGGCATGGTGTGGCTCCTTCATACTTGGTCATGAATTGAAGACCATTACGACCACATGACCGGTCTTAAATTAGAGTTCTTATGAAAGTTACCTTCAACAAAGTGAAAACTTGTGTTTTGATTACTAATTTACTATGCATTCATACATGATCTAAGCTGTGAATAAATTGTTATACTGTTTGTCAATGATAATTCATGTGAAGTTAGGATCTTTACTTGTTAAGTGATAATATGACATACATCAAGGTCACGATAATTAATTAAAGTTTCCAGCTAAAGATAAAAGTCTTCTTCAAGTTTCATTTGCAATATCAAGATCACGATAATGTGTTCTTGCTACAAGCTGTGGGCTAATATGGGACCAAAATTAGATTTGCTATGGATCAATTCAATGGGCTTACATTCATATGCAACTTTCATTCCAAAAAATATGACAATTTTTTCAAAAAAATAAAATCTGAGTTGTTTAAAAAACACAAGTTATATTTTCTTTTCGAAGATTTATGTTGGAAAATACTTCAACCACTAAAGCATAGGCTTGTACATGCTTCAAATGCTCAGATGTTCATGGAAACTTTCAAATTAAAGTAAATTCAATAATGTTACAAATATAGTAAAACCTAACAAACTGCTACTTAAATGGAGTACTACTATATTTGTGTAAAGCCATGGTACACGAATAAATCAAATACAGTAATCATTTAGACGCATTTTCATTCCACTTTATAATTTACCAGAATTGGCACAAACGAGCTTTCTATGTATTTTCCAACGTTCGGTAAGATGTACCTACCGAAAACAATGTGAAATTTCCGTAAATCAACAATATACACGCGATAAGATAAAAGGAAATGTCACAACAATTTCATGTCAAAGTGCTCACGAACACTTTACATGTCACATGTTCTTTGCAAGCAATTTCATAGAACGATACGAAGCTTTTAAACTTTTGGTTTTGCAGTTTCTTGTATAACTGCATAACAGACTTTTGTTTCAACAATCTTTATACCATCAAATGTAATTGGGTGGTTGTTCTAAAGTTCTTAAGTCTCTTTTAAAAGCAATATTCTATGCTGTATGATCCAGTGATATGCTTTGATATGTATATTCCGTTGTTTGATCGAAATTTCAAACAATATTACAAAATTACACTAAAAATCAATACATTTTCATACAGCCTACAAGTTAACTTATCTTTATTAGCTGTAAAACTACTTAAAAGAAGGATAAAAGTATAGGGTAAACAAATCATTTTTGTTTTGCATTGAAAATGATCAATTTTGTTGCATCTATTACGAACTATCATATATTCAGAATTCTTTAATTGAAGGACTGCAATACATCTTGTGATTTAACATATACAAAATGTCATTAGTAAATAGTGATTTTATGCAACTAGTTCTAGTTAAGAAAAACGGTTTCTTGTGTTTTGTTCTAATCACAGACGCTATTCTTATAACTTCATAACTGCAAGGGCAACGTTTGTGTAAAAATTTCAGTTCATCATTTATCATTGCCCATGGTGAAATAGATGAAATACCATGAATTAACCTTTTACACAAATGATTGTATGCGAGCCATTTGATTTCCGCAAGGCAACCATTCCTCTTAGAGCACACGGTATGTTAACCTTTTAGGGTGAGTGAAAGGTTAACGCAGCGCGTTAAAGCCTGCGTTAACATTGCAGCGTGTTGCGTTAAAGGGCAAGTGAAGGCTGCACGTTAAGCCCTTAACGCTGCGTTAATGGTTAGCCGAATAAAAAATTTTTAAAAAAAATTACACCTTTGCCCCCCCTTATAACGTCCACTTTTTTTTGAATTAAAAAAAAATCAAAACACACCCCTTGGTTAAAAAGAAAACTTTCAAAGCACCCCCTTAACGACTAGTTTAGGTTAAAAAAACTTTCAAAACACCCCCTTTAACGGCTAGTTTGAATTAGAATTCAAAATCCTCTATAAATACCTACAAGCCAATTTCACACACGCCATACACTACTACCACTACTACTACTAAAAAAAAAAAAAAAAAAAAAAAAAAAAAAAAAAAAAAAAAAAAAAAAAAAAAAACCGTCATGGCTTATCGTCTGCCACATTCCGTCAAACAAATACAAGTGTTTATTCAAAAACAATGCGACAAAAGAAGTTGTTGATCGACAAAAGGCTATCATTGACGTTATCAATCAGTTTCGGCTTGCAAAAGCAAAAAAGAACGTATGAGACAACGATACGTGGAATGCACAGACATTTCTGTAGAAAGAAAAGCAGCGATTGACAAATTTTTGAACGAGGAAACCAAGAAAGACGAGGCCATTGAGAACACGTTGTGGGGTTGTGTTTCACATATACAATCCAACATCAGCAACAAAAACCGGTGGATCTATGAGGAGAACAAAGTTGTTGGTTCTATATCACAACAAGTGACACCCCCATTTCCTGGTTATGAGCATGGATCAACTTCATCTAATGCACCTAGATTTGTTGAGCAACAACAGTCTCCCCCATTTACGGGTTATGCCGACGAGGCAGATAATCCTTTTGGCTTAACTGTAGGACAATTGCATGAAATTAGCGTTGAAGAACAGACGTTCAGAGAATATGACGCAGAGCAAGCAAAGTTTCAACAACATTGGGGGGAGAAACTCAGGAATGAAGAAGCAGAACATAACGCTTTCATTGAGGAATTTCCTGGGTATAGGTTTCCTTCGTATGATTCTGCATGCCAAGAGTACTCAGATTAAATTATGTTTATGTATTTCGTATGGTAGCGTATCATAGTGTATTTTGTGTAACGTTTATTTAATGTTTACTATGTAACTTTTATTTCTGTATTTGAATGAATTTGTATTGTAAAATGTTTACGATCAAATGTTATGTTAGTTATTAAATGAAGTATTAGTTTTAGTTTAGGAGTTGATTTTGACAATAGTTTAGTTAAAGTTGAGTTATGATAAGGGTGTTTTTTTTTAGTTAAAGCTGATGTGGTATTGACGTGACACTGGGCGAAAGTTTAACTCTTAGTGATGCTACCCCATGCTCTTAGGGATTGCACCTGCACTAGCAAAGCTTTGAAGATTGCATTTGCGATTTGGTGAAAGCCAACCACATGGATGTTTTTTTTGCGTTTTTTGTGCCCTTTTGGTTCTCTAATAAATTGATGTCTTTTCTAAAAAAAACTCGTAAGGAAAATAAAATGTTTTTTGCGTTTTTGTGCCCTTCTGGACCGAAGAGCCTGTAAGTTGAGTTGGTATTTTCAAGGTATAATGTTTGAAACAATAACTTTATTTTTTTCATCCCATTTGCAATGAGGATACTTGGATACCGTTAAGTGTATCAAAACTACACTAAAACTGCCATCTCCGTCAAGCAAAAATTATTATTGGTTCCTGTCTTTTTAATCAATCGAAGGGTTGAATTGAAGAAACTCAAAGCCCGTGCATTCTCATAAAATCCTAAAGATATAAGGTATTTTACAGAAAGTAGCAGTAACTTTTTATTTTATAAAAACATTTAGAAAGATGGTTGTAATTGTGATTTAAGTGTAATATGACGTAAACTAGCATTTACATTGATGACATCAAATAAGTACTAAATATACGCATCATTTACCGCGTTTATATTCCCTCTTTTATGTTATTTATGTGAGGATTGATACTTAATTATTGACTTTTGTTATTCTCAGTAAATATCGGAGCAATTGATGGAAGTTAAGAAAAAGGACGTGATTTTGAGCAAAAACAAAGAAATTAAGCAAAGTCCATTGTTCAGACATCCAATACGCCGTATTCACCTATACCAATATATAGCATATCCAGATATTGACTTCAACAAAAGTACACGACGGAAAGGACATCAATACGGCGTATCCAAAAGAGCCAATACGTCGTATTCAAAGGCGGTCCATACTTATTCTAGAATATTTTAATCGTAGAACCTACGTTATTCAAACCCGATACACCGTATTGGAGAAGTTCAATACACCGTATCAACCAGATCTCAAAGACTACAAATACAAAACCCTTTTTACGAATTTGAAACCACTTTTTTCCACCAAGCTCGACTTCCAGCCGATTATAAGAGCCAATAAGGTCCTGCAAACTCAGTCATTCATTAGGAGAACTTTTTGTAACCTAATTACTTCACTTAATCATTCGGTTAGCGTATCGATTTCATTATGTTTCATACTTTATTCGATTTGATTACGTCTAAGCATACTAATCATAAATGTATTCTAACTAACTAAATAACCCAAACTAACGCAAAAAGGGGTTCAGCCTCAGAGACTGGCACGAGTTTGGATTATTAATTAACTAATAAAGAAAATAAACTAATTAACACAAAGTAAACGATAGTAGGAAATGTCTAAATCAATAATAGAAAGAAAGTGCTAGCCAAGTTCATTCAACCAAATATTAATGATATGTTTGACTAGTGCAATGTGTAATAACTTATTCCCGTTGGTGATTTACGAATGCAATCATGGTGGGCCTTATCCCTTAATCCGAGGCTAGCAAGAGGTCAACGCTGTCACAGTTCACAAAGCCTATATAAAGTCATTTAACTATTATTTATAATCTATCTAGGTGTCACAAGTGGCAACCTAAACTTTTACGAGTTTTACAAACTTGCTTTAATATTGTAATTATCTAACTTAGAGGCATTAAGCTTACTAATCCTAATAGTGGAATTTGCAAAGGGACTGTTCCAGGTGGTTTTCCTAAGTTATGGGCCATTTCAGATGGTTTTTTCCACATTCGACTATTATGATACAAATATTTTAGTTTACCGATTCATTCAAGTAACCACAATTACGGATAGTTAAATTACAGAAATCAATCAATATACCAAAAGATCTAGAAAATAAATAAGAACTCAATCAAGCAAGTGAAAAGCATAGGCGATAAACATAAATAATATCCAACAAAAGATAAACTAGTAAATGATGTAAAACATATAAATAACAAATGATTTTCATAAACTTGGCTAACACCTAAGGGCGTTGTTTAGGTTTGTTAGAATACATTTAGGATTAGTATTTAAGTAATTCACTCCTAACGAACAACTTGTATTTACCAATCACTAGCTATAACTGATCGGGTACTGCCCGTTAGTGTTAGTCTATAGGTTAGTTCTGCAAAATATAAATACTAAAACTTGGTTATAACACATCAAGTTTTTGACATCGCTTCCGGAGAGTGATTTATCTTCATACTAGTTTAATAGTATTTTTTGTGTTAAGTTTACTTTATGTTTTGTTTTCTGTGTTTTATTTGATTTTTATTAGGGCTAAATTTGATAGCGGCCCAGTCGCTCAGAGGGGTGGGCTTTTTTGGACCTCATTTGGTTGGTTTCTTGAAATGGCCCGAACGACTAGCGACTTTAACAAAAATGGCAAGTGCCTAATTATTGTGTGTAAAGCACAAGTAGGACTCCTTTTGAGCTACTTATCACTAGTGAATTTTAAAAGTTTGAGCGACTTCTAATAAAATTATTTTAATTTTTTTCCCTTTCCCAACACTTACCATCACCACCACCCTCTACCACCACAAAACCATCACCACCACCACCAACCTCTACCACCACACATATTATTAAATTGGTTAGTGGGTTTTGTTAATACATCTATGCTTAACATATTTCTAACAAGCAATCATACCTAGAAACGTGATTGAATGATTTTTGAATTATAAGTGCTTATAGGTCGATTTGGGTTTTGTCATGAATGATTGTTTGAGTTCAATTAACTATAGGGGTTTTGTTTAGATGGATTAGTAGAACACTCGCTCTAAATTAATTGAACTAACATGAAATGATGATTGATCTTCGAATTTTTGGGTTCTTGGTTCGAATTTGGGTATTTTTTATTATGATTGCTTGAATCTAATTAACCAAAGGGGTTTTGCTTAGAATGTATCATAGTTCTACATAATCCAATTACTATCAGAATTAGTGTATGTTCTACATAATCCAATTAATAATAAAATATTAAAAAGCATCTAAACTTGAAACTTGGAAGGGGTCAAATGGGTCAGTAGTCATCTAACATGATTTTAACTTATCAGCAGCTGGTTGGATACTACTATGCTTCTGCTGACAACTTATCAGCAGCATCAACCAAATATTCCAATTACCAACAGCAGCTATTAAACATGTCTTACCCATGACATCAACCCATCATACAAATCAAGTACTACTAACGAATCATAGACCCAATATCCACTCAACACTTTTCCACCGACACCAATAAAATACAGTAATACAATTTACCAAAAGTGTCATACCTGACCAACTGTTCATCAGCAGTAACATCATATAACAAATACCAGCAGCAGAAACGATATAGGTAGCATCAGTAGTAAACATGTATAGCAGCAACAATAAAATACAGTAATACACTTTACCAAAAGTGTCATAACTGAACTATTTGTAGTTTTTTTTAATGCGTAGATGCTTTTTTGTTGGAAATTATAGTTCAGTTGCAATTTGTAACATTAGTCGGATTGTTCATAATCCGAGTATTCACAAAAAAAAAAGTGGTCCCAGGGTGCTTGCCTTAATGTTAAGAAGACTAGAATCCATAAGTGAAGTCTGAGGGTTCTAGACTTGTAGGTCCAAAAATGGGTATCACCTTCCTTGCTGTTGTTCAATCTATTGGGAAGGCATATCATGTAGTGCGCTTGATCGAATTAGGGAGCCGGCGGAACTTCGCCGGAAAATTTTCTGACGCCGGAAACTGCTGGTGTTGGACGGATTTTAGGGAGCCGGCTGTGGGGTGATAGAGAGAGATAAATTAGTGAGTGTGTGTGCTTATTATGAGTGAAGAGAGAGAAAATATTGGGTTATATTATAAATGGGTTTTGATTATAAATGGTGGTGGTGGTGGTGGAGGGTGGCGGTGATAGGAAGTGTTGTGAAGGGGAAAAAAGATTAAAATAATTTTATTAGAAGTCGCTCAAACTTTTAAAATTCGCTAGTGATAAGTAGCTCAAAAGGAGCCCTACTTGTGCCTTACATACAATGATTAGGCACTTGCCATTTTTGTTAAAGTCACTAGTCGCTCGGGCCATTTCGAGAAACCAACCAAATGAGGTCAAAAAAAGCCCACACACGTGAGCGACTGGGCCATTTGTAGAATTGTCCCTTTTTATTAGTTTGTAGTTTTAAGTGTGTTGACATAAATAATGTCTAAAAACATTATTAACATATTATCAATATCTCTATGTTTTGATTATTACAAAATATAAACTCATAGAACTAAAACTTGTGACATAAACAAGTATTTAGTGATTAACATTCTCTTTACATCCAAATCACTTAAGGTATGAATAAACAAAGTGTTTTGTGCAATTTATGATCAAATGGATACTTAATTAATTATTACAAAGTTTATTTAATTATATAAACATATTATATATTTTTGAAAAACACTTTTGGTAATAAAGAAAAAATGTTTTATTCATACTAAATATATGAATTCAAATTTTTAACCAAAATCAGTTAGTTTTTCACCAAATAAACTTTCCCCACTAAAAAACAAAAATTCTGGCCGTTACAGCTGGGCGGCCCCCTTAATTATAAGGGGCGGTCCGCTTAATTTTAAGGGGGTCGGCCTTGATTGAAGGGGACCGGCACGCTCCAGTTGTCAGAATTTGTTGCCTATAAATACCACCTTAAATCTGAAATTTTTCTCACCTTTTGCACTCTTAAACTTTCTGTTCTAGATCTTCATTTCCATTCTCTTAATCCTTTGATCATACATTCATAAATCTTTGTTTCAAAGTGATCTAAACATCATCTTATCAAGTGCAAGAGAAGAATACTTCTACCCCTCAAGACAAGAAGTATTACAACTTGTTGTGATCTCCACATCTAAGTTGTTAGTGCATCATCCATTGTATCTATCTCATTGTGTAATTAGTTGTGAATATTTGTTAGAAGATAGTTTAGCTAGGTATATATATAGTGTGATTGGTTAGTAGTTAGTTGTGAAGAAGAAGAGTTAGGAAGTAGATTGGTGTGAAGAAAATTGATGTGAAGAAGATTGGTGTGTAGAAGATAGGTGTGAAGAAGACTGGTGTGAAAGATATAGGTGTGAAGTAGTGTTGTGATTAAGTAGTGAATAGGTGTGAAGTAGTTGTGTAGAAGGTGTGAATAAGTTGTGACGTAGTTGTGGTGTGTACATTGGTGTGTAAGGTTTTCTCCGCCATAAGGGAGCTTGTTGACATAGTGAAGAAAACTCTCGAGTTAGGTGCTCGGGGAGTTGAGTAGGGCAAGGAAGGTGACCTTGTAGCCGAACCACTATAAATCTCTTGTCTCGCGGTTCGATCTTTCCAACTCTCATCTATTTCTTTACTTACATTATTATTGCTTTATCGTACATATTTAGTGTTGTTCATATTGTGCATGACTTGATTTCATATAGCATCGAATCTAAATTTTTGAAAACAAAGAAAACTTTCAAACAATCTTTTATAACAAATTAAAAAGACGTAAAACTATTCAATCCCCCCCCCCTTCTAGTTTTCCACAATTGGTATCAAGAGCCACGTCTAGCAAAATTTTTAAAATATATTGTATTTTAAAACTTGTAACGATCTATGGAATCTTTAAAATATTTAGAAGGGCAATCTATGCAAAGACCACCACTATTTGAAAGTGATAGATTTTTATATTAGAAAGATAGATTCGAAACATATGTGAAATCAAAAGATCTTGATCTTTAGCATGTCATTACCTTTGGTGATTTTCCCCCTATTCAATATAATGTTGAAACTAAAATAGATGAAATTGTATCTTTTGAAAAACAAAATGATGATTTGAAAAAGAAACTAGCAAAAAGTAATGAGGCTAAAATGGTTATTTATAATGTGTTACCACGCAAAGAATATGAAAGAATTTTTATGTGTAAAACCGCAAAAGAAATTTGGGATTCTTTACTAATTACTCACCAAGGTAATAGTCAAGTTAAAGATAACAAAATAGATCTTCTTGTACAACAATATGAACAATTTACGATTTTGGAAGAGGAATCAATTGATAATGCTTTTGCTAAATTTAACACTATTATCACAAGTTTAAAAGCACTTGATGAGACATTTTCTAGTAAAAATTGTGTTAGGAAATTTCTTAGGGCATTGCATCCGAAATGGCGAGCTAAGGTCATGGCTATTGAAGAATCAAAGAATTTGATGACGTTGTCACTAGATGAACTAATTGGCAACTTGAAGGTCCATGAAGAAATTATAAGAAGAGATTCGGAAACGGTCAAAGTAAAGAAAGAACAAACCAAATCCATTGCTCTAAAAGCCAAAAAGGAACCTAGTGACGATGATGATTCAAGTGACGAGAGTGAAGACGAAGAATATGCAATGACCGTAAGAGAATTCAAGAAATTCTTCAAGAGACGAGGAAGATTCACTAGATCACCACGAGACGAAAGAAAACCGTTCCAAAGAAATAGAAGTGATAACTATGGGAAAAGAAAGTACTTTAAATGTGGAAGTCCAAATCATCTCATTGACGAATGTCTAAAGCCGCCGGGTTATGAAAATCAAGGCGCCTTTGTTAGTGGAACATGGAGTGATAGTGACAAAGAAGAAGTGGAAAAACCAAGAGACGAAAAGTGTTTTATGGCAAAAGGAACCGACGAAATATGTTTAGGAATTGACTTGGAGCCTGACGAATGGATCAAGGATAGCGGTTGTTCGAGGCATACAAGCCATACAATGGAGGTAACGTTATTTTCGGTAGTGACTTATGTGGAAAAATCATTGGCAAAGGTATGATTTCTCAAGACTCACTTACTATTGAAAATGTAGAGCATATAGATAATTTAACATATAACTTGCTTAGTATAGGACAAATATGCGATAATAAATGTAGAGTTACCTTTACCGAATAGGATAGCGAAATAGTTAAGAATGGAAAAATTATAGGTAGAGGAATTAGGAAATGAGGCATATATGTTATGAAACTAGGAAACAAACCTGAGGATAGGATATGCCTAACGACCCTAGACGAAAACTCCACATTGTGGCATAGGAGATTAGGACACGCTAACATGCTACAAATACAATCTTTGGCCTCTAAAGAATTAGTTAGAAACTTGCCTAATCCAAAATATGACAAGCATTTTTGTGATGCATGTAAAATTGGAAAACAAGTTCATGCTAGCCACAAAGCTAAGAATATAGTATCCACTACTAGGTGCCTAGAACTATTACATATGGATCTTTTTGGTCCATCCGCTGTGCGGAGCTATGGAGGAAACAAATATACCTTAGTAATAGTAGATGACTACTCACGATACACGTGGACTAGGTTTTTAAGTGACAAGACCCAAGCCTTTGAAAAATTCGAAATATTTTGTAAAATGATTCAAAATAAATTAGGATGCACAATAGTAGCCATTAGGACGGACCATGGTAGGGAATTTGACAACGAAGTACAATTCGGAAAATATTGTGATTTAAATGGAATATCTCACAATTTCTCTGCTCCTCGTACTCCTCAATCAAATGGCGTAGTAGAAAGAAAAAATAGGACACTACAAGAAATGAGTAGAACAACGTTAAATGAACAATCCATCCCACAAAAATTTTGGTGTCACGCTGTAGATACATCAACATATATTATTAATAGAGTATCAATTAGGAGGATTCTAGGAAAAACTCCTTATGAGTTACTAAGAGGTAGAAAACCAAACTTAAGCTACTTTAGGGTATTTGGAAGTAAATGTTACATTCTAAACACTAAGGATTACCTCACTAAGTTTGATCCAAAATCATATGAAGGAATATTTTTAGGATACTCACAAAATAGTAAAGCATATATAATACTTAACAAACACTCCATGAAAGTAGAAGCATCACTAAATGTAACATTTGATGAAACACCACCACCTCCTAAAACTTCACCTTTAGAAGATGATGACTTAGTCGAAGATGAAGCTATTGAGGTTAGTAAAACAAAACCCATAGGAAATGATAATTAAGACATTAACTTAGGAAATAACAAAATTGTAAATGTTAAAGAATCTAGATCACATCCATTAGATAATATAATAGGACATCTTAACCAAAGAACCCTTAGGTCACAAGCCCAAGATAAAAATAATTTCTTTTGTTTCCTCTCAGCAATAGAACCTAAGAATATTAATGAGGCCTTAAAAGATGAAAGTTGGGTTATAGCTATGCAAGAAGAATTAAATCAATTTAAGGCAAATGATGTTTGAAAATTAGTCCCAAATCCAATGAATATGACTATCATAGGAACTAAATGGGTATATAGGAATAAGTTAGATGAAAATGGAATAGTTACTAGGAATAAAGCTAGGTTAGTTGCCCAAGGTTATAATCAACAAGAAGGAATTGATTATGACGAAACTTATGCCCCCGTAGCTAGACTAGAATCTATTAGGATATTACTTGCCTATGCATGCGCCCTAGATTTTAAGTTATTCCAAATGGACGTGAAAAGTGCATTCCTTAACGGTTTTATCAATGAGGAGGTATATGTGGCACAACCTCCAGGATTCATTGACTTCGCAAAACCTGATTATGTTTATAAGTTAAAGAAAGCTTTGTATGGACTCAAATAAGCTCCCAAAGCTTGGTATGATCGATTAAAAGCTTTCCTTATTAAACATGATTATTCCATGGGAATGGTAGATAACACTCTTTTCACTAAAAAGAAAGACCCAAATCTCATCATTGTTCAAATATTTGTTGATGACATTATATTTGGATCGACTTGTCAAGACATGTGTGATGAATTTGCCAAAATCATGCATGATGAGTTTGAGATGAGTATGATGGGTGAACTTAACTTCTTCCTAGGATTACAAATAAAACAATTAGAAGATGGAATATTCTTTAACCAATCTAAGTACATTAAGGAAATGCTTAAGAAATTTGGCCTAAAAGACTCAAAACCCATGAAAACTCCCATGTCTACGGAAGTGAAACTCACAAAGGATGATGAAGGTGAGTCCGTAGATAACACCAAGTATAGAGGAATGATAGGTAGTTTACTATACTTGACGGCAAGTAGACCCGATATCATGTTTAGTGTTTGCCTTTGTGCCCGTTTTCAAGAGGATCTCAAAACCTCTCACCTAGAAGCGGTTAAGCGTATCTTCCGATACATTAAAGGCACTATACACTTAGGGGCCGTTTGGTTCGCAGTATGTTTTGAAAGAAATTGTAATCTGTCAAAGGAATTGTAATTTGAGTGAATTGTAATTTAAAGAGTTGGAATGTGTTGTAATTGTAATGTGTTGGAATTGTAATTTATGTATTCTGTCACAGTGTTTGGTTGGGTCTCAACGTAATGTAATTAAAAAAGAAAAAAAAGAAAAAAAAAACTTAATAATAATAATAATAATAATAATAATAATAATAATAATAATAATAATAATAATAATAATAATAATAATAATAATAATAATAATAATAATTTAATATCATTATTATTATTTTATAAATTTTAAAATAATAATAATAATAAATATTATTATTATTATTTTAATAATATTAATAATAATAAAAATAATAATAATAATAATAATTATTATTATTATTATAATAATAATTATTATTTTAATATTTTAATAATAATATTAAAATAATAATAATAATAATAATAATAATAATAATAATAATAATATTTATTATTATTATTATTTTATTATATAAATATTACACAGTATTATTTTAATATTTATATTAAATATCTATTATTATTATATTATTATTTTATTTTTTTATTTATTATTATTTTTATATTATTATTATTATTATTATTATTATTATTATTATTATTATTATTATTATTATTATTATTATTATATAAATATTACACAGTATTATATTAAAATTTTAATTAAATATCTATTATTATTATATTATTAATTTATTTTATTATTTATTTATTATTATTTTTATATAAATATTATTATAATAAATATTATTATAATAAATATTTATTAATTATTATAATAAATATTTATTACTATAATAATAATAAATATTTTTATATTATTATTATATAAATATTATTATTTTAATATTTATATAATAATAATAATAATAATAATAATTTATTATTATTACTATTATTATTATTATTATTATTATTATTATTATTATAAAATTCTGAATTATAACGTAATTCAAAACTTTCCACCCAACATTCTATGTAATCTGAATCCCTTCATTTGATGTAATTGTAATGACTGAATTACAATTACAACGCAAAGCAAACAACCTACGTAATGTAATCTGAATTACAATTACATACATTCTACGAACCAAACAGCCTACGTAATGTAATCTGAATTACAATTACAACCAATTACGCCAGATTACGGCGAACCAAACACCCCTTTAGGATTATGGTATCCTAAGGGATCCGGCATAGAAACCATCGTCTATGCGGATTCGGATCATGCGGGAGACTACGTAGATAGAAAAAGCACTAGCGATATTTGCTCGTTTATGGGATGTTGTCTAACATCTTGGTTTTCAAAGAAGCAAACTGCTCTTGCTATTTCTACCACCGAAGCCGAATATGTAAGTGCTGGAAAGGCATGTCAACAAGCACTATGGATGAAACAAGCTCTTATAGACTATGGCATTAGGTTAGAAAACGTTCCCATTATGTGCGATAACAAAGGTGCGATAGATTTAAGTAAAAATCCGGTGCAACACTCTAGGACTAAACATATAGAAATACGCCACCACTTTCTTAGGGATAATGTACAAAAAGGGAACATGTCTATAGAAAAAGTTGCATCGGAAGATAACATTGCGGATATATTCACTAAACCCCTTAAGCGTGAATTATTCAATCACTTGCGTTTAGGATTAGGAATGATGGAACAAGTTGACTAAATTCTATTGCATTTAGACAATTTTTCTTTTAAATTTTGCATAAGATTTATTTCTTCCACTTCTCCATTTCTGAGTCTAGGAATCTATTTCGCACAAAATTAAAGATTGGGAAATATTATTTTCTTTGCATATACTCTTTTGTAAAACCTAATCAATTTTTTTTTAAAAATTATTCTCACATCTAGGAAATTACATGAACATCATTTTCCTTGCATTGTTGACTAATGCTAAAAACATTTTTCCAAAATCATGCATAAACTCTCACATAAATTGTCAAGGTATATAATCTAATATATATCTTTGACATTCATGATCGAGGAAAAATCGAATCAAGGAGATTTTGGATTGTTTCTTAAGATTTTTTTTTTTTTTTTTTTTTTTTTTTTTTTTTTTTTTTTTTTTTTGCATTTAGAAGTCAAAACAATCACAACTCCACATTTGTTGCATATAGGCACACACTAGGACAAAATCATTCATAACATTGTCATCTTGTTTCATCATTAGATTTTTGACTCACTAGTTGCCTTTGCCTTTGATCTAAGATAGTTGCTTTAGGAAGTTTAAGTGCTCTTGCCTTTATTTGTCTCCTTTAGCTTATTATTTGTTGCTTATTTGCTCTTTTCCTTAAGTGTTTTTGCATGCATGCTATATCTTGATTAGATTAGATGCTGTATTGCCTAAAGGAATTGAACTTGCTTGAATCCAAATCCAAAAACACAACCTTTCTGCAAATTTTCTGCCAAAAACCCAATTCTGGCAATCTGGGAATCATCAAATGGGCGGCCCCCTTAATTATGTAAGGCGGCCCCCTTAATTTTAAGGGGACCGCCCCCTAATTAAGGGGACCGGCCATCTGCTGGACGGGTTTACAGAATCTTTTCTGCTTTTTAGCCCATTTAAACTTACATTTCCCAATTTTCACCAACATATTTTGTCCTAATCTCCCAAACAAACTTTATCCATCCATAAACACACAAATCTTACAATATAAATATCCCCAATCTTCAACACTCTCCATTCATCCCTTCATGACTTATCCAAACAAACCAAAACCAAAAGCCTCAAGGCTAGCAAGGATGACGGAAAAACCCGTTTGGCGAAGAAAAAGCCCTCGAAACAAATCCATCATAACCAATGAAGTTGGAAATCACTCAACACCTCCAACCACTTACTTCCCAAACTTTACACCAAATCCACAAGGACATTCATTTGAACATCTTTACAAACCATACAACATTGGCCAAACATCCTCTTTCATGCCAAACTACACATCTCATCCTCCAACCACTTATAATGATCCATACAAGCTTGATCAACCATCAAACTACAATTCCAACTACAGAAACCCAATTCATCCATATCAACACAATGATTCTCTCCACATTGCCACGGAAAAGCAAAAGTTCCGTGATGAAATAAACCTAAATCCATGATCTTAGCGATCTCCTTGCTATGTGATGAGTTCATAAAAACTCATCATTTCTGTCCCATCTGAACAACAAAAACATTTAAACACACTCAGAAATACCACAAAATACTACAAATATCCTTAGATGGTGTTTTTATATGTTTCAGGCATAAAAAAACTGAAAACAGAGGAAAACGGGCAAAGTTTACACATTTGGCAAAACCAGTCCCTAAACTTTCAAGAAATGTCAGAAATGGTCCCTGGGAAAATTAATTTAAAGAAAAGTCAATAACAATCCCTCAGGAATCATAGAATAACAAAATTTTCCCTTGAAAGTTCAAAATATCAAAATTGGCAAAACAAGTCCCTCAAGTTTTCAAATTGGCAAAAAATACCCCTGGTGTTCAAAAATGGAATTTTATCATTAAAGGATCCTTGGTAATTCACAAGTTGTCAAGTTTGACCCCTAAATGATAAATTCAAAGAATTTACAAAAAGGTCCCCATACTTTGAAAATTGGCAAAATTGGTCCCCGGTTGTTTTTAAATTTGGAAAATTATCATTTAAGGTCCTTATAATATTTAAACATGACAAAAATGGTACTTTTGATAACTTTGGAACAATTGCAGATTTAGTACTTGGAAATTCAGAAATTACATGAAAGGTCCTTGGGCTAAATATTTACAAACCAAAATAATATTCCAAATCCAAAAATAAACCTACCAAATACAACCCTGGTCCATTACTTATCCCAAGCCCAAGTACAAACAAGCCCAAAACCCATCATGTGAATAAATAAAACAGGGTCAAAAGGGTTGACCCGCGTTGACCCTCCCAACTCATCCCCAACCTCCCATCACCACCTGCTTCACCTGCTACTCTCCTACACTCTCCACCTCCACCTTACATCTTCACCACCTCAATACCCTCTCTGTCACCCTCACAACAAAACCCACCCCTTTGGATTGCACCAGGGGTTAACAGGTATCAAACCTACTATCCACTTTGTCCCCTACAACCTGCAACTATCCCATCCACCATCCCTAGCTCATCCCTACTATCCAAAATGTCCCCTACACCTCACAGACCCTTCCAAAGTGCATTAATTGCACTGAGCCTGCCCCAAGCAACTTCTACCACTTTTGGCACCAAAAGTAGGTTTAAACGGCTGAGATGATTTAAACAAAATGAAGGGTCAAGATATGGTGGGAAATGCTCAGTGAGACACCTGGAAGCATAATTTTATATATAAAAGAGAAGAGAAGCAGAGATTGAAGAGTGTAGTTATAGTTTTAATTTTCTTGTATGTCGACTAGTATTAATGTTGTTGTTTCAGTACAATTTTAAGTTTATAAGCATTGTATCCAGTTATTTAGTTTGTATTAAACTCTTTTAAAGCTTTAATTTCAAGTTACAAGTTCTTTTACAGTTTATGAAATTTTCTTTTACTTAAAATGTCAAATTAGTCTAAATGTTGTGTATTCTTGTTATTTTGACTTATAAACTCATATAAACTCCAAACATAGCTTCTGAAGGCTTTTATAAATTTAAAGAATCAATTTACTTAGAAAATAAAAAAAATTCAAATAAATAGAGCAAAAATTAAAAAATCAGGGTTCAGTGATGACCAAGATGGAGCAGAGCAAAGAATGATTGGACTTGGGTTAGCTACCTCGTGGGAGGCTATAGGTAATGGTACTTTGATCCTTGTTACTTGGTTCTCTGCCTAGATTCAAATTTATTTCACACCTCGTTGGGATTAACGACCCGAGGATACATTGTACTCCGCGGAGCATTAGTCTAAGTCGTTTTTGACTTGTTGACCATTTAACTTGGTCAATATTATCTGACTGTTTAGCACTGATCAAATTTTGGCGCCGCTGCCGGGGAGGTGTGCTGCGTACAACGAATTTGGAAGCATACTTGGTTCTGAATATACACTCACTGTAAATTTACCATCTCTGTTCATATTTATATAAAAACCAAAAAGATTTTCTTTTTCTTTACTCTAAGACTTCTTAGAGTTATTCCAGTGCATGCGCACTCGTTCTTCTAGGTCTACAAGTCCTCACCGCGAGCTTGTTACCATTCCTCGAAGACGTACCCAAAAACATTCTGCCCCGAAAATTGAGCCTGAGATTCAGACTGAACCTGAACCTTCAGTCATTATGGCAGAAGATCGCCCAATGTACGAGCTTCTCCAGGCACCCATCGAGGGTTATGGAGATGCTATTGTTGTACCCGCCATAGTATCTGACAATTTCAAATTGAAAACCGGATTACTTAATCTGGTAACTTCTAGTCAGTTCTACGGTTTCGAAAGGGACGATCCTCATTCGCATATACGATGGTTTAACAAGATTACATCTACCATCAAATATAAGAATGTCCCGCAAGAGGCTATTAAACTACTTCTTTTTCCATTTTCCCTCGAGGGGGCAGCTAGAGTCTGGCTAGAAAAACAACCCACTCGTTCCATAGAAACATGGGAAGATTTAGTTAAGAAATTTGTGAATGAATTCTATCCCCCATCCAAAACTGCCTATCTTAGAAATAAAATCACTAAGTTTTCACAAAGACCTGGTGAAACATTCAGTGAAGCATGGGATAGATTCAAAGAGTTGCTTCGCAAATGTCCTCACCACGGATTTTCTGAGTTAATGCAACTCGATACGTTTTATAACGGAGTGAGCCAAGCAGACCAAGACTCCCTCAATGCCTCAGCTGGAGGTAATTTTTTGAGTCGTACTGTCAAAGAAACTTTAGCTATAATTGAAAACAAGTCTAAGGTTCGAACTACACGAAACAAACAGGTCGATCCTTCTTCATCTACCGTGAATCAATCTAGCACCGATGCTAAGATTGATAAACTCACGGATGCTATACAAGCTTTGGTTCTCTCCAACCAAAAGAAAGTCTCCTTCCCACAGAATCCTTCACATGCTGAAGTGAAGAAAGTGGATGTCTGTGTTACTTGCGGTGGTCCTCATGCATACTATAACTGTACTGCCACCGATAGTAACATGTTTGAAACAAATGCGATTGCCGGTAGTTCCAATCCAGGAGGTAATCAATATCGTCCTCCTGCTGAACCACCATGGCGTCCGAACACTTACCCTGTACCACCTGGTTTTAACCAGAACATACAAAACCGTCCCTAAAACCAGAATAGAAGTAACCAAGGTTTTCCTAACCAAGGTAACTTTAATCAAGGTCATCCCCAAAATTTTCAAAATTAGGGGAATAGAAATCAGGGACAGGGTAACTTTAACCCTGGCTATTTTCATGGAAACCCAAATCAGGGGCAATTTCAAAATCAAGGGTTTAACAAGAACAACCGAGGGCAAACCCCTCCTATCCAAACACAAGCTGTTGTTCCAAACCCTACTCCCTCTGATGAATTATTAAAACAATTCATGAAAACCCAGGAAGAAACAAACCGGTTGTTGATCAGCCAGATTTCTGACATTAAGAAATCTTTAAATGAAAGACCCTCGGGCTCAGGTAAATTACCTAGCACCACGATTGCGAATCCGAGGGGCGATGCAAAAGTAATCACAACCAAGAGTGGAGCTTCATACAAAGGACCCAAAATTCCATCTACCTCTTTCTCTTCTCCTGAGGTATTGGAAAAAGAAGCTGAGGTTACAATGGACACGATACCTCCTATTGATAAAGGAAGTACCGACGACGTCCCTCCTTCAGTTATTTAGGTTCCAGCTACTAAAAACAAAGTAGTTCCTGAAACTCCACCAATTCCCGTAGAAAATCCAAAAACCACCCCTAAATCTTCAATCCCATACCCATCACGATTAAGTGATCAAAAGCTTCGCGAGAAAGCTAGTCATCAAATGGACAAATTCTACCAAATATTTCAAGAATTACATATTTACATAAGCTTCGCGGACGCTATCATTTTGATGCCCAAGTTTGCATCAACGCTTAAACATTTGTTGAGTAATAAGGAAAAGCTGTTTGAAATGGCTAAAACTCCGTTAAATGAGAACTGCTCTGCAGTTCTATTAAAAAAACTTCCTGAAAAGCTCGGAGATCCTGGAAAATTTCTAATACCTTGTGTATTTCTAGGAATGGTTGACTGCTATGCCTTGGCCGATCTTGGTGCCAGCATCAACCTGATGCCACATTCAGTATGGAAGAAACTATCTCTTCTAGGACTTACACCTACTTGCATGCCTTTAGAGCTTGCAGACCGATCAATATCACGTCCTCTTGGCATTGCTGAAGATGTATTTGTAAAAGTAGGAAAGTTTCATTTTCCAGCCGACTTTGTCGTTGTTGAATTTGATGCAGATCAAAGGGTTCCTCTAATTGTTGGAAGAGGATTCCTTAAAACGGGTCGTGCTCTCATAGATGTCTTTGAACATGAGATCACATTACGTGTGGGTTCAGAAGCAATCACATTTAACCTTGATCAAACTTCGAGGTACTCCTCAAATTACGACTCTGAATCGGTTAACCGAATAGATGTCATTGATATTGCTTGTGAGGAGTACGCTCAAGAAGTTTTTGGTTATTCTGATGATTATCTGAGTGGCAATCCCACTCCATCTTCTACTCCTATAATTCATAATTCTAATCCTTCCCTCACTCTGTTTGAGGGAAGTGACTTCATCCTCGAGGAAATAGAGGCCTTTCTTAGAAGTGATTCAATTCCATCTGGAATTAATCATCAAGAGATTGACCCAGAGGGGGATATCATGCTACTTGAGCAATTGTTAAACAAAGATCCCTCCCATCCTCCTATTCTACCACTAAAACTTCATAAAAAGGAAATCAAATATGTTGAAAAAACTGATGAATTTCCTGAAGTAGAACTCAAAGACTTACCTCCTCATCTCGAATACGCTT
Organism: Artemisia argyi; assembly: GCA_030686995.1. Classification (NCBI taxonomy): domain Eukaryota; kingdom Viridiplantae; phylum Streptophyta; class Magnoliopsida; order Asterales; family Asteraceae; genus Artemisia; species Artemisia argyi. The sequence continues at coordinate 178,034,455 of CM060682.1, forward strand.
TTTTGGAGGGTAACGACAAGTTACCCGTCATTATAGCAAAAGATTTAAGTGATGAGGAGAGAACTGCTCTCATAAAGGTCTTAAAGTCACACAAGCAAGCAATTGCTTGGAAATTATCTGATATAAAGAGTATTAACCCTGAATTTTGTACTTACAAAATTCTTATGGAAGATGACTTTAAGCCTGCAGTTCAACACCAGAGACGAGTTAATCCTAAAATACATGATGTTATCAAACAAGAAGTTCTCAAACTTCTTGATGCTGGATTAATATACCCGATCTCTGATAGTCCTTGGGTTAGTCCCATCCACTGTGTCCCAAAGAAAGGTGGCATAACTGTTGTCACTAATGAGGAAAACGAGTTGATTCCAACTCGTTTGGTTACTGGGTGGCGTGTATGCATCGACTATAGAAAACTAAACGATGCCACCCGAAAAAACCACTTTCCTCTACCCTTTATGGACCAGATGCTTGAGAGGTTGGCAGGAAATGAGTACTATTGTTTCCTGGACGGTTTCTCGGGATATTTTCAGATCCCCATTGATCCACAGGATCAAGAAAAAACTACCTTCACATGCCCATATGGAACATTTGCCTACCGTCGTATGCCATTTGGCTTATGCAACGCTCCTGGCACGTTCCAAAGGTGCATGATGGCTATATTTTCCGATACCATCGGGAAAACTATGGAGGTATTTATGGATGACTTCTCAGTCATCGGGGATTCTTTTCAAGCTTGTCTCACCAATCTGGAAATCATGCTTAAACGCCGTGAAGACACAAACTTGTGTCTGAATTGGGAGAAAAGCCATTTTATGGTCAAAGAGGGCATTGTCCTCGGCCATAAGATTTCAAAGAATGGGATAGAGGTAGATAGAGCAAAAGTTGATGTAATTGCTAAACTACCTCCTCCCACTACCGTCAAAGGTGTTAGAAGTTTCCTGGGTCATGCTGGATTTTACCGTAGATTTATACAAGATTTTTCAAAAATCTCCAGGCCTATGACCCATCTCTTAGAGAAGGATGCTCCTTTCATCTTCTCACCTGAGTGCTTAGAAGCGTTTCAAATTTTGAAACAAAAGCTTACTGAAGCACCCATTCTTGTTGCCCCCGACTGGGACTTGCCATTCAAATTGATGTGCGATGCAAGTGACTTTGCAATTGGTGCAGTCTTGGGGCAACGTTTAAGTAAACATTTTCAGCCGATACACTACGCTAGTAAGACCATGACAGAAGCTCAAACACGCTATACCACCACAGATAAAGAACTATTAGCTGTGGTATACGCCTTTGAGAAATTTAGGTCTTACTTGATCCTAACAAAATGCGTGGAGTATACGGACCACTCGGCCTTGAAATACCTGTTTGCTAAACAGGACGCAGAAAACCTTGCGGTTGATCACTTATCCCGTCTAGAGAATCCTCATCAGGATGATCTCGAGAGAAAGGAAATTCATGAAACCTTTCCTCTGGAGACACTAAATTTAATCTCTCGTCGGGATGATACCTCTACCCCATGGTTTGCAAATTTTGCAAATTACCATGTGGGTAATTTTGTAGTGAAAGGGATGTCGTCCCAGCAGAAGAAAAAATTCTTTAAAGACGTCAAACACTATTTCTGGGACGACCCCTACCTCTTTAAGATATGCGCAGATCAAGTCATCCGACGGTGTGTCCATGGTACTGAAGCCATGGAAATCCTCAAAGCCTGTCATGATGGACCCACTGGGGGACATCACAGCTCAAACTACACCGCCAAGAAGGTGTTTGATTCTGGCTTTTACTGGCCCACCATCTATAAAGATGCCCAAGATCTTTTCAAAACCTGTGATGCTTGTCAACATCATGGGAATGTTTCTAAAAAGGATGAGATACCTCAAAACATCATCCAAGTCTGTGAAATATTTGATATATGGGGCATTGACTTCATGGGCCCGTTCCCGTCTTCACGAGGGAACAAATATATACTCGTAGCTGTCGACTATCTGTCTAAATGGGTTGAGGCGAAAGCTTTACCCACTAATGATGCCCGAGTTGTTGTAAAATTTCTGAAGTCTCTCTTTGCTCGATTCGGGACTCCTCGTGCCATTATTAGTGATCGTGGTACACACTATTGCAATGATCAATTTGCAAGAGTGATGCTGAAATACGGTGTAACTCACTGTCTTTCTACTACATATCACCCCCAAACTAGTGGGCAGGTGGAGGTCTTAAATCGGGGCATAAAGAGAATTCTGGAGAGGACGGTAGGTGAAAACCGTGCCTCTTGGTCGGACAAATTGGACGACGCACTCTGGGCTTTTCGTACAGCTTATAAAACACCCATTGGGTGTACTCCATACAAGTTGGTGTACGGAAAGACATGTCATCTTCCGATCGAATTAGAGCACAAAGCCTACTGGGCTTTGAAACATGCAAACTTTGACATTCAGATAGCGGGTGATCACCGCAAGGTTCAGCTAAACGAGCTAAATGAACTACGTGATCAAGCTTATGAAAATTCTTTAATCTATAAAGAAAAGACTAAGAAGATACATGACTCTAAAATAAAGAACCGCGTTTTTAACGTTGGTGAAAAAGTTCTTCTTTTCAATTCAAGATTGAAAATTTTCTCGGGCAAGCTAAAAACCCGTTGGTCTGGGCCATTTACTGTAGCAAAAGTATACCCATACGGAACTGTTGAGTTATTGCAACCCGACGGTCCCAATTTTAAAGTAAATGGACATCGTTTGAAACATTACTTGTGAGTTATTGCAACCACAAATGGTTGTCCCAGATCTCCAACCTTTCCCCACGGACTAATGAATACGGGGTCGAGTCAAGCTAGTGACTCGGTAAACAAAAACATTAGCATCACATGGGTTCTCACCCATGTCTCTGACTTCTTTCTCTGTTCTACCACCTAAGTGTAGGGGAGTTGTCCCTACTGTAAATAAAATAAAAAAATGAAAAAATAAAAATAAAATAAATGTTGTTCCCACATTTAGCTTGTAATGTTGCCTTTTTACGTTCAAAGAGTCGGCATAATAGCCGGGACTTTGAATATTGAGGACAATATTCATTTCTAAGTGTAGGGGGGGGGGAATTCTAGCGAATTTGATCACATTATACATCTAGTACCCCCGTTTTTGCCAAAAATTTTAAAGTTTTTTTCAAAATTTTCACTTAATGGAAGTATTTGGCATGAACACACAAATGGTTATCAGTCCACCATGTCTAATCCACAAAAGGACTGGCTAATCCAGGAGCAAATGGCTCTTGGTAAAGATATCTCAAATCCGTTTACGGCTTGCAATTTGCCCAAAATTGTATGGTATCTCAACTCGCCATATCCTAAAAAGTGAAAGAGTTGGCTAGCCCGCAAGGTTATGACTTGTGGTAAAGGCTTTGGAAATTCCATATTGGTATTCAGCTCACCAAAGATAATATTTATAATTTATCAAAGAGTTGGCTAGTCCAGAAGCAAACGGCTTTTGGTAAAGACAAATCAAATCCGTTGACAGGTGGTGGATTGCTCAAAATCACATGGTTATCAGGTGGACCATAGTTCTTACTTGAACTGAAACATTTGGCTACTCCAGAAGTAATGGCTTTTGGTAAAGAGACATCAAATCCATTAAATTTTCAAAAATGGGTTGTTAGTGGATGCTAGATTGCTAGGGACTAGCAATAGTTAAGTGTAGGGGATTGATGAGTTCATAAAAACTCATCATTTATGTCCCATCTGAACAACAAAAACATTTAAAAACACTCAGAAACACCACAAAATACTACAGATATCGTTAGATGGTGTTTTTATATGTTTCAGGCATAAAAGAACTGAAAACAGAGGAAAACGGGCAAAGTTTACACAATTAGCAAAATCATTCCCTGAACTTTCAAGAAATGTTAGAAATGGTCCCTGGGAAAATTATTTTAATGAAAAGTCAATAACAATCCCTCAGGAATCATAGAATAACAAAATTTACCCTTGAAAGTTCAAAATATCAAAATTGGCAAAACAAGTCCCTAAAGTTTTCAAATTGGCAGAAAATACCCCTGGTGTTCAAAAATGGAATTTTATCATTAAAGGATCCTTGGTAATTCACAAGTTGTCAAGTTTGACCCCTAAATGATAAATTCAAAGAATTTACAAAAAGGTCCCTATACTTTGAAAATTGGCAAAATTGGTCCCCGGTTGTTTTTAATTTGGAAAATTATCATTTAAGGTCCTTATAATATTTAAACATGACAAAAATGGTACTTTTGATAACTTTGGAACAATTGCAGATTTAGTCCTTGGAAATTCAAAAATTACATGAAAGGTCATTGGGGTAAATATTTACAAACCAAAATAATATTCCAAATCCAAAAATAAACCCACCAAATACAACCCTGGTCCATTACTTATCCCAAGCCCAAGTACAAACAAGCCTAAAACCCATCCTTTGAATAAATAAAACGGGGTCAAAAGGGTTGACCCGCGTTGACCCTCCCAACTCACCACCTCAATACCCTCTCTGTCACCCTCACAACAAAACCCACCCCTTTGGTTTGCACCAGGGGTCAACAGGTATCAAACCTACTATCCACTTTGTCCCCTACAACCTGCAACTATCCCATCCACCATCCCTAGCTCATCCCTACTATCCAAAATGTCCCCTACACCTCACAGACCCTTCCAAAGTGCATTAATTGCACTGAGCCTACCCCAAGCAACTTCTACCACTTTTGGCGCCAAAAGTAGGTTTAAACGGCTGAGATGATTTAAACAAAACGAAGGGTCAATATATGGTGGGAAATGCTCAGTGAGACACCTAGAAGCATAATTTTATCTATAAAAGAGAAGAGAAGCAGAGATTGAAGAGTGTAGTTATAGTTTTAATTTTCTTGTATGTCGACTAGTATTAATGTTGCTGTTTCAGTACAATTTTAAGTTTATAAGCATTGTATCCAGTTATTTAGTTTGTATTAAACTCTTTTAAAGCTTTAATTTCAAGTTACAAGTTCTTTTACAGTTTATGAAATTTTCTTTTACTTAAAATCTCAAATTAGTCTAAATGTTGTGTATTCTTGTTATTTTGACTTATAAACTCATATAAACTCCAAACATAGCTTCTGAAGGCTTTTATAAGTTTAAAGAATCAATTTACTTAGAAAATAAAGAAAAAATAAAAAAAATTCAAATAAATAGAGCAAAAATTAAAAAATCAAGGTTCAGTGATGACCAAGATGGAGCAGAGCAAAGAATGATTGGACTTGGGTTAGCTGCCTCATGGGAGGCTATAGGTAATGGTACTTTGATCCTTGTTACTTGGTTCTCAGCCTAGATTCAAATTTATTTCACACCTCATTGGGATTAACGACCCGAGGATACATTGTACTCCGCGGAGCATTAGTCTAAGTTGTTTTTGACTTGTTGACCATTTAACTTGGTCAATATTATTTGACTGTTTAGCACTGATCACTATGCATCGTGCACAACGCAACAAAGGGTAACCTCCATCATCACCCTATAACAATTGCCTACCCCACTCACTCAACTTGGATTAAGTTACAAACCACACTCACTATTGCCCTTGTTGCATCTTCCTTCGAAAACAAATTCTATACTTGAGTGAAGATATTTCTTGGATCGAATATCTCCTCACTCGTCCTCATCCAATACCACCCTTAACTCGATACAACATCGTAAGATCCACTTCTTCCGCTCCATACCCCACTCCATATCACTCTCCATCTAACAACTAAGCTATATGCTTATGTTCCTCTTCAAGCAAATAAAACAATCAACCATGGGTTGCAAGCAAGTCCAAGTGCTCTCTTAGGCAATATAGGACTATGTCTCTTCTTTTGTTTTATTGTAATCAATATGCTTCAAGCATATTGAATGTTGTAATGCTTATCATTTTCATGATGCTTGAATGAATCTATTTTTATTTGCATAATTGTTGCTTTGCATGTATATGTGTCTTGTACTCTTCACATATTTTTGTAGCCAAGATTTCCATAGCTCGTTCCCTTGGTGCTCTCAAATGAGGGGGAGCATACATCAAGGGGGAGCATTCTACCCGTTTAAACTTCTTTCATGAAGCTTATTTGGCTTAACCTTTTTGATTTTACAAAAAGGGGGAGAAGAGAAGTGTAAACTCTAAAATACTTGTCTAAAAACAAGTTTTAGACCTATTGAGTTTAAGGTTTTGTAATAATCAAAAAGGGGGAGATTGTTGACATAAATAATGCCTAAAAACATTATTAACATATTATCAAATCTCTATGTTTTGATTATTACAAAATATAAACTCATAGAACTAAAACTTGTGACATAAACAAGTATTTAGTGATTAACATTCTCTTTACATCCAAATCACTTAAGGTATGAATAAACAAAGTGTTTTGTGCAATTTATGATCAAAGGGATACTTAATTAATTATTACAAAGTTTATTTAATTATATAAACATATTATATATTTTTGAAAAACACTTTTGGTAATAAAGAAAAAATGTTTTATTCATACTAAATATATGAATTCAAATTTTTAACCAAAATTAGTTAGTTTTTCACCAAATAAACTTTCCCCACTAAAAAACAAAATTTCTGGCCGTTACAGCTGGGCGGCCCCCTTAATTATAAGGGGCGGTCCCCTTAATTTTAAGGGGGCCGGCCTTGATTTAAAGGGACCGGCACGCTCCAGTTGTCAGAATTTGTTGCCTATACATACCACCTTAAATCTAGAATTTTTCTCACCGTTTGCACTCGTAAACTTTCTGTTCTAGATCTCCATTTCCATTCTCTTAATCCTTTGATCATACATTCATAAATCTTTGTTTCAAAGTGATCCAAACATCATCCTATCAAGTGCAAGAGAAGAATACTTCTATCCCTCAAGACAAGAAGTATTACAACTTGTTGTAATCTCCACATCTAAGTTGTTAGTGCATCATCCATTGTATCTATCTCATTGTGTAATTAGTTGTGAATATTTGTTAGAAGATAGTTTAGCTAGGTATATATATAGTGTGATTGGTTAGTAGTTAGTTGTGAAGAAGAAGAGTTAGGAAGTAGATTGGTGTGAAGAAAATTGATGTGAAGAAGATTGGTGTGTAGAAGATAGGTGTGAAGAAGATTGGTGTGAAGGATATAGGTGTGAAGTAGTGTTGTGATTAAGTAGTGAATAGGTGTGAAGTAGTTGTGTAGAAGGTGTGAATAAGTTGTGACGTAGTTGTGGTGTGTAAGGTTTTCTCCGCCATAAGGGAGCTTGTTGACATAGTGAAGAAAACTCTCGAGTTAGGTGCTCGGGGAGTCGAGTAGGGCAAGGAAGGTGACCTTGTAGCCGAACCACTATAAATCTCTTGTCTCGCGGTTCGATCTTTCCAACTCTCATCTATTTCTTTACTTACATTATTATTGCTTTATCGTACATATTTAGTGTTGTTCATATTGTGCATTACTTGATTCATATAGCATCGAATCTAAATTTTTGAAAACAAATAAAACTTTCAAACAATCTTTTATAACAAATTAAAAAGACGTAAAACTATTCAACCCCCCCCCCCTCTGGTTTTCCACAAAGTGTTTGTTTACTGTTTCATTGGATTTTCTGCTGGCTGACCTTTTGTGTGATTTAATCAATACGGCGTATTTAATTTATTAGATACAACGTATTCTGTGTTAAAACTTATATTGCGTATCCGATTTAAAAATTCAAATACGGCGTATTCTGTTTTACAAACACACACAACGTATTCAACTCTAAATATTAATACGACATATTTAGGTTACTGAATACAGTGTATCGACTCTCTGTGACAACAAAATTTTTAATTTTTTGTGTTTGTTTTCGTGTCTTGTTTTTTGTATTCTAATTTTTCCAAGCCTTTCCTACTGACATTTTTATGATTACTTTCGGTAACTAAGGGAAATCACAATTTAGGAGTACTTAGCTATGAAGGAGAAAAAAGTTGTGATGCAAAACAATGAATTTCCAATGGGAAAGATTTCGTAGTTGCTGGAAGAAGATGATGAGGATGAGTCGTATGTGCGTGATTTTAGTAAATACCCTGCAATTGAAATAAGTGATGCCCTTTCACATACTGCAAGGAATAAGGAGCCTTTGTATCCTACTGAAGAGAATGAGATGTGTGATGTTATTTCAGGCGATTTTCCACCCGAGTTAGAATTCTTATTTTCTTCTAAATCACAAGGACTTTTTAAAGTAGAATTAACCCTTCTAGTCCTATCCTAACTTCATTTGCTGAACCATTCAATGGAAATACTCCTATTTCCGTTTGCTCTCTAAATGCTTTTGAGATACAAAAGGATGATGAATCTGATAAGTTTGACATACTTAAGATTGATATTGATTTGTTCACTTGTGATACAACTTTGGGAATGGTATTTGATGAGTTAAGCCGATTAAGCAACATGGAGGATCATTCGTTTACTTATGAGGTAATTATGAGATATTTTGCTGATGAACTACTCGTTATGTGGCCAAAAAATTCAAGTAAAAGGAATACCATGGACGACAATTGAAGAAGATATGATCCATTTTAAGGTTGAGTATACAAGGTACATCAATAAGAAGAACAACACATGGGCGCCTTTCAAAAAAAGAACAACACATGGGCACCATGGCCATCAACTAAACTCGAAAATGTTAGCAAAATTGAGCAAGAGGAAACCGTTGAGCCTTCATACTTCCTGAATTTCGAATAGATGGACGAAAATATGGATAATGATCACCTCGATGTGTATTAACCATGAAAATGTTATGATAAAAATGAGAGTATGTATGTTGAAGCTGTAATTATTAAGGACAGATTTGTTAGACTCATTGAAATCCTAACAAGGTATGACCCACGTTTCTCTCTATGTGTTTTGAGGCATAAAACACTAACTAAGTCGCTCTAGTTTGGTGTATGATGGTGTTTATGACTTTGGAATATGGTAGTTGAATATGATAGCACAAGAAGGTTACCAATACAAAACGAGAACTATAACCATAACACAAAATACTTGACCTCTTCTTGTGTACTTCCCTTGATAAAAGTGGATCACTTTTAATGAATATAAATTAAGATAATGATCAAAGATAATGTGTATGAAAGTGTTATGTGATACTAGAAAGATGTTTGCAAGGGGTAAGGAAAACAGTAGCAAAAAGCTTGTTTAAATAGGCAAAAAGAGAGGCAGTTACAACACCCCGGTTCCAAGGATCCTTGAAGAATTCGTAGGTCCAGAACATGTAAGTTTTCTTGTCGTTTTGAATGATCCTTTAACTTTTGCTTGCATTGTTTCCTATCTAGAATGCATAGGGAAGAGCTGAGGCAAATCATGTTTGATGCTTACCTCTTAGTTTTGGATTATTGCAAGAATGACTAATCCATCTTTTCATGCAAGATTAAGTTTGAATCGCTTCTTTTAGTGGAAGATTCTTGCTAGTTAGAAAAGGCATTTTTTAAAACATTTTATTCAAAATGAAAGTAAATAAAATTATGTGAATGTTTATAAAATTATAAAATGATGCAAGAGTTTAATACATTGTGTATAATAAAACTTTCTTTGATCATTAAGCAAGTTTTTGGGATTCACATTCATACCTTAAGTGAATTTCGCCAAAGGATAATTATGTCTAAAACATGTTTACTTAATACGATTTTATAATTATCATTAAAAAAACATAGAGAAATCATTAAATGTAAATAAAATTTTTATGTGATTATTTGTATTAACAATGTGGTCCAAAGGTTATGGGAAAATGCATATATATGGCGTTTTTGTCTAAAATTGCATATAATTCTTTTTAAAGATATTAGCGGCTCAAGACAACCGAAAGCTAAATCGTGAGACTCGATATTAAGAGATTTGACGAGATGACATAGAGGCAATGACTCCTTTGACCGACTAGGTATAATCTTTTGATGTACCAACCCAATAGAGATCAGAGATAGATCGTGCATACCTGATATGACTCTACTGGTTATGGAGTTGAGCCAGTAAAAGTATTGACCTCGCATCGAGGAACAAATTACTAATTGACATGTTAAGATCAAATTTGATTGGTTGCAAGATGAGCGCAGATATCCAAAGATACATGGAAATAAGAACTCAAGAATAATACAACAATTTTGACACTTTAAAATCCTTGTTGTAGGAACATTAGAGATGCATTAACTTATAGACATATCTTTATTAACTTTAGATGCATCATATTATACATATGTATATTATTTAGCTTAAAACTAAATTCATATAAATATATTATATATTATTTTATCAAATTAGGTGTATTTTGTCTTTTGTATCTTCTATCATACTATCTATAGAATAAAAATGATTAAAGTAAAAAGTCAAGAAAGTGAAATGTGGAAAAAATTAAAAAAAAAATAAATGTTGAAATAATTAATTATGAGCAACTACAACTATTAATACACATATGTTTCAAAAAGAAACTATTAATATACGGCGAAAACCAGGTAGACCCGAGACGCTTGAAACCTGGTGGGTTGACCTGGTTTAATTTGACCTGTTTTTTCGACCCAACCCGTCGGGTTGATACAGTTTATATTGACCTGTTTTTCGACTGGAACGGTTCAACTAGTTGAACCACCCGGGTTGAACTGGGTTTCAAAACATTATATTTAATCCCTAAATCCTCATATTTTTATTATTTTTCGTTTTTAACACATAAAATTTTTTTCTCATTAAAACCAACTACTGCTATAAAATCTCATTGCTATGCACGGGTACTCGTCTAACATGTCAAATTTGTTCTTAGTTTTCTTTACATCGGTTAAAATTTAGTTTCCTGATTATTGGCAATGGAAGGGATACCGTTATGTGGTTTGACAACTAGAGTTGATTGGGTCCACTCATTAATAGCCTCACATTTAGAGATTTATACAATGCTAGATGAGATAAAGAAAGTTGTGTTGCTGATATGATTCATCATGGTAACGATATGGCCTAATGAATGGGTTGTTGACTTCCCTTTTCTGAGCCATATCAATATCCCTAATATTCATCCTTCTGAGCTTGATAATATCAACTGGATTAATAGTGATGGTAGAAGCAAAAGATTTTGTGTAAAGAATATCTGATGTTTTAAGGATTGATGATGAAGATGTTAATTGGGGTGCTTTAATTTGGTTCTCACAAAGTATTCCCAAACATTGTTTTATTCTATGGATTTGCTATTCAAGAGAAGTTATTAACTCATGATAGAATGAAAAAATGGGGAGCTATGAGATGATGGTTTGTAGTCTGTGCAAATGTAATGAGGAGTCTCACAATCATCTTTTCTTTCAATGCACCTACTCTCAGGATATATGGAATGTTATGTAGACCATGATGGATACTCAATTTCAAGAAAAGGAGTGAATTAGAGTTGTTGATGAGCTTTCTAACATGCCTTGCAATAACAACATCTGGAGTATTATTAGAAGATTATCTTTTGGTGCCACTGTCTACTTTATTTGGCAAGAGAGAAACTTTAGAATTTTCAGAAATGAGGAAAGAACATGGCAAGTTATTTGCAGGCTAATTTGTGACAATGTGAGGCACAAATTGATGGGTCTTAAAATCAAAAAGTCAAAAGCTTTGAGCAAAGTAGCTTTTGTACGGGATTTTAAGATAGACACCATTGGCTAGTACCTTAATCCCTCATCTTATCTCTACATTTTGTTAAGTGTATGCTACTTCTATGTGGTGTTGGGGCAGCATATGTGGTTCCATAGTACTTTCAATTTGGTATGGATTGAAGATGTTGGTTTTAAAATGTAGTTTCCTGCTGTTTGTGATCTCTATTGCTCAATTTAAAAAATGTGCCTGCATAGTTTTGATTGAAATCACTTAGCTCATCATTTGAAGGAAATCTATTGTTTGCAGACATATGAGGTTCAAGTACAGTATGTTCCTAATATGGTTTTTAACCATACAGTCTTTGGTTTCCTGATCCTTTTGAAAGCCTGAGACTATGTAATCCGTTTAAACCGCTTTTACCAGACTGTATATAAGTAATAAACTAACTACACTATGATCGCCTTGTACCTTGGTCTTTCCTTTCTTCTTCACTGTTATGACCTTTTAAAATCTCAATTGGCCTTTGTTAGGCACTGTTTGATGTTTAAGTTTCATTTTCAGATAAGGATCCTTTCATGTTCGTTTGAACATGAGAGGTAAAGTTGTGCATGATAAGATTGTACATTTGAATTAAACTAAAATAAATATTTTCCAATTGATGAGGCGAAAAATGAACCACTTTTAGGGGGTCATTTAAGCCCGGAATTGAATTTATTTGATCAAATATTGTCCTAAATCGTTCCTTTTGTGATTTTAGGTACTTTGGGAGTGAAACCTGGAAAAGGAAGCAATTCGGACGTTTTTGGAGCATAAAAGTGAAGAAAACGCCAAAGACTTAATTTTCCAAGCTAGGAACAGTAGGTGAAGGCGTCAAGAGTACCATCCTGACGGCGTCAAGAGTAATTTTCATGACGACCCAGTACAGAAATGAAGGCGTCACAAGGAAGAGCGTCAAGAGTTAAATACGTGACGGCCTGGAAAAATATATAACGTGACGGCGTCAGATGTAGATCAAGGCAGTCCGAGAATTCTTTTGGCGGCGAGATGACGATGTCACCCATTTGGTCTTGACGCCGTCAGCCTCAATTTCCTATATATAGTTTTCTAATTTTCATTCATTAAGAGGAATAAGTTTTGGAGAAACCCTAAGGCCGAACCATATACGATTTTTACAGGTTTTTCAAGGGTTTTCAGCCCTTGAACTCTTACATGTGTAATTGAGATAAGTGTTCTTCTAATTCAATCAATATGTCTATGTGTTGGTTGTCTATATCTTGTGCTTGTCTTAATTCCATCATGCTAGGCTAGATTTATCTTGTGTTTGCTTAGATCTAATGAAACCTAGATGTTGATTACTTGTTTATGGTTGTATTGGATGAATGATTTCGATGTTAGGCTTAAGAAAACTGGCAGATCTCCAAATGGTAACATGCTTGAACGTCTTAGGAAACATGAACCGATGTGCACTAGGTTTTATTGGTTGTATTTAATGCATGAGTAAATTCTAATGATCCCATGTTAGGAGCTTCTAAGCCGGCTCGACATAGGAGTGAAGTAGGCACTCATAGGATTGGGGAATTAAGTGCGCCACCCCATGAATGGTATTAAGGAATACAATCCGTCATCCACGCAACTATAACAAGTAATTAACGTGTAAAAGATATCTAGGGAGTAGTGAAATCTAAGTAAACACAATTTCTCCACTTATTGCTCACAACCTTAGTTTAATTTAGTTTTATTTTTATTTCTAGTATTTTATTTTGATTGCATCTTTAGTATTGGGTTAGTTGATTAGCAACTAATTCCGCCCAAATCCTTCAAACCCGATATTTTTACTTGCTTTCTAAAAAATATAAAAATACAAAAATAATCATCATTCACCTCTAGAACTAGTATTTAGGTTTTCTAATCCTAGCGACACTATTCCTAGCTGAACGATCAATCCCCCGGTACTTGTCACTGTACTATACTACAACGATCAAGTACACTGCCTGGTGGGGGTTGTAAGCTTCTCAAGATCCCTTGAGAGGTAAAGCCTGGTGCAATCCCTACGCATCACCAATAATGACAATGTACAATCAGAACATGTACAATTTAACCTCTCATGTTCAAATGAACATGATCATTTTCAATCAATAAGCTAAGCAAAGGTGCATAAAGTAGGTTTCCATTATGTGTAGGGGAAGTGAGTTTGGTGAGGTAGTGTATGTAGTAAGGAGTAGTGATGAGTGAAATATGAACCTACTTGGTCAACGTTATACACTACTTATAGGAGGTTTGGTTGGTCTTCCCTCAAGATGTGTGTTCCCAGGTCTCTAAAACCATTTTTTAGTGATAAAAATGTAAGTTTCTTTGTATAGCCCTTGACTACAAGGGATATTGGTGGCTATAACTTGCACAATGATGTCTGCTCATCTTTTCTCCCTTGGTTCAGTGTTGATGTTGGTTGACTGATCTTGGTGAGTAGATGGGTAGGAAATATAGTCGTGAAGTTATGGTCTTGGTGCATTAATGGGTGTATTCCAATATGTGGTGTATCATTGGCTAGAAGCTTGAATATTGTCTGTTGCAGACTGCATTGTGACAGATAATGTTCTATCAGATATCGGTTGTCTAGTTTTGACTAAGATAGCATAGTTTTGTCTGATATCGGATGATTTAGTTTTGTTGTATTTGATTTGGGCCTGTTCAAAATTCAGTTTATCTTATGTTGATGTAAAGGTCCGTTTGGTATAGGGTGTAGAAATGAGGGTATGAGTTTGATACCATTTGTGGTCATTTGGTTGAGGGATTTTGCCAAATAATTTCTGTGGGTCCTACAGATGAAACCAATAGATCCATACCACTTGGACTTTGTGGATTTTGTCAAACCATTTATGTGGGCCATATTTCACCATTAATTTCACTCACTCCACTTTTTTTCTTCATATTTATCAAATAATATTCAAACCGAAATATATAAACCAAACAACATTTTTTGTAGTCTCAAACTCAATCACATACCACCATATTATCATACCAATATCCATTGTGATTCCTATAAGCAAACCAAACGCACCCTAAGTTTGTTTCATCAATATAATTCACCATTTTGCACCAAAAAATAAATTAAAGATGATGCATTTAAATAAATAAAAATATTTATTCAAGTCAATATATTTTTAATGTACCTTTATATATATTTGTCGCCCTTCTCATTTAGAGATTTATTCTCACTCTACTTTTACCAAAACACAAGTATACTCATACTAAAATAGTGCATGTAGGGATGGCAACGGGTCGGGTTCGGGGCGGGTTTTAGTGTACTCTTACCCGCATACGTTTATAATACTAAATCCGTCTCCGCCCCATTACCCGCCGGCTACCCGATTAATATTATCGATTGGGTTTTCGGGTTTTCCGGCGGGTTTCGGTTATCCCCAATTAAATATTATATCGACAAAATGGCGGTATTAATATTAAGTCACACTAAAATATACCGAAAAAATAAAAGAAAACACCCTAATATATTCATTTTTTTTAAGTTAAAGAAAATGAATATCATATCAAATGATTTAACGCTTTTAAATAATTCATGTATAGAATAAAATATGTTATGTAATAGAGATACATATATAAAATAATATAATGAAAGAAATTATGTATAATGTGTATATATTCTAGTTAATTATAATATCAATAAAGCGGGTATAAATTTGGTTAAACGGATACGGATACGGGTACGGGTACGGGTACGGGTACGGGTACGGGTACGGATACGGGTAATCGGGCGGGTACTATCAGAACCCGTACCCAAACCCGTATCCTGCTAAAAAATTATATCAATACTTAAAACCCGCATTCAAACCCGCCAACCCGCCCCTGAACCCGACCCAACCGGTTCGGGTTTCGGTTTTTCCCGTCGGTTTCGGGTGCTTTTGCCATCCTTAAGTGCATGTGACATAATTATAAAATACTTGTAATGAATTTTGTCCCTAATGCCGCGTAAACCTATAAGAAAGCAAAACTCCCATTTTCTTGGAGGATTAAAGCAGCTTTCATTACTCAACACGATAAATATGATAGCAATCAGCTTGTCAAAATCATAAACAAGATGTAAGAAAATAAATAAATTGAAATAAAATGCATGGAAAGAATTCAAATTAAAAATACACGGAGTATAATGATTTATCTTATCTACTTTACGTATAACGAGACGTCGAGACATTACAAATCGTAAAGGAAAGAGCATAGAGGGTTCGTAGGAATGGGTGATATACGCATACCCATATTGTACGTACATGCTTTCAATGATGATAGCATTCACGTGATATACGAACCACTACCAAGTTGGTATATATGTGGTAATTAGAGACATCAAGATGTCTTCATAAACGATTTAAGTGTAATATAATCGTGTTAAAGGCATGGATTTTTTGAAGTAAGTCAACAACAACATATATATGTGGAAATTATCACGTCATAAAGCTACATACCGCGTATAACAAGAAACAAACCAACTCATTCTTTCTTTTTCTTTTCCTTTTTTTCATTTGGTCACATACTTGCAGTCACCTTCGTCCTAACACCATATCCTTAAACTGTTGCCGAACTTTAATCTTGTTTTAAATCAAATAAAGAATAATAGTATATATATATATATATATATATATATATATATATATATATATATATATATATATATATATATATATATATATATATATATATATATATAGGGTGAGGATCAGGTACATTTTTGTCTTTTAGTGCGGATGGTACGGACGAATCTCAGCCCTCCATCTGGTCAACCATCTGAAAAAGGCGGAGTGGCAATATCGTAAATATCCCGTCTTTTTTTTAAATCGTTAATATCGTATTAGCTTTTTTTTCTTAAAAAAATTCAAAAAAATCTGAAAAAATTAAAAAAATAAAGAGGACAACAAATAATTAAGAATCGCTAAAAAAATTTCAAAAAAAAAATCGTTTTCATCGTTAAAGGTATTGTGATATCAGAATCTGATTTTGACTTTTTTACAAAAGTCAAGATCTCATCTTGACAAAGTCAAGATCAGATCTTGACTTTTGTAAAAAAGTCAAAATCAGATTCTGAAAACTTTTTTTTTAATAAAAAATTTAATATCACAATAACTTTTTTAATATCGTAAAAACTTTTTCTTAATAAAAATTGTTAAATATCGCCGTAACTATCATGCTTTCTTAATATCAAAGTTAATTTTTTTTAATATAACTTTAACTTTTTCTAAATATCGTAATATCACGGTTCATTTTTACATGTAAAAAAGCTTAATATCACGTTGGTTTTATAATATCACAGTAACTATCATGTGTTTTTAATATCACGGTTCATTTTTACATGTAAAAAAGCTTAATATCACGGTAGCACTCATAATATCGTTAATATCACATTAGCACTCATAATCAAAAAAGAAAAAAGTGCTCAGAAAAATCTGAAAAAATAAAAGAACACAACTAGAGTAAGGATCGCTGAGAAGGAAAAAAATCAAAAAAATCGTTTTCATGATCAATTGGTACCGTGATATTAGCGTCAGATCTTGACTTTTTTACAAAAAGTCAAAATAAGATTCTGGAATGGGAGATCAGATTCTGGAATGGGCGGTCCAGATCCATCCGCACTAAAAAAAACCATCCGCACGTGATCCTTTGCCTATATATATATATATATATATATATATATATATATATATATATATATATATATATATATATATATATATATATACTAGACTTCGAAGCCCGCCCGATAGGCGGGCATGACTTATAAATATCGTTTGTATTTTTTGTTTAGCTAAATATTGGTGTTAAAAAAATGTTTATTATACAAAGATTTTTAAAAGAATAATACCAACGTTTGTCAAATTGTTTATAACAACAAAGTATTAAGTACAAAAAGAAATCCACGTTTATAGGTGAACCTCCGTGGCCATCTGGGGATTAATTTTCTCCTCAAGGTTTGAACATGGGACCTCCAGGGACTTTAACCAATATTACAATATATCATGAGTTTTAAGGTGCAATAGAAAAGATTTAAAGAGAGTAGAATCAGTGACAGACCTTGATGTGTATGAAATTTGCTCCTGCTTCGTTAGAAGGACAAAAAGTTGTCCATAGTATTTTTCATTACACAAAATTGGTAAGTAACTGTAATATCATTACCTTAGCTGAACGAAAAAATGTTCCAAAGCTTGGTTGAAGCTCCCTTGAAATCAACTTAAGTATAGTTGATTTACCAACACCGTTGGGACCTACCATCAGTGGCGGAACCAGGAACTAATTTCAGGAGTAGCGAAAAAAAAAAGTTAACCATAATTTTTTTTAACCGTACATTTAAATAATTAAAAAAACACAATAATAGAATAAGTTAAACAAATACCTAATAGATCTCAGAACTCTCCTCTTCGGTCTTTCATAATAAGGCCCAAGCTAGTAGCTTAATATCAATTTGAGTTTAATTTTTTCTGTAACCATTTTTTCATTTGTATGTTTTTGTATGGTTTTCTTTTTAAGGTGTTTTTTTTTTTTTTTTTTTTTTTTTTTTTTTTTTAATTTTTTTTTCTGGTCTAGCGAAATACGAAAGATAGTACGAAAATTTGTTTAGGGGTAGCGAAAATTTGTTTCAGGGGTCGCGAAATACGAAAGATAATACGAAAAACATAAAACTAAAAAAAAATTTCCACTGCCGGTAAAAAGTTATTTGTATTATATAGTCAGGAAGCATAATAATATGCAAATCAATGCTAAAAGAAAAAAAAATGAGCAAGTGTGATACAACAACTGGATCAGACAAAGATATACGGAGTAGTTACACATGAAACACATATGCTTTAATATTAGAAGAATATATCTAATTCTTCCTATGCTAGATGCAAGTTAAAGAGGTTTTGGTATTTGATTGGACTATGATATTATATGATGTGCCTATTGGTCTAGCAACTGCTGCAAACACTGCTTAGTTATAGCTTATAAAAAGTTAAATGACTATGTCTAATATATATAAGCATTGTGAGATACTCATACATCACATTTAGACACACATGCAAAATTGCATATACATAAGCTGTTTATATATTTATGCAATCTGCAACATATGATGCTTATATATACTTATTATTATAGATTATATATAAACGCACATGCACACATGACACATTTATATACAAAGATGGCATCATACATGACAATAACTTTAATATGTCACATTTCAAGAAGAGAAACAAAGAAGAAAAATATTAGATTATCCTTACTTGCTACACGGCTGTCCAAATCTATACTAAAATTCAAATTCTTAAGGGCCTCCAGGATAGCCAAAAGAAGCATCACTGTGATCACATTGAAAGTAATATACATATGTCAATAGAAACCCATGTAACTGATTAATAAGGAACAAAAAGTAAGAATGATGACAAAGCATTCAAAGCTAAAACAATAATTTCTTTAAAAACATACTTGAAACTTATAATAGGTGGACCAGATCAATCATCTGATGTAGGAAAGTCAAACTTGTACCTGCATACAAAAATCAAATCCTATTACATCCTTAACTAAAACTGAACATATATCAAGTAATAGTAAAGTTTATTTAAGTGAACCAAAAAATCTATGATTGTGATATGGGATTAACGTCACAATAATAAATGTCAAATGACTTGTTTAACTGAATGACAAATAGTAATATACCTCTCCTTGAGTAGTACATGGTCCAATACATAATTTGCATCCGTATGTCTGTTCTAGAGCCTGCAACGATACTACACCCCTCATTAATAAATACACTTATATGGTGTGGTTTTTAACCTATATCAAGTAGACACAAATCAAGAGGCAACTCCACTGCATATAACAATCGTCTAACTATATCCATACCAAGATTTGTTAAATCCCTGCTCACCAACTGTTGCACTTGATTTTCTAAAACTGGCATCAAAACCATAATCAAAATCATTATATGGCGCACTGTCATTATCATGAATAGAGAAAGTTCAATGGTTTTTATGGGCCAAAAGAAAAAAAAATTGTTACCTAAATTATAAATCGGATCAAGGTTTGTTAGCTTTTTATGCAAGTAGCCCCAATCCTAAATATAGAATACCATATACATTTATATTAGCTCCACAAATATTAAGGTTGTTGGACTGAGTAACTATTTTTCTTATAAAGTTAATGTTCCGAACTAACCCAGCTCGAGCCAAACTAAAATAACTCATTTTGATGACCTATTACCTAACCCGACCCATTTTGCCACAACAAATTAAAACGGGCAGAATCTTAAAGTCTGTTGAACAGAAAAGAAGGTTCAAACCTTGGTTTATACCGAAAGTGGAAGCAACTGCGCCAGCAGCTGCCAATGATTGAGCGGGGTTTTGCAAAACACCTGTATGAACACATTGTCGCACATTTCGCCTGCCAGGCTGAGTATGTGAAGATGAGGCAGCCAACGGCTGTGAAGCATGTTTTTATGTGGGCAAAAAGAAAGTGTGAGATAATTTAGAACAAAAATAATAATAATAACAACATAAGATATTGTAAGATACCAAGAAGGATGAACAGACTTTGAGAGTGATACCTTTATTTACAACCGATTTGGCAGGGTGAAGATCTGAAGTAGGAGTTAAACGGCAGTTTTCAAAATCCAAAACACATGTAGCAGCTAGGGGCGGGTGTGAACATGTGTAAAAGCATTTAGAAACCAATACATTTTCTATGATTAAGAATGCAAGATATTGAGAAAAGGTAAGGAGGTGTACCTT
Organism: Artemisia argyi; assembly: GCA_030686995.1. Lineage (NCBI taxonomy): Eukaryota > Viridiplantae > Streptophyta > Magnoliopsida > Asterales > Asteraceae > Artemisia > Artemisia argyi. The sequence goes on from CM060682.1 coordinate 178,054,787, forward strand.
GGTTTATAATGAAAGTGGAAGCGCCCATACCCACAACCACATATGGTTGACCGGGGTTTCACAAAACATCTATATCAAGACGTTGTCACACATTTCGTATGATGGTCCGAGTATGTGAAGATGAACATGCCAACGGTTGTGAAGGGTTTTATTTTGTGGGCAAACGAACTGGATAATCGGAAATGCCAACAGTTGTTGTTAAGAGAAAGAAAGTATTAGAAAGTGTACCTAAACGTAGCAAGTAAAAAAATTAATAGGAACGTAACACATCAAGAATGATGAAAAAACTTCGAGAATGATACCGTTATTTACATCTGAAGCAAGTCCTATGCTGCTGTCAATTATAGCAACAGATGGTTGGACATTCAATTGACCACCATCAACACGCGCTCCAGCAGAAATAACATGACCAATACTCTATTTAGGATTGGAAACACGATTTGTTATATGGCTGTTTTGAACCTCCAAGGGGCGTATAGTCTCTGGTGACGGCCGTGTACCTACATAAGAAAGAAACCTATAATTTCAGTACCCCAAATTAGAAGAGCCTTTCATTTAGGTGGTCAAGGATTTTTCTTGTTGGCTCAATGTAACATGGACCAACAAAGCTCGTTTCATTGTTTTGGTATTTTCTTGTGGATGCAGGAAAAAGGGTTAGTCACATTTGCTGTTGATTATGAATTTGCAGCTCGATCAAAGCCTACAGAGAGTATATCAGCAAGTATAAGTAAACTATACATTCACTGGTGGAAAGGTTGTTGGTTACCGTAACTTATTTGCAACCACATAGACTTCTTTCATGGCCGAAGATAGTATTTACATCATAAATGGCATACTTCATCTTCGGTCTGTTCTTACTATCAGGCATTGAAGATTTGAGTTTGGTGATTTAAGAGGTTTTATGCATTGTCTACGAACTATTTTCTCACAGCAAATCTTTTTATTTATTTTAATCTAGGTTAGCCTCTATAAATAATACATCGGTGATTAAAGGAAGGGACGCTAACAATATGGAAGTCAACATTGAGAATCCATTTTCTTTCCAAAACTTTATGGCATCTTGAGGAGCCTTTTCTCCTGGCTTTGCGGCTTTTTGTGGTTTTGAGGGAACTGCCTCGGTAACAGGCTTCTCATCATCACATGACATTGTGGTCTCTTCCATGCTAACAACCTGTGAAGATGTATTAGAAGATAATAAATCCCGTATAGAAACATATCTTAGGAATCCATACTTAAGCAATAGGTAAAAGATACAATTTAGTGTATTAATAAATAGTATAAACTGTGACTAACATCAGACTGATTGGATGGATTATCAACAGTACTGGTGGCTTGAGGCTCGCCATTTTCTTTGGAATCTCCATTTGGAGGAGCAGAAAGTTCACTAAGAGGCACCCTCACAATACTGCCAAAAAAACGAAGAGGGATACCCTACTTTGGATTATACCAGCAATCCATTATTTTGGTCCATGTTTTCGGCAATCACCTAATTAACAGATCCTTTGTTAAGGCTTCTGAGAATTGTTAGCGGTAAAAAGACACCAGGGAGAGGTTATTTTTATGCAGGGGTGTATCGGGCAAAAGAAGCAATTAAGAAAGAACTTGTCGATAAGAAAAACTATATGGTTTATTGGAACAGAATAGATCTTAGGATGGGACAACTTTATCGTCACCATCTTCACATGGTTGGTTTTTATCTAAATCCAAATTTCTTTTACAGTACTGAAGCAGATATACATTACCAGATCAGGTTATCATTTTATGATTGTGTTGAAAAGTTGATTCTAGACACTAAAATCCAAGATAATGTTATGAGAGAGAAAGCTTCTTATCGTGAAGCTGCTGGTGATTTTGGAAGGAAAATTGCAATAAGAGGCAGAAATACGCTATTTCCTAGTAACCCATAAGATTGTTGTTTCTGTTTAAAAGCATATGTTTTCTGTAACAATATGGTGTTTTAAGCTGACATTAGACTAATTCTATCTAATTTGTTGATTGGCATAGTTGAATGGTGGTCAACATACGGAGGTACTTTTCTTCATATTTCTTAAGGATAGTGTTCTTTGCGCTAAGATAAAGTGGCCACTTTTTCAAGTAAGTTGTGTTCATTGAAGCCTCAGCAAAAGCAACCATGGACTATTCAACAAACATTAGCATAATTATATATGAATTAGACTTATTACTTATCATTCTGAAGAGCGACATTAAAAATATATAGCAAACTAAAATTCATACCTCGTCATTGTTGTAAATTGACAAAGATCTCTAACACCAGTGAATTTGTATACCTCCAAGTCTATTGTTTCACCTTCCCCTTCAGGAACTGTAACAGAAAATCAACCATACCTCGTCATCATGAAACAACAAAAAATGTATAAAATATATATGATAGCGTTATATATGTTCCTATGAGGAGAGGAGTAATAACCATACCATACACTAACTTAAGTTTCCATGGTCCTTTAATCACTGCATCAAGCGCTTTGTATTGATCACCAAATGCATGTCGTCCAATGCAAATCGATGCGCACTCTAATATAATTGTTTCTTGTAACATTGGTGCAAACCATGGAAGGAATATTAACCACAAATGTCATTGAAAAACTATTTACAATTATACATGAAGTCATTGAAAATCCATAACGTACTTACTTTGGGGAGGAAGAAATAAAGTAGTATGTGGGTTGCAAGCGTGGGGTGGCAGATCCAAAGAAAACACCAGGGGGGGGGGGGGTGTTAAGCTGATGGTAAGGCTTCTATGAGACCATGACCCCAAGAAGGTTTCTCTGGCTTGCAACTATCCATCGAGCATATTCATCTTGAAAGAGAATAATGCATGAAACATATAATATCACTTTTCATATTAATTAGATATACACAGATCAAATTCAAGGTATAAGTGCTTCACTTGGTTCATTGTCATGAGCAACTAAAGCAAGTAGCGTTGACTATAATGGATAGACATTGAAGCATAAGTGAGATTCAAATTCAAATGAGCACACTTAAAATACCAACATTAGCGTTCATGTTCTCATAAATATAAGCATCATGATACCTTTCCGGGAGAGTTCAAAACATCCACATTAGAAACCAATGCTTTTCTTAAAGTACATGGGGGAAAGGAGTTGGCGAGGAGGCTGCACCATAATACAGTCACGAGTAAAAAACACATTAGGGAAAAACATTCCACTACGACAGATTGAACTAACCTCAGAATTTCTACATCCCCAAGAGAAACAGTGCTTCGGATTTGCTGACCTTCCACCCCACCCTTCGTATTCGTATAATTCCGTAGAAACATGTGTATCAAGTTATTAACGTCATGTAGTAATAGTTCGATGAGTGTGCTTGTCTTAAAACCCCCTTGAAGCTTACAGTAAAAAACCACAGGAACAGTCATACAATCATGAAGTCTTGTGGTTATTAATAGCAGATTCACACCTAAAGATATACGTAGTATTTGATAAGATGATGAATAATAGCTTAGCTTGTAATTTATGACTTATGTCTTTGGAACAGCAAAATAAAAGATTACCAGAAAAAGAAAAGGCAAAACGTTGATACCTATACCCAACAATTTTGTCCCATCCAAATTAGCATGTGCAACTGAACTACATGGGAGGGATAATAACCAGTCGCCTAATCACCAATGAAAACAAATCATTCAATTTTTTTTAAATAAAATCACGAATTCACAAACCTGGTTATGAAACTTGTAACATAATGCCAAACACACTTTACTTACCTTGTATATGGTGATTAAGCATACCTGGATAGGATATTACCAATTGGCTTGGTGCTGTAAAATAAAAAGACCTCATGTGATTGAATTATAGTTAATGATGAAAACTTGAAACACACTTGTAAACATGTAAGAAAGTATTATGAAGATCAATAATGAATTATGAATAGCTGAAAACAAATTCCAAATCAACTACACATAAAAAAAGTGATGATCATCAGAGCTGAGGAGAAAGATGATATTCGAGGGTTTGAAGAAAAAGTATATTATGAATGAACTGTGGTTTTTTTTCTGTGACATTAGGGTTTCATATATTGCTATTCAAAACTATTTGCGTTTTTTAATTAGATACCTTTATAGATTATAAGTTGCAAAATAAATTCCAAGTGATATGTTGGTCTAGTGGTTAAGTAGGTTGTCAACCATATATACAACCTATGTTCGAATCCCACTGTAAGTTTTTTTGAAACACATAATTTGGAATTTATGAAGAAATTTAAAAAAAATGGGAAACCTTATAAAAATTGCTTACATGGAGAGAATGTGATGACATGGATGCTGACATGGCAGATAATGAATTACTGGGCAATGAGGTGGCGTTTACGTGACATTATCTACGTGTAATGCCTCCTGTTATATATATATATAGGGAAGGGATCGGGTGCATTTTTCCTTTTTAGTGCGGATGGTACGGATGAATGTGGACCACACGATCATCCGTCCATCTCAGATTCTGATAAAAAAAACGCGGTGGCAATATCGTAAATATCCCGTCTTTTTTCAAAAACGTTACTATCGTATTAGCTTTTTTTCTGAAAAAAATTCAAAAAAATCTGAAAAAATTAAAAAAATAAAGAGGACAACAAATAATTAAGAATCGCTGAAAAAAATTTCAAATAAAAATCGTTTTCATCGTTAAAGGTATTGTGATATTAGCGTATGATTTTGACTTTTTTACAAAAGTCAAGATCTGATCTTGACAAAGTCAAGATCAGATCTTGACAAAGTCAAGATCAGATATTGACTTTTGTAAAAAAGTCAAAATCAGATTCTGAAACTTTTTTTTTTAATAAAAATTTTAATATCACAATAACTTTTTTAATATCATAAAATCTTTTTCTTAATAAAAATTGTTAATATCGCCGTAACTATCATGCTTTCTTAATATCACTATAATATTCATACATTCTTTTTCAGTTTTTTTAATATCACCGTAAGTTTTTTTAATATCGTAATAAAAAAAACAATTATATTAAGCTTTTCACTAATATCACGGTTCATTTTTACATGTAAAAAAGTTTAATATCACGTTGGTTTTACAATATCACCGTAGCTATCATGGGTTTTTAATATCACGGCTCATAATATTGTTAATATCACGGTAGAACTCATAATATGGTTAATATCACGGTAGCACTGATAATCAAAAAAACAAAAAGTTCTCAGAAAAATCTGAAAAAATAAAAAAATGAAAGAAGATAACAATATTAAGGATCGCTCAAAAGGAAAAAAGTTAAAAAAATCGTTTGAATGGTAATTTGATACTGTGATAGTTGCGTAGATCTTGAATTTTTTACAAAAAGTCAAGATCAGATCTAGATTGGACGGCCTAGATCTATCCGCACGTCCGCACTAAAACCAAACATCCGCACGTGATCCTCACTATATATATATATATATATATATATATATATATATATATATATATATATATATATATATATATATATATATATATATATATATATATATATATATAGTGTGAGGTTATTTTCAGAACCATTTGAATTGCGAGAACTGCGAGAACCAATCTGATCCATTCATTTCTTGATCAATGGTTATAAATGTTGGTGGCATTATTGTAACTAAATAGAAGATCCTGTAACTTTTCATAAATGGCAAAGGGGTAGTAATGGAATTTTGCATTCAATTTATCAATAACTGCCATCACAATTTTATGTCAAATTGATAAGAAGAAAAAAAAAAACACAGATCTACGTAATTCATTTATAAAAACCCTAGCACTCTCCCACCTCCTCCCCTCTCTCTAGCAGCCGTCGGCCATCACCGGCGCCGCCACCACCACATCATGCCACCACTTCTGTTCCACCGCCGCAAGCCGTCTTCACCGTCACCGTTTGAAGAATAGAAGACCAATAGTTTGCTTTTGTTTTTCGATGATCAAAGATCGGATCTGATTTTTTTTCGATGATAAAAAACGTTGTCTTCCCATTCTTCCGAATCAATCAATGTTTCTTCGGATCAGTTTTTTTTTTTTTTTTTTTTTTTTTTTTTTTTTTTTTTTTACGATATCATCTAAAAAAAATATAGTTTTTCGATTATCAAAGATTTGATCTGTTTTTTTTTTAACTTTCGATATGATTTTTTTTATTACTTTCGATCTTTCTTTTTTTTTTTCCCGATATGATCTAAAAAAAATAGTGTTCGATTATCAAAGATTGGATCCGATTTTTTTTATTACTTTCGATCTTTTTTTTTTTTTTTTTTTTTTTTTTTTTTTTTTTTTTTTGTTGTGAAAATGGTGTTGCATATTAGTTTTTGATAAACGTGTGTGATCAGTTAGTTAGATTGCATTTGTGTATGATCAATTAACTAATGTATAAAACATGTAACTGAGTTATAAAAATATACATGTGTTTTGCTCTGTTTTTGATTTTTTTTGGGGTCTGTTGTTGAAAAAAAATACATGGGTGTTTATGATTTATAAGTTTTAGATTTTTATCTAATTTAGGGGATTAGTAAAGTGTTTGAAAAATTACATTTGTGTTTGTAGTTGCACACCAGTTTTAATGTGTTTTGAGGTTTGCAAATAAATAGGATTATGATGTTTAGGTTAAAAATACAAGTGTTATGCTGTGTAAATTACATGTGTTTTAAGATAGAATATGTTTTGAGGTTATTTCTGAGGTAGGATTAAGATGATTAATTTAAAAATACATGTGTTTTGCTTTGAGGTGTACATGTGTTTTGATAAAGGATTTAGTGAGTTAGGATTAGTAAGTATAAACACATGTGTTTATGAGTTTCAGTTTCCAAGATGTAACATAAATTAGTTGATCCGTTGAGTTGTTTTTTACATTGGAATATTGGATACATGTGTTTTGATATGAGTTAATTGGAATGATAATTATGGGTTTTGTGTTTCTTTATGATTTATTAGACATGCTTTAATTTCTGCTCCTACAATATATTGCAGAATATGGTGGAGTTCTCCTTCGCATGTACTTGTGTCTAATTGGCAAGACATTGAAGGTCATGCGCCGGTGCACAACTCATACTTGTAGCCACGGATGCAAAAAACAAAGACGTTAATGAATTAGACGATGGTGCACATGTGCACAAGGATTAAAAACACATGTGTATATTTCATGGGTTTTTGAACCAGGCTTGGAATACATGTGCACCCTAAAAGATTAACCAACTGTTAAAGACATTGTATTATGCACATGTGCATGCTTCATATATTTGTAATAAAATTAAATACAAGTGTATCATATCTCTTGTGTATGACAATTTGTAAATTTTGAAATTGCTTAAATCTGTTAATAAAGTTTTGTTTTTTGTATACATATTTATGTTATATTTTTTTTAAAGATAAATGTGCAAATACAAAACATAAAAATGCAACTGTCACATAATGCAAAACACATGTGCACGTATTGTTTTTTAAGCAGGTATAATGCAAAAAAAAAAAAAAAAAAAAAAAAAAAAAAAAAAAAAAAAAAATCCTAGAATTTAGGGAACTAAAATAACGTTTTTTTGTAAAAAAAAATCAAAAATAAAATAAGAAAGTATCTTTACTATTTTACCCTTTTAAATTATATAATAAAATTTAATATCAAAAAAAATCTGATTGGTTGATGTTGGTTCTCGCAGTTCTCGCAATTCATTTGGTTCTGAAAATAACCTCAATATATATATATATATATATATATATATATATATATATATATATATATATATATATATATATATATATATATATATATATATTAGGGGAGCTTTATTTTCAGAACCCTGTTAAGTGCGGGAACTGCGAGAACTCTAATTTTGCATTAGAAAACATGCATGTTCATATAAAACATGTATGTTTTCTTACATACATCTTAATACACATACCTGCGTAACATACATGTTCATATAAACCATTTTGCATTGATATGTTCACTTAACAGTGTTTTATATGAACATGTATATTACGCAGGTATGCGTATTAAGGTGTATGTAAGAAAACATACATGTTTTATATGAACATGCATGTTTTCTAATGCAAATTTGGAGTTTTCGCAGTTCCCGCACTTAACAGGGTTCTGAAAATAAAGTTACAATATAATACATATATATATATATATATATATATATATATATATATATATATATATATATATATATATATAGGATATTCTTGAGAATTCAAGAAAAACATTTATATATGTAATGTCACAGGGTATAAACGTTATTATATTCTGATTTCGTGTAACACATCGAAAATATCCTTCTGATAAAAATTATAAAACGACTTTGGTATGAAATTCTCTCATAATTTACGATATTTAATACGTAGATAGGTAGTAATTAAGTTTGGACTTTGGACCAATTTCCTCGAAGTTTCATATGCCAATATGTTATAAATAACGGACGTAACTTAGAAAGATCATATTCAGTCACATCTTTTCAATCTTTATATTTTATTACTTATAATTACTTCGATCGAATTGCTACAACAAAAACTTAACAATGGTTAAGGAAATTCAACCATACGACGTAGGAATCATGCTTCATAGCATAAACACAACCACACTTACGAATGCAAAGAAAAGATGGCGTCGTGCATACTTCACTATCTACTTCTCAAACACCATGGTCTCGATAGCCAAAAACGCGGTCTCCAAGTCATTGATCGACCCCTCGTATTCAGTTATCGAAATCTTCCCACAACTCATCGTTCCAAAAGGTTGTATTAATGAGGCGTCTGATCACCTTAATGACATTGATCAGACTTTGCTTATTGATACATTAAAAAACAAGCACTTGAAAACTCTTGGCAAGTTAGATGGTGTCAAGGGCTTAGCAGAAGCCCTTAACACTCACTTTGACCATGGGATTAATGGTCATGATTTAGAAAAACGTAAAAGTGTGTTTGGGTCAAATACTTATATAAAACAGCCTCCAAAAGGGCTGTTTTATTTCGTATATGAAGCGTTTAAAGATGTTACGATAATTATACTAATGGTGTGTGCGGTTCTTGTTAGAATTATACAATCAAAGTACATATATATAGCGGAAGCTAGGATCAAGAATAACACATACAAAGATTAACTAAAACATAAATATGAACGTACCGTGGTGATTCTAGCCCGAACAAGAATCAAAAGCAATTGTTTTTAACAATATGAAGAACCCTAATTAGGGTTTATGTGAATTAGAGATCTATTGATTAACCCCTTACCGTTTTGTTAATCGATCCAAGATGTAAACAAAAGTATGTTTACACCACGTTCTTGTACACACGTACTATTAACGAATTAAAGTAAATGCTAGTTTAATATTACACAAAACAATATAACTCGACTAAATAAAACAAATCACCAAACGTTTTTTGTGGTTTTGTTTTTGTCGATCACCATTAACAAAAGGACAAAAGAACCATATAAAAACTATACATGTACTGATATGCACATGTATATATGTTAAAGTAATTTATGTCGACAAGACAAGGATAAAGCAATAATTGTTTAGTTAATACCGAGTAGATATTAATCGTGTACAAGAGTGTATGAAATAATCCCTTGGCCTTGCTTTTATAGGATACAAAACTTGAGGAACAAGTTTAGGGTTCTCCATTTTTTATCCATGGTCCTTATCTTTGTATATTAGTCAATTTTCACCAATTACTAACATTCTTTATTTGTTTTGTGTAATTAATAATTAAATATAACTTTTTACATTAAATTATTAAACTTTAATTCTCATACGTAAAATGTGCAATCCCGTGATCTCGAGTTCGATACTAGACATACGTTTATTAATATATATCCATAAACTCCAACAGCTCCCACTTGGATATCTATTAATAACATAATGACATTGGTAAGCGTCTAGCAACACCCCAATGCCCCTAGATCAACTCAAGTAAGGTCTCCTGGAAAAACCTTTAATGATTCATCATTATTATTATTATCCTTTTGTTTCTAATACCACGTTAATAAAGATATGGATCTTAGTCATTCTTTAATTAACAATTCTGTTTCTCGTTGTTTATGATTGAGCAAGATTACCAAAACATCTTAACGTATTCCAGATAGACTTTGGGCGTGCGCACGCATACATCTTGTCAACCCTACGAGGGGCCCAGCAGTATTAAACTTCAAAACAAATTTGAAGGAACAAATTCTTTCTTGACTACAAGAATAACCCATGAACTTTGCAACACTTCTGAAAACAACCCTTATAACTCCCTGTTACGGTGAGCGGTAGATTGCTTCACAAAAATGCACTACATCCATGACTCTTATCTGGTATCTCAAGTCTGAGGATAACAAATTCATGATTTACTTACTGACAAGATCTATAAAGTAAAATCATGTAGTTGGGATAAGTCCTATATTCAATTCATCAAATATCATGTAAAATTGGTATGTCAACGCATCAATATACTTTCAAGTATATTCTATCCAATACTCAGATTTGTCTTAGTTTAATGATATTCCCATATCATTAATTGACAACGGACAATTTAGAATAACATAAGTTATTCAAGGATTTAAACATGCAAATATAGGACACAATTTATTATTAATGAAAACAAACGTACTAAGTACTTTAATTCATTATAAATAATAATTGCTTAATGTCCTTTATCCAAACACTAAATAGATCAATGCATGATAATTCTAGTTAATGAATTATGCCTCAAGTCATGTCATTCATACTTGTTGACAAGGCATAAATCAACTAACCTTGATCTATAGGAATTTTGAGAATACTTATTTCAAGAATTCAATAAGCGAGATTCTTGTATGTGTTCATCCAACTTTCTTGATATAGCCACATAATATTCATAAATGGTGTGTCATCCTCAATCACTAATTTATGATAATCAAACTTTCAAATATTTTAAAGTTTAAAGTATTCTAATTCTTTAATGTATAATGCAACTATGCTCTTAGTTGAACACAACTAGTTTACATGGCCATTTACAAGGATAAAATCCTACCATGACTAGTTATTGAGTGTTATCTCAATTAAACCAGCATCATTGTATATAATCACAATATGCTCTTTAAAATTTTCGCAAACTTAATATCCATTGTGTAATGTTTAGGAGCTATTCTAGGTTGAGGATTATTATTCTAAGTTCAAACATATTTCTTTAGAATATTCATTACACAAGATATCAAATATTGTTAAATCATTAAGCATTTAAGCAAGATGTAACAATAATATGATGCACATGAAAATCCTTCAGTCATACTTAGATTTATATTCATGTTCTATCTTTCCAAATACGTATATCCATTTACTAAATGATATATCATATTCTATTAGAATTTTTTTACCGCACTTGTTTATTTAATAATAAACTTTTGTTTCAAGGTTGTATGTTATATTTGCTAAATCTTTCAAGTAAAGTTTCATTCCAAATTAAGTCTAACCGTTTACTTATATGGAATGTTACTCTACAATGTATATGATTTAGTGAATCAAACATAATACTCCCACTAGCTTTCAGGAATACTTAGAAATTACCTTATTTTAATTATAAACCTAAACATAGATTTAATAATTTATCATAAGAATAATCTCCTAGATGCATGCATTTATCCATTCATGGATTATTGCATTTTGTACACTTCCAAAGATTTGCATGAATTCATAAACTTCTTTTTGATTACTTATCGTCCTCGCTCAAGTAATTATTCAAGAAAGAGTTTTTGATATTCCATTGTCAAATTTCATATTCATATAAATATGACAAATACCATCTTTGTATCTTTAATGTGCTTAGGAAAGATTATTCAATCATAGTTAATTGCTTAAGTATGATTAATAATCTTGTCATAAGATATGCATTAAGATATGTATACAATTTTGTCCATATGATTTTTACACAAAGATTTAAACCACTAGGGTTACATTATCTTTGAACAAACTCATCTTTATTTTCTAACCATTAAGAATTAAGATAAATCAAATTTTAAATTTAATTATCTTTATGAACAGCATCTATCACTTTCATAGTATGAGTAATTTACCCAATTCATTATTTGGTAATACTACATCATATAATCGTCAGCATATTAATTGAATACATGAGATATCCAAGTGGATCTATGAATGATAATTCCATCATCTTGAGGTTTATCATTTACATGTTTTGCCTCATCATGATTTTTACTAGTGTGTTTTTAGAAGATTATGTATCTTGTAAATCTATCTTATCAAGATAAAATTCTCCCACTTGCCTTTAGTATTATATAGAATAAAATACTTAGCAATTAGAGCAACAATCCAACGTTCTCTTTTAGGACATTACAAATACACATTGATAGTTCCTGATATTTTTTTGTTAACAATCCTTCTTATAAGTAGCTTAACAAATTCAAGACTTCAATTTTAAAACTTAATGTGATTCATCACATTTCATAATTCAATAACGTCTTATTAATCTTCTAGGAGTCTAATTGAGTATATTCAAGCCAAACTCAATTTCTAACCTTGATAACTTTTGGAAGAAAAGAAATCATAGTTATCTTCAATCAAACAATCTAACAAGAGTTTGATTCCCTAACTGAACATACTATAATCTAGTATTTCATTAGAACTCATATTGTAAAACAATCTAACAATATGTAAGATAACCATATATCTTTTAGTTTGTCTATTTACCAACTAAATCAACTTAATGGTACAATAGTATTTTCAAGCCAATTGCATGCTCAAGTACTTATTAATCAAGTCACTTCATATTTATGTCGCATAAAAACATAAACTTGTTATAATTCCACTATACGTTATTAATCATTGAACAACTCAATGACTTCTTGTATATGTCTTAATTAAAAGACCATAGCAAGCTAACGTTTTACTTTATTATAAGTCTTGTAATACTTAAAAGACTTCATGTTTATAACTATACAATAAAGTATAAACATGTATTATTAAAGTAATCATGAACACCATCATTTGGTTTCAATAATATTTTCAAGTTAACACACTACTTTTATTTAATTATGTCATTCTAAGAATACATAATTATTGAAGTAGTATTATATTACTTCATGCATTTATGTCATTCCAAGAATACATAAATATTATAGTTGAAGTTGTCTTGTTATCATATTGACACATGTTCTAATAGATATCTAATTTAGAAACTGTAAATTATCCATGTAGGTCTCACGCATGCATGGAAATTCACCTTGTTGTTAATATTTAATCTGCGTCTCACGTTTACTAAATTTTAACACCAAGTGTTTCTTAGATTAGATGTAATAATCTAATTAGAATTATAATCTCTTACATTGCAGTTAAGAGAATCCTTTAAATCATATTCTTATGTGTTGTACTTTGCACATAATGTAGATTTCTCCCACTTGTGCATGGAACAACATCATGTACCACATAAACAACACGCACGCGTTTGTTAATGTGAACAATATGATTTGTGTCATTAACATAACTTAGTAGATATAGAGTTTACTCAATCAATCAAGGAAACATACATGACTATCCTTGAAAATATTAGTCTCTATATTTGGAAAGTAATTCATTCAAAAGATAATCTGAGTTTCAATCAAGACAAAAAGTCTTGTAACTCCCACTGAATTAGAGAACATTACAATAATCCCTTATTCAGTGATAAGAACACAATACTCCCACTGAATTTGACGACATTGCAAATGTGTCATTATCAGTAAAAGTAAATAGTGTGCTTATTTACTTTCCTACATCTTTTAAGAAAACCCATTCAAACAATTATATAGGTTATAAAAGGATGTAATCTACTACATAAATGTGATTCATCACATTCCAAACTATTAACTTGAAAAAACTGGGCATGCAATTTCTTCCTTTATAGATTTACTATTCCAACAATTGTATGTAGTATCTATAAATGGTCAAACCAAAACAACTAGATAAAATAATCTAATTCGTCTTTTACCATTATGCAGTAATCAATCTAGCTTCTAATTTAATAACTCATAAAGTGCATATACTCTTACTATTAAAGTTTGCTATGAGTTATCTATTTAGAATTTAGACAATTCTAATCATCCTATTATACCTTTCTCATTCATGAAAAAGAATAGGATTTAAGTCTCACACTTCTCCTAATGGAAAGAAGACTATATTTATTCTTTTTGTAAATATTGACTCTAACCAAAAACCCAAACGGGTGTAGATCAATTAAAAGAATAACTTACGTTTACAGTTTTGAGTTGCATTAATACATTTAAAGAATTTACAAAATTCAATTTTAGTATTTTCGATAATTTGTATTTCCAAGAAAATATAATACCCAAGGATATATTCATATAACCAACATATTTTCTTGAAAATCTAGGATCCAACTTTACATAGATTCCACCACATCAGTTGATCTGCTAGTGGTGAAAGTATAAAAGATGGTAATCTGTCGAACAATAATTGGCAAACACTTTTCCAATTCCTAGATCATTATGGGATTTACATCAAATTGATTCATCAATTTGTCATGTAAGCATGTTTCATCCCATCTCATGCCTTAAGCTCTAGGTCTCACGCATCAACTTAATTAAGTCGTCTAACTTAGAAACTGCAAATTCTCCATGTGTGGTCTCACGCACACTCGGAAATTTACCTTGTCATTAAAATTTAGCCTGCGTCTCACATTTACTAAATAATAACTTCAAGTGTTTCTTATAGTTAGATGGCATGTAACTTAAATTTTTAAGGGTATTTAGTTTGATGTGAAAATCAAAACATGTACAAAGATGCATGCACTCATCTTTATATCATAAGTTTTCATAAAAACTTTTATATACAATTCGTGAAATTAATACACAAAGTTTTACTTGAGGTTTATGCCAAAACCATAAGATGACTTTCTACAATTATGATTTTAAAAGTAATTCGTTTAAGATATATTCAAGATTGTGATAACCAAGGCAGACTCTAAGGCTCTTTTCTAAGCCTTCAAATCACGGTTATGAATATCATCTTAAAGGACTTAATTTTAAAAGCATATTTGTACAAAACATCAATCAAGCAAAAGTTTATGGATTCAATCTCAAAATTATGTAATAAAGTATGAATTTTGCTAGTCTCGCCTGGGAGCTGATTACCGTGCGAATCGGACCACTATCGGCACTTAAGACCTTGCAAGATTCTTACTTTATCACATTAGGGTTTCACCATTATTAGTCCGTATTATTTTCTTTATAAAAATAACCCTTTTATTGCTTACAACAAGTCAAACTAAAACAATAAAACAAGTATCAAAGAAAATCAAAACAACCCATAATAAATAAGTGAAACAATTAGCCACATGCAATCCGTATTAGAAAAGATCCTAATAAAATTAATTCTAGGTATAATTATGCATGCAATCAACTAAGGCCTTCTCATCTTAATGGAAGAGAGCCACATACATTGACGAATCAATTGCGTAGGCCAAAGCTAATAAACACACCACATAGCATATATAAATCGATTTTAATATGTATTGGAGTCTTCCCCAATTTTAGATCTATCTAAAACATGTGATAAATAAAAACAACAATATCCATGACTAACATGCATGTTTCGTCACGAATAATACCTAACAATTAGCACATAGGTCACAAGATACGTTCACTTAACCGGTTAATGACCTAGGGTTTCTAGTGATTACACATAATCCAAGAAAACCACAAAACCCTAATTAGGGTTTCATGGAAAATCGACCCCCCCCCACCAAAATTAGGGTTAGGGTTTCGAATTTTTCAAAAAAAAATTAAAAGAAAAAACCCTAGATCAAAACATGTATCTAAAACACTTAAAGATCCGATTTTTATTAAGTTTTAGTAATCAATTACATGTTATCCATGGCTCGTGATGCCACTGTTAGAATTATACAATCAAAGTTCATATATATAGCGGAAGCTAGGATCAAGAATAACACATACAAAGATTAACTAAAACATAAATATGAACGTATCGTGGTGATTCTAGCCCGAACAAGAATCAAAAGCAATTGTCTTTAACAATATGAAGAACCCTAATTAGGGTTTATGTGAATTAGAGATCTATTGATTAACCCCTTACCGTTTTGTTAATCGATCCAAGATGTAAACAAAAGTATGTTTACACCACGTTCTTGTACACACGTACTATTAACGAATTAAAGTAAATGCTAGTTTAATATTACACAAAACAATATAACTCGACTAAATAAAACAAATCACCAAACGTTTTTTGTGGTTTTGTTTTTGTCGATCACCATTAACAAAAGGACAAAAGAACCATATAAAAACTATACATGTACTGATATGCACATGTATATATGTTAAAGTAATTTATGTCGACAAGACAAGGATAAAGCAATAATTGTTTAGTTAATACCGAGTAGATATTAATCGTGTACAAGAGTGTATGAAATAATCCCTTGGCCTTGCTTTTATAGGATACAAAACTTGGGGAACAAGTTTATGGTTCTTCATTTTTTATCCATGGTCCTTATCTTTGTATATTAGTCAATTTTCACCAATTACTAACATTCTTTATTTGTTTTGTGTAATTAATAATTAAATATAACTTTTTACATTAAATTATTAAACTTTAATTCTCATACGTAAAGTGTGCAATCCCGTGGTCTCGAGTTCGATACTAGACATACGTTTATTAATATATATCCATAAACTCCAACAGTTCTTTCACTTGGTTTCGGTATAAAAGAAGATGGAATAAAAGACGGATGGTACGAAGGTGGAAGCATTCTACTCGCGGTTTTTCTAGTTATCGTTGTGTCCGCGGTTAGTAACTTTCGACAAGAAAAACAATTCGACAACTTGTCGAAAATTAGTAACAACATAAAAATCGACGTGGTACGAGACGCTAGACGACAAAAAATTTCGATATTCGATATCGTTGTGGGCGATATAGTCATTCTAAATATCGGAGATCAAATCCCCGCGGATGGGCTGTTCATTGATGGGCATTCGTTACTAATTGACGAGTCGAGCATGACGGGTGAAAGTGAGCATATCGAAGTTAATTCCGTAACAAACCCGTTCTTGTTTTCGGGCTCAAAAGTTGCTGATGGGCATTCTCGAATGCTCGTTCTATCGGTTGGGATGAACACCGCTTGGGGGAAAATGATGAGCTCGATAACCGGTAACGAAAACACTGAAGAAACCCCGTTACAAGCTCGTCTCAACAAACTCACTTCTTCCATAGGTAAAGTTGGTCTTGCGGTCGCCTTTCTAGTACTTTTCGTTATGCTAGTTCGTTACTTTACCGGACACTCTGAAGATGAAAATGGTAACCGCGAATACAACGGAAAAAGGACAAGTGTTAACGAGATACTAGACTCGGTTACGGGCATTTTTTCAGCTGCGGTAACAATAGTTGTAGTTGCTATACCCGAAGGTTTACCCTTAGCCGTGACCCTCACACTCGCGTACTCGATGAAGCGAATGATGAAAGACCAAGCCATGGTTCGTAAACTATCAGCTTGCGAAACCATGGGTTCAGCGACTGTTATATGCACCGATAAAACAGGTACTTTGACAATGAATCAAATGACCGTAACAAAGTTTTGGCTCGGGCTCGAGCACATCGAAAAACTATTTTCATCAAATGTTGTAGAAGATCAAGTTCTTGGACTTATTCATCAAGGAGTCGGTTTAAATACTACAGGTACAGTTTTCTTCTCGGGAACCGTACCCGAGTACTCAGGCTCCCCAACCGAGAAAGCAATTTTGTCATGGGCTGTTGTGGATATGGATATGGATATGGACATGGAGAAACTAAAACAAAGTTCGACTGTTTTGCATGTCGAAACTTTTAACTCAAAGAAAAAACGGAGTGGGGTTTTGATTAGGAGAAACGATGATAACACAGTTCACGTCCACTGGAAAGGAGCTGCAGAAATGGTACTCGAGATGTGTACAAGTTATTATGACCGCGACGGGTGTGTAAAGGTAATAGATAACTACACGAGAACACAATTGGAGAATGTTATTAAAGGAATGGCAGCAAGTAGCCTTAGGTGCATTGCGTTCGCGTATATGCAAGTTCATTCAGAGAGCTTGACTGAAGAAGGTTTAACATTGCTCGGGATTGTCGGGCTGAAAGACCCATGTAGACCAGGAGCCAAAAAAGCTATCGACACTTGTCGGTCTGCTGGGGTTGGTGTTAAGATGATCACTGGAGACAATGTTTTTACAGCAAAAGCAATAGCAACAGAATGTGGAATACTAGAACCCGGTCAAGAAGTATGTGAAGGAGAAGTAGTGGAAGGTGTTGAGTTTCGTAATTACACAGATGAAGAGAGAATGCTCAAAGTGGACACTATCCGCGTGATGGCAAGATCGTCCCCTTTTGATAAGCTTCTAATGGTGCAATGCTTGAAACGAAAAGGTCATGTGGTTGCTGTTACTGGTGACGGGACTAACGATGCACCAGCACTTAAAGAAGCTGATATAGGACTTTCGATGGGGATTCAAGGGACGGAAGTAGCTAAACAAAGCTCGGATATTGTCATCTTAGATGACGATATTGCTTCTGTTTCTACTGTTTTGATGTGGGGACGTTGCGTGTACAACAACATCCAGAAGTTCATTCAGTTTCAACTCACGGTAAATGTTGCAGCCCTTGTCATTAACTTCATTGCAGCCGTTACTTCTGGTTCCGTCCCACTAACCGCAGTCCAGTTGTTATGGGTTAATTTGATCATGGACACATTGGGTGCACTTGCACTTGCTACAGAACGGCCCACTAATGAGCTTTTAAACAAGCCACCCGTAGGTCGTGTTGAACCCTTGATCACCAACATTATGTGGAGAAACCTATTTGCACAATCTCTTTTTCAGATTATCGTTCTATTAACATTCCAGTTCAAGGGTAAGGCCATCTTCAATGTGAATGAGAGAGTGAAGGATACTATTATCTTCAATACTTTCGTGCTATGTCAAGTGTTTAACGAGTTTAACTCAAGGAAGCTTGAGAAGAGGAACATATTCAAAGGCATTCACAAAAACCGGTTGTTTCTTGGAATCATTGGGATGACTATCGTTCTACAGATCGTGATGGTGGAGTTGTTAAAGAAGTTTGCTGATACGGAGAGATTAAATGGGCTGCAGTGGGGAATATGCATAGCGGTTGCTGCTCTATCATGGCCTATTGGATGGTTTGTGAAGCTGATACCAGTACCAAACAAACCATTTCTAAGCTACATAAGGCACTAATTTATATCCATAGTTTCTGTTATTAGTAGTATTATGATATGATTATATGTTAATCTTCCTTGGAATGGTTTATTTACAGTATGAATTTATCACAAAATTATGCTTTGGTTATGGTCTGTTTCTATTATGTATTATCAACGAGTAAAGATCGAGATACTATAGTAACTTGATACGTAAACACAGAACACTCTTTTATTGGCAATCTTAGTGATTATAATTATCATATTCAAAATAACCAGTTTTATAAGTGCTTGTTCAAACTGAATCATTTAATACAACTTATTATTTGACTAAAGTGTTTAAATAGAGCATAACACAAATCCAAACATTGTTTTGTTACATGCATTTTTAATAAGTAAAACCAAACACCCTAATCAGCATTCACCTTTTGGTTTAACACTACAACAAAGACATTTTTCAAGTTATTAAAGGCGTACCAATTAGGTTGATGAAATTCGAAACTGATACAAATGATCATCAAATTATCATGTATGTGTCCATATTGATTTTAAAAAATAGTTCAATTGTCATATTCTGTTTATCACTACTATCAACTCAATTAAAGCATAGTGAAGTTGCAATCTACCAGAAGCTTGTCCACACTCCTCGTCTTCTTGAATCGAAATGAAATAAGCTAAAGACGAACAGTAGAGAGGATAACATCAATAACTTGCTGATATGTTCTTTTCTTCTTTTGAAAAATACGTAGGTTCCGCTCTTGCCAAATAAAATAGGCCAACGCAGCAAACACAAGCCTAGGAAGCACACCCCTAATCGATCTCTTCCTAGCTTTAGGAATCAGCCATTCCAAAATGTCAACCAAAACAGGAGTAACATATGCATATAAGCAAGGCCCTTCAAGTGATTCCACACGACCCATTGTCTCAACATATCTTGCGTTTTCAACTTGCGTTCAACTTTGTAAACATTGCCCAATAAACTCGCGCAACCTGCTAAACTATAAAAAGACGCGTAATTGCTAAGCAAAACCTAATATTGTCAGTAAACATTTCATACATACAAAGTATTTTCAACAAACAATATAAATGGACACAATATGATCTGATTTGATGATAGACTTCTGTCTTGGTTCTTTATGAAAGGCAAAAATCAAATATAAACTGAAAAAAAAAAAAAAAAAAAAAAAAAAAAAAAAAAAAAAAAAAAAAAAAAAATCATATGAGCGGTTTATTAGTCTCGACAGATTAACATGAATAAAAGTATGTATATACACAAGTACACAACGGTTTGGTTACATGTAGATACCAAACGAAACCAATAGATTTCGGTTACTAATAGTTCGGTTATTAATGATTTGTTTTTTATTTGGTTCGGTTAAATCAGTTTAAACTTAAAGGTTCGGGGTTTCGGTTTTCCAAGTTATTTTGCTTAGCTCTAGTTGAGAGGATACAACTATGATGAATTATTCCACCTTGCTCAGGATGCACGCATGATGCAACATAAAGTCATGAACACAAAAGTAGAAAAATATATTGTAATCTTCAAAATTGGGAAGTAAAATAATTGAGTTTACTTGGTTTTGGAAGAGAAGTACGAAAAGCTTTGATTGATGGAAAGACAATAGTTGATATGTGCAATATATCAAAAATATCCTAAGTATAAATATCAAATATATTTTTTAATTGCAAATATTGTTTTTGTTATTTTATGTGTAGTTTTTATGAAAATCAAGGAACCAAATGAAGAATTATGAAATATAATTTGAAGACTAATTAGTAGATTACTAATATAAAATTATTGATTTCCGTTGAGACCCTCCGCTAAGCGCAAGGGCGTAACTGTGTAAAGGATTAATAACCCCAAGGACCTTTTTTGAATTTTTTGTTAGTTTTGTGATGGAAAATGACAAAATGTGCTTAAGTTGGCGTTTAGGTGCAAAGTTAAGTAACGGCCATTAGTATGACTAACTATGTAACGGACATCAAACATGAAGGACCGATTATGTAAATTCTTTGACATCGTTAGTCCCTAAATGACCTATTTTGCACCAACAGATAAACCTTAGGGACTGTTTTCACATTTGAGTTGTTATTTAATTTTTTTTTTTTTTTTTTAAATAGTTAACGACCATTAGTATTATACATTCTACTGTTCATAAGGCCCTTAGCAAAAAAAGGTTTGCCCCTAGCAGCCATTGGTTGGTAGATGTGCCATTAGGAGTGGCGAAGCAATATTCATAAATGTACTTTAGAGTAATTTGGACTATATCAAATTATCAACATAAAATCAGCTATTAAAAATTTAAAATTATTTTTTTAGAAAATTACTAAACATAACTGATATCTTTCCATGTAACATCTTTTAGCCGATTTTATGTACCATCAATTATGTATGTTTTTTATTTTTTAAAGAGGGCCACATTTAGCAAACCCTATTTAATATAGGACTTCTTAATAATCTATATGCATTTTTCACTCTGTTTAATTTCGGGTCGAAATCGTGTTTAATTTATAAAATATAAAATGCTGTAAATTTATAATATAGAAATAAAAATATACTGGACAGTACATATAAGTTATAACTTACAAAACAACCGATAAACACACTAAAATGCAATATAAAAATGCTTAAATTCTGAATCATTTGTCTATAACATCATCATTTTAGATTTTACCAAACTAGCCCGTACTCGCGTGTTGTGCCGCTGGCTACCCTTGTTAATATTTCTGCGAGTAATTGTTTTTTGATTATGCATTTTTTTCATGACAATAAATTATCGATGGTAATGCTAAAAAAATCATGGTAATGAATATATAAAGATTATGTATTTATAATTATATTATGTGGAAAATAACTTTATAACTACTATTTATTTATCGATTTGCTGCGTTTTGTTTGGTTTATGAGTTATGACAGTGTTATCGGTGGTTGACAAAAGGCGGAAAGTTGTAGCAACGTTGACGACAAATCCTGGTGTGCGTCAAGCTTATAAATATATAATAAGTATTTTGGCTTTATTTTCAAAAAATCCGGAATGAAATTTATGGTCTTAATATTTTTCTTTTGTGTTTAAATTAACAAATATAGACCAATTAAAGAATGCAATGAATTGCAGTTTAGTGGAGGACATATTAGCTATTTTCTTTTGTTGAAAATTTCAAAATTCAATAAATGGCTAAGTGATTTATATGTAGTTAAAATAAGATAAATGATAACATAAAATTAACATGTACGTTACTTGGTCAACAAGGGTCTTGGCATGTTAACGACGATGTTTTGTGCATTAAAAATCTTGATCATTGACATTTTTTCAATGTATAGTTGTTGAGTGTATTAATGTTGTTAATTAGCTTGCCAATGTTTTGATACTTTGCTCCGTCACGCGTTCTCCCTGTCGCATTACACCAGGCGTAATGTGGCTTCTTCATGCGTGGTCATGAAGACCATTGCGACGAAACATAAGTTAGAGTTTAAATGACAGTTACTTTCAACAAAGATAAAACTTGTGTTATGATTACTATACATCCAGAATCTAGGTCATATAATCACAAGTTGTAAATCAAATCTTTAATGGTGAATCTACAAGTATCACGAGATTTCAAAACCGTAGTTACATTGTGATTGTTTATCATAACCCTACCAATAAGTTGGTTGAAATTTGCAAAGCAAATACAAATAGGGGTGTTCACGGTTCGGTTAATTAACCGAATAAACCGAAAACCGAACCGAACCGAACCGTACCGAACATATAACCGAACCGAACTTGTTAAAACCGAACCGAACCGAATTAAAAATTCGGTTTTCGGTTTGGATATGGGTTTAGCTATCTGAACCGAAAACCGAATTTATATAAATATATATATTTTTTATATATTTATATTATTTTAAATATAAAAAATATCCATTGAAATTTTATACTAATATAAAAAAACATTTTCTTATGCTTGAAATATTTTTTTTGCCAAAAATATATATAATTAAATTCAAAAAAATAAATAAATAGTGTAATTTAAGTAAAAAATTCGGTTTTCGGTTTTGACCCATAACCGAACCGAACTTCAGTTCGGTTCTCGGTTCG
Source organism: Artemisia argyi (assembly GCA_030686995.1). Lineage (NCBI taxonomy): Eukaryota > Viridiplantae > Streptophyta > Magnoliopsida > Asterales > Asteraceae > Artemisia > Artemisia argyi. The sequence continues at coordinate 178,078,020 of CM060682.1, forward strand.
GCTCGGTTTTCGGTTATGACCCAAAAATTTTTTTTAACCGAACAACCCGAACCGAATAAACCGATTAACCGATAACCGAACCGATGAACACCCCTAAATACAAATATGCTTTAACCCCTTAACGGTGGGCCAAAAGCCCAAATATGACACCTTTTCTATAGTATATACTAAGAGTCCAAGACACCATGTCGATTGTCGACAGTGTTCAAATAAACATGTAGTGATAACTGATAAATAATGGTCTAATTTAAAAAAGTAATGATAAATAAGTCTAATAAAGAGATATTAATACTTATTCTACTCATTTTTTGATAATCATATATTTACTTTCTCTCACTATTCGTCAATTAATTTATCAAATTCACTAATTACATCTTTAGGTCTAGATTTTAAGCAACTAACTCATTTTCTTAATTTAAATTATGAAAAGAAGAACCATTGAATATGTATGTAAAATTTTATAAGCTAGCTTATTTTATAATTTAAGCCCCTAAAGCCTTTAAAAGTCTTGCGTCAAACATAACCTAATTAATACCCTCAAAATGGATGCTTGGGCGTAAAACTATTTATGTTACTTAGGGGTGGCAATTTCTGACCCGACCTGAAACCGACACGAAAATTAACAGGTTCGGGTTGAGCTAAATAGGTTGTGGGTCAGGTTTAGGTTGACATATCTAACCCGTTTATTAAACAGGTCAGGTTCGGGTTGGGAATAAAATAAACGTGTCGACCCGGCAACCCGTTTAAGTTTTTTTTCTTAATTAAAAATTATTTATATTTAATTATACGGGTTAAATGGGTCGACCCACTAACACGTTTAACCCATTTAACTCGTGTAATGTGCTAACTTTTATATATATAACGGATTAAATGGGTCAAATCGAAACCCGTTTAACATATTCAAGCCATGTAACCTATTTAACTTGTCAACCTAAGTATATATACGGGTTAAATGGGTCAGGTTCGGGTTACGTGTAAACAGGTTAGGGTTGACATAGCTGACCCGATGATTTAAATAGGTCAGGTTCAAGTTGGGGTTTTCTGACCCGCCAACCTGACAACCCGAACCCGCTAACCCGAACCCGACCCGAATTGCCACCCCTAATGTTACTACCTCTTCTAGTGAGTTGTATCAATTTTACAAAGGGAATTTCGATCTTTAAGTAAGGTATTGTAGCTAACCTAACTAATTAATATTTTGAATTAACTACATTTCATTGTGCAACAAAAAGTACATTTATATAGTACAAAATATACATTACATTTGTAGCATCGAACCACTTGCTAATTTAACTAAATTTGATATAATCTTTTGCTAGTAATCTGTTTCTTCCTTGATGATACTAAAGACACCAATCAACAAGTAGATAGATGGTCCTGTTTTTTATCTCTAAAATAACTTATCTCAACATAAAAATATGCTAGTCACATGTTATATACCGGCCAAAGGAATACCATTATATTCTTTTGCAATAATAATGATACCAAAACACAATAATCATGATAATAGATACAATAATAAGGTAAAAAGAAGAATCTTAGAGCATCCACAATGGGAAAACCACACAAAGACTTTTTACTATTACAAAAAGCTTTTTGATATGGTTTTTTGCATTGCATGACTAGTTTTTTGAAAAGCTTTTTGCAAAAGCTTGGTAAACACCAAGTCTTTCATAGAAGTCTTGTGCATTAAATGAGATTTGCATTTAATGCATTAAATGCATCAAGTCTTTAAGACTTATGCCACTGTAGATGCTCTTAAAAGCAAAGGTTGGACTTATGAAATCCTGTCACTAACTCTAACATCAACTACTAAGATTCCCACGCCATACATGTACTTGCACTCTATCCCACAGTTTTTTTAAAAATTTTGTTAACTTTTACTACATATTTTTCTGCTTTTTATTATAAAAGTAAACCCTTAAAAAATTATATCCATATATATATATATATATATATATATATATATATATATATATATATATATATATATATATATATATAGTAAAATTTTGGATAGAAATTTCAATATTTATTATGAAAAGATTCGCCTAACATAATACAAGCTTTTGATTTTTAGTAGATATGCATATGGCTCACTAATTGGAACAATTTTGTTAAATAATAACTAAGATAAAAGATCAAATGAGTGAACCTTGAAAGGAATTTGGTTGAACTCACAAGGACTTCATTGTGCGATATACACATTGTTAAACTGAACATCAATAGCATTATATTTCGTGAAACGTAGTAACAGGTGAAGATACCACATGATCTGATCTTTTCTTTGGTGTTATGATCTAACATATTTCATTACGATCAATCGAAAAGTTTAGATCATGCTGGCAGCTTCATCTGCTACCGATTCACGCTTGTATGTTACATGGGCCATGTTGGTGTTTTTGAGAGAGAAATGGAGAAGTTGTAAAACATGCAAGAGAGTGAAAAGGATTCCATGGCTATTTATAGAGAAAAATAAATAAACAAATTAATAGGTTGTACTCTCTAGCATTAAAATTATTCTCCTCCCACAAAATAAACACACTTTAAGAAAAGTGAGGCGGCCAGATCAATCCATTCTTCAACTAATCAAATATAATCACTACCCACTAAACTCTTTTATGATCATTAGTTGACACAAAAAAATGAACTAGTCACTCCGTCTCAAAAAGAGTATTCACAAATAAAAAATGGACAAATTATTATATGTGTAATTAATGCTAGTTTTGATTGAGAAAAAATCATTTTTATCCTCATATATAGTCAACATAAAAATTAGAAATGAGTAATTAATGCAAGTTTTGATTATAATGATAAAGTAGAAAAGCTAGTAATTACTAGTCACAATTATTGTCTATACATAAAAATTAGACACTTATTTTAGAACAAATATAAAAAGTAAGATGGACATTTTTTATAAGAGATGGGGAGTATTATATTGGAACACCTCAAAATAAAAAATGAGGATAATTTTTAAGACGGAGAGAGTAATTGCCAATCAAAAATAAAATAAATAAAATAGTAAGAAAAGTAACGAGGAAGATACTCCCAATATTATGTTTCCATGTTAGTGGGATAGTTGTTCTATTTCGAGTTCGTTATGGTTGTTTTGTTGGTATTTGGGGAACTTTCTTTTTATTATTTCACCTATTTTACTTTATATATTTCCACTAAAATGTTTTTAGTTCATTATCAGTTGTTGATAATAATCGTTATAGTAAGTTCGTCAAGAACACAATTTTATTTATATCGCTATTTTATTTGGGTGAGGATTATCTCACATTACTTGATTTAAGTTGGTTATTTGTGAGCCATTAGATTTGATATAATGGTTCAAATCAAAAGAACTTCTTTTGATTTAAGTCATTTGATCAAATTAAATTACTCACACTTTCCGAACTTGAGTCAAGTTGATTTTTTAACTTGAGAAAATCCTCATTTTATTTTGTGTTTCATGTTTCACTTCTTTAGTTATTTTCTTTACAATTAATCTATATCTATTTAAAATGTATAAGATTGGGTTTCGTGGTATGTTTCTTTGGTCTTGAAATTTTTGTATTAATTTTGGGATGCATCAAAATAAAATCTAAATTATTTGTATAATAAGGTTTTTTCTTCTTTATTTTTCAAAAGAAGCACGTTGCTTACTTTTATTAATGTATTCTGTTTTTAACTGCTACCAAAGTGATATAGTGGCAAAATGCTTCTTGTCACCAAAAATTTCGAGTTCAAACATGATCATATACGTGTTGGTCGAATTATTTGTAGTATGGGCCTAAGCTCACTTCTAGACTCTTCTTTGTAATATTTATAATGTACCGTACTTTCAATAATAATTCATTCAGTGATTTACCATAACAGTGTTCCACAAACCCACCAGCCTAATAGTCCATTTCTTAGTTCGGCCCAAGAAGCCACCATCCAGTCCACTCTACTTAACAACCCACAATCGCAGCCCACTCCAATCACTAATCCACAAGAGCCCATTCCAAACCCAAACCCGGTTTATGTTCATCCCCTGGTCACACGTTTTCGTTTCGAGACTAATCGTCCTGCAGAGCGTCGTAATCTTCATGTGTCTTCTATTTCACCCTAATTACCTAAATCGTATACTGATGTGTTTAATGATCCAAATTGGCAAAATGATAGGTATGATGAATATAATGCACTTATTAAAAACAACACTTGGACTCTTGTGCCCCGACCCATGAACGCAAACATTGCTCATTATGTGGTTGTTTCGCCATAAGTATTTAGCATATGGCACTCTTAGTCGCTACAAGGCTCGTCTTGTAGCAAATGGCGGTACGTAGTTATTAGGTATTGATGTTGATGAGACTTTTAGTTCAGTTGTAAAACCGGCTACTATTCGAACTGTACTTAGTTTGGTTACCTCTCGACATTGGCCAGTTCATCAACTTAATGTCAAGAATGCTTTCTTATATGGTGACTTATTTGAAACAGTTTATATGCATCAGCCTTCAGTGTTTCGGGATTCCGCACATCCTGACTATGTTTGTTTATTACAGATATCTATTTATGGTCTTAAACAAGCTTCTCGGGTTTGGTTTCAGCAATTTGCTGCATATCTTACATGTATTGGTTTTACTCATAGCTGTTGTGACTCATCTTTATTTATTTATAGATAGGGGACTATTATTGCTTATTTAATATTATATGTTGATGATATTGTTCTGACTGCTTCCTATGAGGTGTTGCTACCGTAGATTATTAGTTTTTTGCATTAGGAGTTCTCTATGACAGATCTTGGTTCGCTTAATACTTTCTGGATATTTTTGTTGTACGTGACTTCTCGAGCATGTTTTTATCTCAGCGTAAGTGTGCTGCTGAGATTCTTGAGAGGGCTCATATGGTTCATTGCAATCCCAGTCAAACTCCAGTTGATATAGAGTCCAAATTGGGCACTGATGGTGATCCGGTATCTGATCCGACGTTATACCATAGTTTTGCAGGTGCTCTTTAGTAACTAATATTTACTCACCCGAATATTTCTTATGTAGTGCAGCAGGTTTGTCTTCATATACATGATTCATAGGAGCCTCATTTTCTAGCTCTTAATCGGATTTTGCGCTATGTTCGTGGCACTTTAGCTCATGGTTTATAGTTATACTCATCTTCTATTACATTTTTAGTTGCTTACTCGAATGCGATTTTCCAGGTTGCCCTACTAGTAGATGATCGACTTCGGGTTACTGTGTGTTTCTTAGCAACAACTTACTCTCTTGGTCTTCAGCGTCAACTGACGCTCTCTCGGTCTAGTTATGAGACTGAGTATCGTGGTATTACCAATGTTGTTGCTGAGTCTTGTTAGTTGCGGAATTTATTACATGAGCTGCATAATCCCTTATCTTCTGCCACACTTGGTTACTGTGATAATGTCAGTGCTGTTTATTTGTCATCTAATCCTGTTCAATATCAACGTACCAAGCATATAGAGATAGATATTCATTTTATTCGTGATTTGGTTGTTGTTTGTCAGGTTCGGGTTCTTCATGTTCCATTTCGTTATCGGTATGCTGACATTTTCACCAAAAGTTTGCCTTCTGCTTTGTTTGAAAAGTTTCGTACCAGCTTAAGCGTTCGGTGTCCTACTGCTTAAACTGCAAGGAAGTGTTGAATTTTTTGTAGTATAGGCCTAAGCTCGCTTCTAGACTCTTCTTTGTAATACTCCGTATTTATAATGTACCGAACTTTCAATAATAACTCATTCAGTGATTTACCTTAACAATACGTACGTGTATGGGGTGGCTAGTAAAATTGTAAAAAACAGTCGCAAAACACCCTTATTTCAGTGTACATTTGAGTGAAAGACTCGGGTATCATTAACATGAACATAGAAAATATCATTTGTTTTTGTTAATTTGCCTTTGGTGTGCATATCATTTTGTAAATAATTCCGAATGGTATATGTCACTATTACCAGTCAAGTTATACATCTAACGAATTTTATTTGATAAATAACATTGCTTTGTGATGTTTAATATAACAAGTACTACATTGGTACCCCACGCCACCCCTCGCCCCCATGCAGACAACTTAGCGACCTTCTCTATAATTACAGCTTTTTTTGTTTCTTAATTATCTTTACCTCTTGGCTTGGGACCACACGACATGCACATTTGTAAAATTGCAAATGATCGAAGTATAGATCATTATAAACGTATAAATTATTTGACTCGAATCTCACCTTTAAATATAACTACTAGAAATAAAAGAAGCAGATTAATAGAGAAAGTAATAAATTCATCAGTTACATGTGATTTACAAAATAATTTCCAAAGAAGAACAAATAATTGACAAAATTATATATACATGCCAATTATTGATCATCCATCTGGTCACATGTATATTGTATTTCTTTTTCTTGTTTCGTATTTTTTTTTTTTTTTTTTTTTTTTTTTTTTTTTTTTTGTTTTAAAATATCAGATTAAGTAGTTAGTATAGCTGTAAATGATGGTCTTTTAATTTTAGGGTATTACAAATTACTAGTTAAGTATTTTCCGGTTAAACTATCAAATTATTCTTTGTGTATTTTCTCATTAAATACTAGCTTTTGCTGTGGCAGGACTCAGGAGTTCACACTTACGATACCACCTCATTATGTTCCTCCAATTTATTAAAAGTAATTTTGGTTTATTAGGTGGTGTGACAACATCATAGCTGTAACATTTATAAACTACACGTAACTTATTTCGGAGTATTTATGATTCTATTGGTTGTTTATCAATTATTTGGTATTATAATGCATACATAAGCATGTAGGAATGGGATTAAAAAGGAATAAATGTACATCCATAATCTAATGGGTTGGTGATTAGGTTAAATGCATGCAGTCTCTAATAGCTTTACTGCAATTCTAATGTTATTTATTAGTTGCATGCATGTATGTAATAACACGTATATGTACTTTTGCCCTAACGGGTGCGTTTAGAAATGTACTTTGTAGATGACCGAATACTTGTAAGTAGTTAGAAAAAAAATAATAATAATAAAGATTATGATAAGACCGAGTATATATGCAATTGTTAGGCTGCTTGTCAAGGTGGTGATACTATCACCAATTGAGCCCACATCACCAATTCACTCCCTTGCCTCTCACCATTCTTCACCATCCAAGTACACAACCCAAAACAATATTAGGTGAAGGCATCACCAAATGTAAAAGCAAAAAAATTGGGTCCCATGTGTACCTTTTTTATTTTAATTATTTTGTGTGTGAGTGTGTGTGGGTATTTAGTGGGGTATATTTTTATAAAGTGGGTATTTAATTAAAGGTGAAGTCAAATGTGATGATGGTTTCCTTGCCCTCTAAAAGGTGAAGAGTGGTGAAAGGAAGTGAGATGAGAGAGAAAACTGATGTGGCGCTGATGTATACGATGAAGAAATGATTGCCTTGCCTATTAGCCTTACTGTACATGATTCTCGTGTAGTGTTTTGTAGTTTCTCCTCAAAAAAACACAACATGCAAGCATCATGCATGATCCATAAATGAGAAAGATATCCATGGAGTTTATGAGGGGACCATATGCTTTGTAAGAAAGGAAAGAGCATCTTCACCAAACTACATGCATGATTCATCATCTTGGTTAGTACAACAAAAAAGCTATCTTTTCATGATCGGAATTGATTGACACACTCAAAAAATTAATTGAGACACTCAATGTACAAACAGTTAAAGCACTTTATATTTACAGTACAACTGTTTAATGCACTGTTTAGAGTGTCCAAATCAAATATGTGAGTGTGCAAACCACCTCCCTTTCATGATTCATGTAATAAATACGTTAAACTATAAATTATCTCTCTCTCTCTTTTTTTTTTTCTTTTACAAATTTCTAGTACTTATTTGAATCTTTAAATAATTTAAAATTTAGTAATGTTAGTGGCCTATTATATCTTTGATTAAAAATGATTACAACATTTACTACTAAATTAATATCTTAAATATAATTTAATTATCGTTTTACGGAAATATTCGTCTAGTATAAATAAATGTCAATTAACTTAGAAAACATTTCACTCTTAATAAGCTTGTAGCTAGATGGATAAAAAAAAATTAAATCTAATACGTTTCCAACAACAAGAACAATGACAACGATACTCAATCTTGTTTGAGCAATGTATGTGGAGGTAGAATATAGATAGATCATACCCTATCCTTGAGTAAACCCGATAGAAAAGATACTGCTTCCAAAAAAACCTCCATCAAAAATGAAAACCTAACTACTTTTCACACGTTAAGAAGTGTCAAAAAATAAGTAGCTTGTGTAAGCCATTTTAAGGTGTTGTTTTTCTTTTAAAGATATCTTTTAAAAGCTTTTTAACCTAACTCATTCAGACGCGGTCAGAGGTTTAGCCTAAATGAAGTGTTTGTTTTTTCATGTTATTAAAAGGCGGTAAGAAGCAATTAGTGTTTGTTTTATTCTGATCAATAAAAGGCAGTAAGAGAACAAAATGAGTAGGGTGTCTTAACACCTCTTAATATCATTTTTTTTCTTACTTTTTTTTTATTTTTATTTTTATTTTCTCATGTTTTTGTTTTGGTGTTATTTCTTTTTTCATTTTTTTTTCTTTGTTTCACCTTTATCTTTTGTATAAAAAATATTAAATAGAACCATTGCACATGTATTGTTAGATAAAGTAGAAGAATATTTTGTTAAATAAAAAATGCTAGATAAAGTTTATTTCTCGTGTGAATGCAATCATTTTATATTTAATGTGAATGCAATCATTTTATATTTAAATTATAAAAATTGGTAGTTTAACACATTTAGACATTTTTAGAAAAGCAACAGTTTTATTTGAGTTAGATTCAAATTTCTTAACTACTTATTCAGACTAAGATAAAAATCAGATTCAAACTTTTCAACTACATAATTAATTCAAATGTGCAAATTTGATTCAAACTCAGGGCATTTTAATAAACAAACAACACCTAAGTGTCGTGTTATTTTGTCACATCATATTTTCTTCACACTTGTATCGTAAATATCAATACTTATATTAAGTTCAAATAACATTTTTTTAGGGTACTACTGGTTTGTTACATCTGTAAAAGTTGTTGTAGTTTTAGGGTCCATGTGATGTACTATAGCATCTTGATTATCTACTCCATATATGAGTAATTGGCCAATTGCCTTTCAAAATTAAGAATTGCCCTAGCCACAATTTTTTTTACAAAATGAAGTGTCATAATTTGATATGCTAAAATAAACCGCATATAATTCTCTTTCTTCTACTTAAATGTACAAACTACCATGACACCGCATAAAAAAGTGTGATTCTAACAATTCTCATCAAAATTTTGTTTACTTCAAACCATGTATATATAGCTAACGGATGTGTTGTAGTGAATGAGAAAGGCGAGACATATGGTTTTAAAGTGGTTTCCAAAGAAGGAAAATGGAATTTGTTTGCATGCCTGCAAGAAAATGGTGACAGCCATATATGCATATAAATGGCAAAATGCTAATGACACGACACTAGATTAAGTAAGATATTGGAACTCTAATCTTTAAAGTCGCTTGAACCACTTCTTCAATTCCCTACCATGCATTACATGCATCGATCACACCTTTTCAATTTTAGTTTGAAATCTTTCCCACCTGTCTCTATAGTGGTTTTTGGTATCTTTGATTCGTAGAGTTTGTATGGTCATTGGTCTAAATATATCATTGATTCATAACAATAATTAAGTTGGTTGATCATATGTGTTTTTCGTTATATATAACAAACTTGATAGTGCATATAGTTTATGTCTTCCAATTCAACTTTTGGAATCGAACATGACACTTAATCCTACATTAAAATGTACTCAAAACAAATGAATTTGCCACAATAGCTTTGCCTCGTTTATACTATAGTGATTGCAACAATATGCATCTTTTTAGACTGCTCGTAGTGGCGACTTTACCCAAGGTCAGTCTAGCCATGACCCCCCCCCCCCCCCCCCCCCCCAAAACATTTTGTGGTTGGTTAGATTTGCCAGGTGACCTTTGCATTTGCAAGGTTTGTGTGTATGTGTTATATATATATATATATATATATATATATATATATATATATATATATATATATAGAGAGAGAGAGAGAGAGAGAATTAGAATCAAATAAAAAGAATAATTAAAATGAGAAGGATAAGAAGTAAGTCAAGTAACCACAACCACACATTCTAGATGCACCTACAAAAATGGATGAATCTTCATTCAAATTTTCTCTCTCATATAAAAATGTGTGGCTAGAATTATTTCTTACCCTTCTTATTTTAATTAATCTTCTTATTGGATCTCTACCCTATATATATACTACTATATAATGTATTTGGGACTATTCTATAATTAGAAAGGCTTAAAAATTCAGACTTTTACTTACTAATTATGGAAATAACCACCCTTAACAATCATCCCGAACAATTTATAACCACTTCAACAACCACTCCTAACAATTTATAACCACCTCAAGAACCACCCCAACAACCACTTTCCACCACCCCACCTCCCTCCTCTTCACCCCAACAATCCGCCCCCGCATCGCGCGGGCACCTTTCTAGTATATATATATATATATATATATATATATATATATATATATATATATATATATATATATATATATATATATATATATATTATTTTTGTAGGATATGTTTTTTTGTTAGGAAAATGATAAGTGGACCTAATAAATGAATCTAATAAGTTATTACTGAAGTCGCTTTACTACGGGCTTAGGATCATGTGTTTGATCTTAAAGAAAAAAACTGAGATGACAGAAAGTTGTGGTCACCCTTAGGATCATCATTATTACTAGTCTAATTAGACTTACTATTTATGCAAACGAAAAGTGAGCATATATGATTGTACATCTTTCTCTTTATTTCACTTCTATAGGGTTGGGCATATGAGACCAATAGATGCAACCCCATGCCCTTACCAAACTTTCACCAAAGTAGCAAAAAGATGTTATTTCATTCAAAAAGTTTTATTATATGACCTCATTTGGGACATTCTATATGTTCGTCATCCTTTTCACAATCTTCTTTCGTTTCATCTAGTTTTATCTAACCCTACGTGATTACTCAATTACAAAGTCGGATATACATGCAATCTCATGATGGTACCATACATATTGACATATGTAACGTGAAGCTAATGTCATGGATTCAAATATTATCTCTGTTTTTCTAGTGTAATACGATTTACTCCCCACGTGGCCGGCCACGGGCCACAAGTAGGCCATGGGTCATTTTGTTGGCCTCCCCGGTCGGATATGTAATCTTCCATAGTGTCCTAGCAAGAATATCGTGAACCTAAAAGTAACACTTGAAATCAAAGGAAACTAGCTTAATTTAGAAAGACAAGTAACTTAATTACACATAGGTGTTATAACGAAACAAACAACACAGTAACGTGTTAGTTGTCGATGTTGTCGATCATTTTTTATCTGATTATTAAACTCGTAACTCCGATCTTTTGTATTTGGAGTTGGCGTATCAAATTTTTGCTTCTAAATATTTAGTTTATATTGACAAAATAGGAAGTGAATTTGAGTAAATTCAGTGTTGGTTCACTTTTAGGTGAAAGCATCGTGTAGAAATTAATGTCTGGAAGCATTTTCTATCATATCTTTTATAGCATACTACTACAAGAAAACAAAATTATTACTTGTTCAGTTCTTTTGTTATAAACAAAAATAACATAAGAGCCACATGAGATGTATTTATGGATATATAAGTGTCCAATAACTAGGATTTTGAGCTCAAATAATTAGTGGTGGCTTAAAAGTATTAAAGCGTACGTATTGATTCAGTTAGATGATTTTTTTCTTTATCATTAATTAGTATGACAGCTAAAAATGTTGGTCATAACTCAGAAAATAGTTATTGCACTAATCTTCAGAAATAAACGTACGATTTGCGTCTTATAAAACGTGCTTTATAAAGAACACTTCATAAATGTTACTCCCTCCGTCATACGTAGTAAATTATAAGTTCATTTTGACTTTGTACAAAGTTTAATAAATTTTCACAAATTAATTTATTCACCAATCAAATATCTTCTCTCTTCAATAAAATATCATTTGATTGGTTCAAAAAGAAAAATAGACAAGTGTTTTGAAACAATAAAAAACAAGAAAATGGACTTATAAATTGGAATGGAGGGAGTACAATTCAAATTTTCTTTCGTCAACTTAAACATGGCTATGTATTTCATATTTTCATTATTATGTTTCGAACATTGATGCACAATTATTTCGTCGTACGAAAGCTGAGCAAATAGAACTAATTTTCCGATGTATTTATATTTCTGGGTGGGTAGCTCTGATACGACCCGGTTAGAGGTTTTATCGGGATAAAGCATCACTTTAAGCGTGTGCGAGCTGCTTAAAAAAAATAGAGAGAATAACTAGAGATTTGTTTATCTTAAACTTTGATTGATTCATTAATAATAATGATTCGGTATATATAATCGAATAACCCTAGCTTGTAAAATAAGCCAAACATAGACATATCTAAACAATGACATTTTCCTAATACGACACAAATACATATCCTAAATAAATATAACCTGACATAAAGCCCGGGACGTATCATTCCCCACTCCTTCGAATCACCTTGTCCTCAAGGTGTGGTATTGAAAAATTTCTCTTGATTCTGGTATCCCATATCCTAATGTAAGACTAGTCCTATCTTCAATTATCTTAGTTTTCCTACCTTCCGCTACCACAACCAACACCTTTTTCCTCTTCCACCTTCCACTACCTTGGATATAACACAACACCATTCTTCCGCCTTCCGCTACCCATGCCGTAACACTCCCTACTCCTTCAAAAATCACCTTGCCCTCAAGGTGATACGAAGAATATGCTGATTGAGAGTCCGATATCCATTTCCACACATTTGGTTGAACAAATTTATGGTTGCGTCTATTATCCATGAGCCCGTGAGCATCACCGATACCAATTCCTTCCCATAGTTGGCAAACCCGTGGACTTTCATGAGCCACCAAAGAAGTGGGTATAGGACTAACCCCGTTGTCCACTAATTCCTCGCTTAAATTCAAATTTATTTCACCCAAACGACCATCAAATTCACGACCACCCACAACAATCTTTTCCATACTATTCTTATTTTTTGAAAATTCTTCAAACTTTCTATGAACTTCATTACTCTCACCAATATAGAAAAAACCATCTATCACGTTATTAACCACATCAACACCAATATATTCATTAGCATCTAACAACCTTTTAAGATCAGGTGAAGCGAATTCACTTTATAATGATGGAATGGTATCTGATTTCTTTTCAATTATATGCTCTTTCTCCTTCTCTTCAATTGCCTCAAAACGAGCCTTGACTATATGGGCTAAGGAAAAGGCTTCTCCTAAAGTTGTAGGTCTTGCCCTCAACAGTTCTATTACGCCAGTTTAAGTCCGGAGATATCAAACGATGTAAGTAAAGATTCTAAGATCCCTGTTACTCGATTTGCAAGTACCACAAACTCACTCTCATATTCGGCCACCGTACCCATTTGCAAAAGCTTAGAGAGTGCATATTTCGCACCCTAATTGCTGCCGTCTGATGCCATGAATAATACTCAAGCGATTAATAACTCAAAAAAAATGATGATGAACAGTACCCCGATGAACAGTTAACCTTAATCGTAAGCCCTCTAAACGAGAGCTCTCAATGAAAGCAGCAATTGATACGACCCGGTTAAGGGTTGTATCGGGATAAAGCACCACTTTAAGCATGTGCGAGCTCCTTAAGAAAATAGAGAGAAGAACTAGAGATTTGTTTATCTTAAACTTTGATTGATTCATTTATAATAATGATTTGGTATATATAATCAAATAACCCTAGCTTATAAAACAAGCCAAACATAAAGACATATTTAAATAATGACACTTTCCTAATATGACACAAAGACATATCCTAAATAAATATAACATGACATAGAGCCGGGGCGTATCAAACTCGAATGACATCTTTCTTGGTAATGCTGTATATGCACGTATATCGATTTTTCCGATTTAACCCTTTGAGACGTTTCCTTTATTATAATCTCCTATAGTTCTACATTACATGTGTTCCCTTTGTATAAAATAGATATAACTAACTCAAACAACATCTTTTTAAAACTGTTCTCTTATAACTTGATTGAATTGGTTGAATTTGACCTAAGCCAGACGAGACAAGGATTACTGCTTCGATTAGCGTTAAAAAAGCCCAGTTAAATGCTACTAATATAATTCGATATCTTCAGTTTCTGGCCCAGCCACCATATATGTTATAAAAAGCCCAATGGACGTAAACTTGTAAAGCAAATGATAATATAACACCTTATTTATCTTCCATTTATTATCTTAGAACCAATGTTCTAAATGGCGTGAGGCGTGGCGTGGCGGCACAGCCACGCCTCAAGCCTTACGGGCCTTTGCGAGGCCTTGGCGTTTCTTAAGGCGTGCTTAAGGCGGCAACAAAATATTTATAAATTTATGTATTTGTAATTTTATATCATTTTATAAGAGCAATTTCAAATACTAAAGCCTAAATCTTAAATAGCCAGGCCTAAATACGAGACCCAAGTAGGAATTAAGTTTTGAAATTACGAGGCCCAAGAAAGAAATAACCAAAATACTTGAAATTCAAGCCCAAATCCATAAATCCCCTAAATGCTTCAAAAATGGCGCCACGCCTTACCAAAAGGCGCGCCTTTGCACGCCTTTTCGCGCCTTACTCCACGCCTTTTTCACACGACGCCTAGACCTCACGCCTTGGTCCATTTCGTGGCGTCGAGGCCACGCCTCGCGCCATGGCGACGCCTTGGCGGCGCCTTGGCGCGCCTTTTAGAACACTGCTTAGAACTAACATCGTACTCGCGCGAAGCAGCAACACAAATATCTTTTATTATTTTATTGCTTCGTAGTTTTTGAAAGAATAGTTTGTGTATAAAGAAGGGGGAAATATACTTGGGAGGAATTTAAAAATTTTAAAATTTGAAATGTTGGGAGGAAATATTTTAAAGTAGATTGTGAGCTAGGTTTGGAGTTTATGAATTTTGAAAATAAGGATTTGAGTGTGATTTTGTGTATTGTGAGGGACATGTATACGCATGCTTTATTTTACGACGATATATAAGAGTTTGAGGTAAAGTTATATATATATATATATATATATATATATATATATATATATATATATATATATATATATATATATATATGTATGTATGTATGTATGTATGTATGTATGTATGTATGTATGTATGTATGTATGTATGTCTGTATGTGTGTGTGTGTGTGTGTGTGGGTTCATGAAAAAAGTCCACTTTGGTAGAAAAGTGTACAAATCAGCCCCTTCTTTTTTTCACACCAAACTACAGGGACCTAATTGTATTTTCCTTCATTCTTTAAGGAGGTTTTGTAAATTCCCACCCTACCCCCGAAAAAAAAAAAAAAAAAAAAAAAAAAAAAAAAAACTTCCCGCCAAAAAAAAATTTTTTTGGGGGCAAAAAAAAATTTTTTTTTTTTTTTTGGGCGAAAAATTTTCCCGCCAAAAATTTATAACCCAGATGCACCTTTTTTTTTAGTGCATCTCAGTTATAAAAATTGGTGCATCATAGTTATAACTGAGATGCACTAATTTTTATAACTGAGATGCACTAAAAAAAAAGGTGCATCTGGGTTATAAATTTTTGGCGGGAAATTTTTTGGCCAAAAAAAAAAAATTTTTGCCCCAAAAAAAATTTTTTTTTGGCGGGAAAAAAATTTTTTTTTTGTGGGGGGGTGGGGTGGGGTGGGGTGGGGGCATGTTTCAAGACATACCCCTGAAGTTTGAGATGTTTCAAATTAAACCATATAACTTTTTTTCTCACTTTTCTACCAAAGTGTACTTTTCTCTAAAACCTTACCCTATATATATATATATATATATATATATATATATATATATATATATATATATATATATCATCTTTTTATAACGGTAATAATTATCTCATAATATTTACACTACAAATTATCTCACAAGTTTAAGCTGGATTTGAACCCACAAGCTTCTCACAAAAAGAAATGGAATCATTAAGACACAAAACTTTGGTACATATATTGTCTTTTATTAGAAATGCTAAAAGACATGCACTACAAAATCTGAAAAGACTTGCAATAATTTGTCAGTTAATATTCGTAGAGAAAGCTAAATTAACTACTCGTACACAGGGACGGAGCCAGGTGGGGTCTCGTTGGTGCCCGGGACACTTATGGATTTTTTTGATATAGTATTAATTTTTAGAAAAAACATCGATTTTTATCAAATACATCTTAAATGACTCCGGTCCATAGAAATGTGTTTTAAGTCTTATTTAGTTAGCATCTTAAACTCTACTATATTACGGTTAAAAAAATTGTATGCATGCGGCCATATTAATTTGTTCCTAACTCCGTCCATGCTTGTACAACTTTCACAAATCTACACGGTTTAGAGTATTGATTTAATCAGATATAACAAAGAAAATTTATTTGGAAAACTTACGCCACAAATGACTTAACCATTCTTCATACGAGTTTGTCTAAGGCACGTGTTAAGCAGGATTCAATAAACATACAATTTCATTTGCACAAGTTATAGTTGATATTAGTAATTTAAGTACTAACTTTTCTCTTGTATTAACTGGAAATACTTTTTATAGCTAGATCAGTATATTGGTTAAACCAAAAGCATGATCGTTAGAATTAGAAAAACAATTAGCAGAGCTTTTAATATGCATCAAATGCTAATTAATTTGGCAAAAAAATGTATGTTCAATATATAAAAAATAACAATATAACCCAATTATGTTCTTTCATGATCAAAAAGTTAGCATGAGCGGATCGGAGCTACAATTAACATAACTTCTTGAATCAGAACAATATTTAGCAAATTACGGTGACTGATAATAGATGATCAGATGATGGGTAGTTGGAACAAGCGTAGACACATGATAAATCATGGAAATCCAAAATTTTGCCGAAAACTTAATGAAAATGAGATAGAACAAATGCAAGTATATAAACAGTACCACGAGCTTCTTCCTTTGCAATGTAAATCCACCAAATATTTGTGAATAGACCATATCCATATCTTTTCTAAATCCAAAATGAAAGCAAGAAGTGAAGCTGACGGCATGACCTAGCTAGCTGGTTAATTAGGGATCAACCTTCGTTAGATCATGCTGGCAGCTTCACCTTTTGCTTCAATTTGATCACCATGCATGGAGCTCAATTCTTTCAGAAATTAAATCAGTTGGTTTAATTTTCAAATTAATTCCTTATCGAAAAAGAAACCTGATAATGGTTTTAGTTTTTAAGAAATTATGGGCTTTTCCAAAATAGTTGTGAATAAAAAGCTAACACACTTGAACAATTTAGAAGCATATTAAGAACTTAATATGTTAATTTGGGTTTTCAAGACGTGCAAAAGATTAGGAACTCTAGAAATCGAAAAAAGAAACATTGTTTTTAGGTTTTCTATTTGGATATATACACAAATCAAAAATTGCTTGCATCTTCACTTTGTAAACATAATATTTTGTCTCTAGCAGCTTGCTAGAGGCCTAGAGCTTCATAAAAATAATACTTCGATCAAAAAAAAAAGAAAGAAAGAGCGCTAAAGAAGGTAGCAGATGACATTATATATATGTGAATGTGAAAACACATCTGGAATTTATAGGGGTGGTTAAGGTGACCCTTAGGGTTAGTGATGAAGAAGAGAGACAGTATAGTTAAATATTACTAGCGAATATCTGTGCATAGAAATAAGATTTTTTAGCAGCAAACTTTTATAGTTGAGTGGTTATTCATTTTCATCACCTGTAAACTAAATGAATAATATAAAAGGAATTTTAATATGATGTCTTATATAATAAAGTTGTAGATGAATTTTAAAAAATTATTATTGTTGAGATTAGGGGAAAAACATCTCTTTTTTTTAAAATTCCATTAAAAATAAGTTGTCATGCATTTTATTTTATTTTTTTTATTTTTAATTTTGGGAGCAAATTTTAATGCAACTATTTCATTAAGAAAACATTGTTTGAATTTTTATGTACGAATTTAAGTTTGAAAGGGTATTATAGAGATTAATCACTAATTTTAAGTTTGAATTTAAATTTTAAGTTTTTTAAGTTTCAAGAAACACATGCATGCTTTATATGTAGTATAAATTAGATTGATAAAAACCCCGTAGGTTTATTTTATTATTAACCAAACTATAAATGAAGTACTCATAGCATGAAACCTTAATGAACCTAAAACCACAATAAGACTTCGGCCATATTTATCGTCTAATACTCTTCCGCAATTCGAACGGGACGAATTGGATTAAAAAAAATAATAATAAATGTCAAACAAAGATAAACTAAGAAGTAAAAAAAAAACATTATGCCAATAAAAGCAATGATCTGTTAATGAAAAAATCCCACTGCAAGCGGAAATTTTTTTTCAAGCAGCAACAAAAGCAAATAAAAGCAATAGCAAATGCAAATAATAAATTTGTTAAGAAGACATCTAACAGCAAGCAGAGATTAATCTTCGCCATACGACAACAGTAACAACAACAGCAAAAGCAAAGAAACAAAAACAAAGCATATATTTTTTGTGGCATTCGGCTTTCGGTGGCACGTGACGGCGTGTCGGGCAGTCGACAGACGTGATTCAAGTTGAATTTTGTGCAGATTTGAAAAACGAAGAAAATGACGCTAACTGTGTCAGCTAACTCCAGGCGACTTGAAAGTTATGGTCGAAGCCCAAAACAATATGCATTTAGGGTTTTTACTGGAAATTTGTGCTTTTTTCAAAGAAAATGAATAACGGCGGCGGTAGGGTTTTGCGGGTGGCCTAGAGGAGGCGGCTCAACATAGCCACTTAGGTTTGTGGAGCATACCCGCTCCAATATCATGTTAGATTGATAAAATCCCATAGTTGTATTGTATTATTAGCCAAATTATATATAAAGTATACATAGCATGAAACTAGAGGTGGCAAAACGGGCGGGCCGGGTGGGCACGGGCTAAACGGGCTACGGGCTAAACGGGCACGGACTAATTTGCGCGGGCTAAACGGGCGCATGTTATACGAATCACTTTATAAAAGACTTAAAACAACAACAAAAATCCCTCAAACGTAACACATCATTTATATTTAAGTAATATATCCATAAGTTTTTCATTAAAAACAATTTATTATTCTCCAATTTAGAGAAAAACATGGTGTCCATTACGCCCATTTAACTTCTAAATGGGCAATATATGCCCATTTCAAAAAAAAGAGGAGGACCAAATGTACCCAAATCTTTTAAAAATATGCCCATTTAGCCCATTTTTTTTTATTTTGGGCACAAATTGCCACCTCTACATGAAACCCTAATGGACCCAAACCCTTAATCGAACTTGAGCCATATTTATCGTCTAATATAGAGCAATGATAGATAAGGATGACTAACTCACATGCCTAATCCATATAAATATTGACATACGTAATGGTCATTTTATCACTTTTAGGCACACCAATCACTTTCCTCTAATATATATAACCTTGAGAGAAAACCCTAAAACACCCCAAAGGTTAAACAGTAAATAGAAACAGGTTTTGTCATGTGACTAGTTCAGTCGAAGCAGAGCTGCATGCAGGTGGCAGAAGAACAAGAAATTTGTGAAGGCATGCCATGCATTTATATTGATTAAAAAAGATGTTGATGAGGTTCAGGATATTAGGGCTTCAGAATTCAATTATATATGTTTAGGGCTGCAGCCAACACTACACTAGTACACTAGCTAGCTGGTTACTTCTTTCATATATGTCCCCATGCAATAGTCAAAACAAAACTATATACGTAAGTATTCTACCAATTTCTTACAAATATTCCAAAACTTTTTTTTTGATGTTGAAATGACACGTCTCCTGGTTAGATTGTAAAGAGCTCGTTAGTGTCATGCAAACTTAGTACTAGTATTAAAGTTCAAAGTTTGAGTATGGCTAGCTCTTTTCCGGTTTGGGTCAGACGTCGACGGAGTTCAACCTGGTCTGATACTCACATATAAATTTTTCATTAGCGTAGAATTGTATTAAAACTAGCAAGTACCAAAAAAAGAGATTACTTGAAGCTTATACACGAGTTTTGACGATCACTGGTCCTAGAAAGTCAAGTTGCATAAACAGTTCTTTTTAAAATTTTACAACCTTGTTTTGTGAGTTTAATTAAGTATTGTTGGAGACACACTTATGAGAATATAGGTTGTAACAAAACTTGAAAAAATTACCATAATAAAAAACTAATAATAATAAATAAAATTAATAAATGGACAATAACTACGGATGAAGATGCACTCATGCACATGTTTAACGTGTTTAAAGTCTCGTTTGATTTATAGGGATGCTTGGTACACTTCAATGGAAAGGCGAGAATGAGAACTATATATATTTACCGTGTTTGTTTTTTGAGTCATGGAATGAAAATAAGGAATCAATAAGTAAATATTTTTCACGAAATTTATTTTTCACTTATAGTGTAGAAAGGACGAGAAACAACATTTTGTCCTATTTCTAGCGGATTTCACTAGGCTGTATAGAGCGGAGGTGAGTTACTCACCATAGAAAGTTACTCCCGAGTGACTCCCGAAACACAGAGCCAACTAATGAAAATTTTGCATTTGTATGGTGAGTTACTCAATATAGTCTGAAATTGTGGGCTCCCACCGTAAAAGTAAATGGTTTTTATTTGTTTTGTGAGTGTGTGTGATATTTAGTTCGGCATATTTTGTATAAAATGAGTATTTAATGAAAAGCGAGTGAGAGTGATCAAAACGGATGTATGATAAGTGGATGTAAGAGAAGAGAGAAAGCTAAGGAAGCGCTAAGGTAACGGTGAGTGACTCACAACTACTGCTTTCAGCCTTATGAAAAGTGTTAGGTTTAAAAAATGGGAAATTTACATTTATGATATCCAAGATGACACTTATTATTAATTTGATTCAACTTTGTAGTATATTGCCAAAAGTAATATCCAAACTAAAGTTAAAATTGCTTTGCTAATTGAAAACTGTAGGATCCTAACTAAAGTTAATTTTATCTTAGAGGCATCGACTTACATTCGGTCAGTTGCTTGATTTGCGATGAAGACATTGAAACGGAAGAACATCTCCAAGTAAAGTGCATTGTCGTAAAAAATACTTGGAGATCATTAAATGATGGTACATAGGGATGACATATTGATAACCTATATGATGTGTCCTCCTTTGCAAATCGCGCTAATCTTCCTCTTAACTTAAGCAATGTGTTTGATGTCGTTGTTCGCGACCAAATGCCAGAGAAAGGTCTGTATCCTCAACGACATTAAGCAATTTACCTTCTTTTGGATCTTCAATAGTGATATGTGTCTAAATACACATATTTTTTATACTGTTTAAACCCACAAAACGACTAAAAACACACAAATGACCATATAAATGTTACAAATATTATTGAAATGTGTTTTTATGTGTATTTGTACAAAAAGATTGAAAACAAGTGAAAAGCATGCAAAGTTCACACAATTGTCATTTTCAGTCCCTGAAGTTTTACAAATTGGCAAAACTAGTCCTTGAAGGTTAAAAATGAATGAAAAGTCAACTTTAGTCCTTGGGAAGTCAAACTTGTTCACAAATAATCCCTGGATAAAAGTTTTCACAAATTGGCAACTTTTACCCCTCAAGTTACAAAATTGGCAAATTTAGTCCCTGGGTATTCAAAATATGGAATTTAACAAATAATACCCTTGTACTATTCATAAATTGGCAAGAAAGACCCTTTTTGATAACTTTTGGGAAATTACAAATTTAACCCTTCACAATTCAGAAAATTACACAAATGGTCCCTGGGGTTTAAAATATTGGAAAATTACTACTTTGGTCCTTGTGTTATTTACTTATGGCAGGTTTAGTCCTTACAAGTGTGTTTGAAATATTGGCAGAAAAGGCCCCTCAAATAATCAGATTTTACACTTTACACCCTTGGGCCTAACCTACACTACAAACCAAACGGACCATGTTACAATTTATAAACCCAAAACCAATTCTTAAAATCCAAATACAAACCCAAAACACAATCACTAGCCCAACAAACCACAAGGCCCAACTTTGTATTTAAATAAAACCGGGGTCAAACCTCCCAGTCAAACACCGTCCACTGTTCACCGTCCCTCCTAAACCATCCAGTCACCAAACCATGGTGGTTTTTGCCACTTGCTACTACCACCTCGATACCTACTACTCTCCCTTGTCTCCCCAGCTCACCCTTACACCTACATACCAGCCCATACTCCACTTAATGCATTCCCACCACTTTCCATCAAAACCACCCCAATTCCCCTGTTTTCACGACCAACTATCACCACTTGGTGTAAAATCTATCCATACATGTCCCTTACACCTACACAAACAACCAAGAAACTTTAATTATCCTATAATTGCCAAATGCTACGTGTTATAGTTTTGGCGCCAAAACTCATTTAAACGGCTAGGATGAATTAAAGGAAATCAAAGGCTAGGATTATTGGTGGGAAAGTCACAGGATGCAAGTGGGAACCTCAGAAGTGTATAAAGATCAAGAGAAGTGGAACAAGGAAGCTTATCATAGATTCACGTTTATGATCACTTTACTTAAAATGTAATTTACTGCTTATCTTTACTTAAATGTCATTTAAATGCTTTCAATGTTGTATTATACCTTGACAAAGTGTAATAAAAAATTATTTACAGTACCATTTGATCTATCTTTAAATTTCATGCCATTTACTTAATTTGTCATTTAAATTCCATGTCAAGTGATTATTAGTTGTTTATGGATTCTATCAACACTACATAAGCCATGTACATAAGCCATGCCAGGCTTATGCAAGCTTTTAGAGCTTTCATAACAATTTTTATCATTATAATCAAAAATACAAAAAGAAACAAGAAAATAGAAAAGAAAAATAAAAATCAGTTTAAATAATAAAAGAAGGCTTGGAGCAAGGAAGTTTTTGGATGGAATCTGGTTTAGAGCCTCTTGGGAGGTGTTAAGTTGTTTCTATTGTCCATGGTTCTTTGATCTCAGTCTTGTGTATTTGTAAGTTTATTTTACCATTTTTATCATTTTATTGCTTTAATGCTTTATTTGCTCTAATTTCCATGTTTTTATGTTTCTGTGTTGTTTTTAAGTTAAGATATTGCTTAAACTCATATGCTTATTTGTTAGTTTAGATTGTTGCTTAGTATTCCATTTTCACTGTATAATGCTTGTTTTTTATTAAATGGGTATAAGCTAAATTAACTACATGTTTAAAGCTTGAAAAGGTTTAACCTGACAAATTATACCCTTTTGAGTTGACATGATAGATTAAATCAGTCCAATGCTTTGAAAATCAAGATTAAGTCCTGTTATAGGGGTGTTTGGGATTAGTGTATAACTGTGGTATAGTAGGTGTTTTGTTTGTGGTTCTTGACTGCTTTATTGTATAATGAGTTCCTTAAGGTCAGACAAACCTTCAAGTCTATTGTATATTTATAAAAAAGTCAAAATTGTTTACAATCCCATCTTGGTTGTTCACTGTTATGCTACTTGGTTCCATACTCATCATACTAGTATAAAACTTGTTTATATAGCTTATTTTCTTGTTCTTATAACTTATTATTACTATATCAGTCCATAGTTTAGATTGTAATCTCATATTAGTCAGCTTTTTATATTCTTGTGAAATAGTCAAAGTTTTAGTTTTTCAGGTTTTTGAATAAATGTCTGATTTTCCTATGCTTTTATTATTAAGTTTCATGCTTAGTGCTTTTAGGGCTTTATAGTGTTGTTGCTTAGCTTGCTTAATATATTTTTGTTAATTTTTATTTGTCTTGTTTAAGTGCTTATTTTCTAGCTTTTTATAGGCTGTTTTTGCCCTGTCTCACAGTCACAAGCCCAATTTCACAAGCTTGTAGCTTGTTGAATATTGATGAGTGCTCAAACACTCATCATTTTTGGTCTAATCTGAACTGCAAAACATACAAAAACACTCAGAAATGCATCAAAATACTAAAAATATTTTAAAATTGTGTTTTATATGTTTTAGATGCAAAATGAGCAAAAACAAATGAAAAACGCACAAAGTTTGCAAAATTGGCAGTTTCAGTCCCCCAACTTTTATAAAATTACAAAACTAGTCCCTGGATATTCAAAATATAGAAAATTATCACCAAAGGTCCATTTGAAATCATAAGTTGTCATATTTTGTCTTTTGGTGAAAAATTGGAAAGTTTTGGAAATTTACAAATTCAGCCCCTGAATTTCAGATTTTGGCAGATTTGGTCCCTGGTGGGATATTTTTGGATGAAAAATCATTTTTTATCCTTGGAAAATCAAAATGTGGCAAATATGGTCCTTGGGTAAAATGTTTGTGAAAATTACATGTTTGGTCCCTAGACTTTGCAAAAATGACAAATTTGGTCCCCGGGCGTTTTATTTTGGAAAATTACATTTTGGGTTCTTGGGTTATTGAAGTTAGCAAGTTTGGTCCTTATGATATTTATGGAAAGGTTGCATATTCAGTCCTTGCATTTTTTATAAATTGCAAGAAAGGTCCTTGTGATTTTATTACTTAACCAAATGCACCCTTGTTTAATATTACACCCCAAATAACCAATCCAGCCCACCAAAGCCCATTCCCTTTTCTAATATAACCCGGTCAAATAGTCAACGAAGCAGGGTCAAACATACCAGTCAACACACACCATCTTCAACCCCCTTTCCCTGGTTTTCAGCTCATTGTCTCCCCCCCCCCCCCCTTCTCCTCTCTTTTCACCAAACCAAGCCACCTTCAATTAATTCCCACACCAACCCAACTAACCTTTTCCCCCTCCTCATTAAATTCCCACCAGAAACACTCAACCTGCCAATCCCACTTTTCCCGCCAATATTGATTTAAACGGCTGGGATCAACATAAGCCAATCCAACGGTTCCAATGCTAGTGGGAAAGAAAGAGATTGATGCCAAGTCTTATTTAAGTGAAGAAAAGGGGCCAGAAGAGGGAGCATTAGAGTAGAAGTAGTGTAGCAGTAGTTAGTTAATTTAATTAGTTGTAATTTAGTGGTAGTCATTAGTTAATTGTATTTCAAGTGTTGAATTCAGCTTTTAGTTGTAACTTAAAAAGTTTTTAATGTAATATCAATCCAGTTTAAGACAAATTAATCAGTACAAGCTTTTATATTTTACAAGTTTCAATTTTTATTAAAGAACATCTATTTTTCTTCTGTAATGCTATAAAACTTGTTGTGGATAGTTGTTCTAGTTCACTTTTGCCATTCACAAGCTTTCCTAAACTCTGTAAGGTTTAAAACATATGTTAGTTCAAAAATGGCTTACAAGTCAACAAAAGTCAAATAAGGTTCATGGCTGTGGATAGGTGATTAAGAAGGATGGTAATGGTTGTTATTGGATTTTCATGGGTAAATTGTCTCATGGGAGACCTTAGGGGGTGATGTGATACCTTGCTTCTCATGTTTCAGATGTGCATCATATGTAAGTCTTAAACTCAAACTTTGCATTCCCTTGTTCTAGTGTTATCTGTGCCTAATTTTTGGTCATTTGATTTTTATTTAAGTGTACTTAATTCATTTATAGCCTTAAATCAGTAGTAGTAGTTCAGAAATTGCAAGATATAGTGTAGGATTAGCTTTAAGGGTCTGTTTGGGTTAACTGTCTCAGGGAGAATTATGGATGTTATTGCTGTTAATTGTGGTTGCAGTAGGCTTGCTTATGTTCAAATAAGCATTATTCACCATTAAACACAGGTCTCATGTGATAAAAAGTCAACATATCATTACAAATCTCACAACAGTCCACTGAGTGGATCTGTTAGCACCATTTTCACCCATTTGGTTTAAAACCTGGACATTCAGCTTATTTTAGACTGATTTCATCTTAGTATAACTCATTTAATCAGTTAGGGTCTTTAGAAACTCAAATAAGTCAAAGTATCATGTTTTTATAAAAAGTCAAGTTTTACCTTTCTTAGATTTTCAATTTTTTCACAGATTTAATTAGAATTTTGTGCATTGATCTAGGGGTTGAAAATTGTTTCATTAGATAGCCTACCAGCTCATCTTTAAGTTCCAAGCTTCATTTCATTTTTGGGAATTTTTTCCTAGGCTCCACAAGCCCCCAAAGTAGCTTGCAGGGCAAGCTACTCCCCTGTTCACAGCAGCACCACCACCACCACCACTTGATGGTGGATTTCTGGCCAACCCAGTGGGTCCCATGGCCCCAACCTTGTTCCTATCAACCCCCCCCCCCTGGTGGGCTTAAATGTTTGACCACTTGTTTGACCTCAACCTTTGTGGACCCCACTGGGAATCAACCCCAAATGTTGTCCCATTCCTTAGGGGCTGTTTGGTTTGTGTATAGCTTATCCAGCTTATTTGGCTTATTCAAGGCCTTGTACTTGTTCCTCCCACCTTATTTTAGTCCCTTTAACTTATTAGTAGCTTATTTTACCATTGTGGGCCTCCCTAGCTGCCTACACACCCTTTTTCCCTTGACAGTTGACCAAAGTCAACTGTCACAACTTATAAGCTTGTTCTCATCTTATTTTTAAGTTACAAAAAGTTGTTTTTATAAAAATTTTATGTTTTTAGTTATTAAATAAGTTTGTAAAAGAAAAACCAAGAAAAACCAATTTAATATTAAGTGATAGTTTCTATTTAATTTTATTTAAATTTTATTTTTCATTTTTATATTTTTATTAAGAACTTAGCTATTTTATATTTTTATTAAATTCCTCATATATTAAAGTATTTATAATAATTTTTTCAGATTTTTATTTTTTCATTAAGTATTTATTAGATTTAATCTTAGTTTTATTGATAATTAAATAATAATTAGTTTAAATAGCATAATTAGTTTTTATTAAGTGAAACCTAGTTTTTATATTTTTTATAGCTTTTATATAATGTAAAATAATTTTAGAAATTTTCTTGTAATTTTTACTGTTCATTTTCTATTTTTCTTAATTTAAAATAGTTTAATTAGGTAATTAATAATTAATTAGTAATTAATTAATAGAAAAACCACAAAAAGACAAAAATATTTATTTTTAATTTTAAAACTTATTTTTAGTTATTTTATAATTTTAGAAATTTTATTTTCACCTTTTTAGTATTTAATTAATATTATGTTATATTTAAGTTGTTTAAATAATAATAAGTATTAAATAGTAATTAATTAATATTAAATAATTAATTAGTGTTAAAATTTATTTTCTTTTTTCTAGAAATTTTCTTTTATCTTTTAGTTTGTAAAAAAGTCATTTTCACCCCCTGGGTGTTTTCAGATTTCAGTTTTTACTTTTAATTTCGTACGCTTACGTTTTATTTAAACGTGAACGTACGCGTTTTAAGTTTTAAACGTTTCTGGTTTTTCCTAGCTTCTAGTCTTGTTTATATAGCTTATTTAAGCTATTTCATTGTATAAATCAGTAGTGTAATCACTCACAAACCCCTTTTCATCCAAATTCACCCGATCACAGAACCGTTTGATAACAATTCACACCTCGTCGGGACATAACGACCCGGGGAAACACTATATTCCGCGGAGCATTAACTCTAGGCAGTTTGACCATCTTGACCACATCCGTGGTTGACTTTGTTTGACGGTTTAGCATCAATCAAATTTTGGCGCCGCTGCCGGGGAGGTTGTGTGCGTATCTAAACGGTTTTTCTGATTAGTGTCTTTGGAATTCGTTTTATTGTACATTTATCCAACCTTTGTTCATATTTCCTTATTATCAAAACAAAACCGTTCCCGAAAACTTTTTAAAATCAGTTTTCAACGAACACAAAAAACACAAAAACATTTTCTTTCTCATTTGTATAAAATGTCTTTCCAAAAACCCAAAAATATCCTTCTTCACCCTCCTACCCTTTTGATTCTCATTTCCTCACCCTCTATACACATTTGATTCTTTCTATGTCTCATCCAGATTTTCTGGTTTGCCAATGGTGTGGTAATCCTCATAATGGTGGCAATTGCCCCAGTTGTGGCATGGTAGAATCTGGAAACGGGTCTGTCTATAACCCAGATCCCTATTCCTACCATGACACGACTGATTCATTCCATCAGTTACCACACCATGATACTCAGCAGTTTTACTGTTGTGAGTACTGTGGTGGTTCACACTACAGTTCTGATTGTCAATCGGGAAACACGCTTGTCTATGAGCAGTCTCCTGATAACAATTATAACTTTAGCACATACGACTCACAGCCACATCAGTTTTACTGTTGTGAGTATTGTGGAGGTCCACACACTAGCTCTGATTGTCAAACAGGGAATCCGTTTCCTTGTAACAATTACGACTATTCGCTTTCAGACCCACCTCCACAGTACCAAATAACCCAAGCAACTCCTCTTGTTACTGAGCAAGACATTTTAATAGAGGCTCTTAAGATATTGAAAGAACTTAAGGAGGAGTTAGCTACTTCATCATTTCAAAGCTCTCGTGAGAAATCTATGGCAGAATTACTTGTGGAAGAACGAGCAGCTAGAAACGAATTGAGCAAGGAAGAATTGCTAGTCTTAGAACAAGCAGCTAAAACACGTGCCATATTTCGCCGTGCTGCTCTTCTCGACGATGATGATGATGATGAAGTTACCCTTGATTTTTCTAAATTTTGTACGGGTTCATCAAATTCATCATTTGTGATTCCTTCCATTGAAAATCAGGGAGAAAATAATGAGACGGAGAAATTACTAGCAGAAGATCAAATGGAACTCATACAATCCATGAATGCTAGCTCCCCTCCCCTCCCTCAGTCTGTTGTTATCACACCCGAAGTTCACACTCACTCTCTGAACATGGGGGATGAGCATCTTAGCACTGTTCCTAATAAGGAATCGGACGAATTAATAAAGTCTAGTGTTGAGATCCTTGTCCCAATCCCGAGAGAGTCACAGGGAACTTTGGATCATGTATGTGATATTCCTTCACCTATTGAGTGTCCTAAAGATCAATTTGAGACTTTCTCAGATTTTAGCGATGATTGTATATCTTATGGAGACATCGAGTATGTTGAGGCGTCAGTTTCACATTCTGATGCTGATCATCTTCTTGAGGAGTTCGCTGATGAACTTGCTCACATCAATTCACTTTCATTTGAAAGTGATGATGGTCTCCTCGATTTCCAAGCCGATCTGGGAGAAATTGAAAGTCTCCTATATCATGATCCGTCACTCACTTCTTATCCCGACAATCCAAGAGAGAATGTTAATCTCTTTGTTCCCGAAACATTCAATGCGACTCTCACCAATCCTCTATTTGAATTCGAATATGAATTCACTATGATTTCTAACAATCCAATCTTTGATGAGGATTGTGATGAGTCCACAATGGAACATGAGTTCACAGATTCACATCTTGTGAATGATTCTCTTTATGAGGAGTTCTCCGGTGAACTCACTCATCATATCATAACTCCTCCGGAGTTTGATATCCCGGGGGGAGATGCTCTCAATTATGAAAATTTACAAAATCCCACCCACCCTCCCGGGTTGTTTACGAGCTTACCCTTTGAAATCCAAACTCAGGCTACGGAGCCTGCTCTCGAGGAAGAAGATCAAATCATGCTTTTTATCATGATTTTCTTCCTTTTCTTCACCTATAAGGTGACTTCTTCTCTTCTTCACTCCTTCGGGAGTGAGGACACTTTATTTGATCCCGGCATTTTCATGTATCATTATCTTGAGCCGGATACTTATCTCATCGGAGTGGAACTTTCACGTGCTTCAAATGTTTGTCCAAATATCTTGACTGAAAGTCCGATTGAGACTGTTTCTTCCACATCATGCTTCCCCAAGGACAAATAAATTCGGGGTCGAGTCAAGCTAGCGACTCGGTAAACATAAACAGTAGCATGCTTATAGGGTTTTCACCCTAAGTGTGGGGGAGTCCCCCATGCTATGGTTACAAGAGTGAAAAACAAAATGGTGTTTTCCACGCTTAGCTTGTAATGTTGCCCTTTTACGTTCAAAATGTCGGCATAATAGCCGGGATTTTGAATATTGAGGACAATATTCATGCTAAGTGTGGGGGGGGGGGGGGGGGGTATTCGCTATTCTAGCGAATTTTATCACATTTTACTATATAATACCCCCGTTTTTAGCCAAAATTTCAAAAAATTTTCACTGGTGCTTCAAATTTTTTGTGGTTATCAGTCCGCCTTGTCTAACCGACAAAAGAGATTGGCTAGTCCAGGAGCAAACGGCTCTTGGTAAAGACAACTCAAATCCGTTTACGGCTTGCAATTTGCCCAAAATTGTATGGTTCCTCAACTCCCCAAAAACAAATGAGTTGGCTAGCCCGCAAGATTATGGCTTGTGGTAAAGGCCGTGGAAAATCCATAATTGGTAATCAGCTCACCAAGATGTTGACTTAGTCCATCAAGAAGCTGGCTAGTCCAGAAGCAAACGGCTTTTGGTAAAGACTAATCAAATCCGTTAACAGCTGGTGGTTTGCTCAAAATCACACGGTTATCAGGTGTGCCACAGTTCTTACACCTGGCTACTCCAGAAGTGATGGCTTTTGGTAAAGAGTTTTTCATATCCATCAAGTTTTCAAAACAGTATTGCTAGGGACTAGCAATAGTTTAGTGTGGGGGATTGATGAGTGCTCAAACACTCATCATTTTTGGTCTAATCTGAACTGCAAAACATACAAAAACACTCAGAAATGCATCAAAATACTAAAAATATTTCAAAATTGTGTTTTATATGTTTTAGATGCAAAATGAGCAAAAACAAATGAAAAGCGCACAAAGTTTGCAAAATTGGCAGTTTCAGTCCCCCAACTTTCATAAAATTACAAAACTAGTCCCTGGATATTCAAAATATAGAAAATTATCACCAAAGGTCCTTTTGAAATCATAAGTTGTCATATTTTGTCCTTTGGTGAAAAATTGGAAAGTTTTGGAAATTTACAAATTCAGCCCCTGAATTTCAGATTTTGGCAGATTTGGTCCCTGGTGGGATATTTTTGGATGAAAAATCATTTTTTATCCTTGGAAAATCAAAATGTGGCAAATATGGTCCTTGGGTAAAATGTTTGTGAAAATTACATGTTTGGTCCCTGGACTTTGCAAAAATGACAAATTTGGTCCCCGGGCGTTTTATTTTGGAAAATTACATTTTGGGTTCTTGGGTTATTGAAGTTAGCAAGTTTGGTCCTTATGATATTTATGGAAAGGTTGCATATTCTGTCCTTGCATTTTTTATAAATTGCAAGAAAGGTCCTTGTGATTTTATTACTTAACCAAATGCACCCTTGTTTAATATTACACCCCAAATAACCAATCCAGCCCACAATACACCCTTAGCCCACCAAAGCCCATTCCCTTTTCTAATATAACCCGGTCAAACAGTCAACGAAGCAGGGTCAAACATACCAGTCAACACACACCATCTTCAACCCCTTTTCCCTGGTTTTCAGCTCATTGTCTCCCCCCCCCCTCCTCTCTTTTCACCAAACCAAGCCCCTTCAATTAATTCCCATACCAACCCAACTAACCTTTTCCCCCTCCTAATTAAATTCCCACCAGAAACACTCAACCTGCCAATCCCACTTTTCCCGCCAATATTGATTTAAACGGCTGGGATCAACATAAGCCAATCCAACGGTTCCAATGCTAGTGGGAAAGAAAGAGATTGATGCCAAGTCTTATTTAAGTGAAGAAAAGGGGCCAGAAGAGGGAGCATTAGAGTAGAAGTAGTGTAGCAGTAGTTAGTTAATTTAATTAGTTGTAATTTAGTGGTAGTCATTAGTTAATTGTATTTCAAGTGTTGAATTCAGCTTTCAGTTGTAACTTAAAAAGTTTTTAATGTAATATCAATCCAGTTTAAGACAAATTAATCAGTACAAGCTTTTATATTTTACAAGTTTCAATTTTTATTAAAGAACATCTATTTTTCTTCTGTAATGCTATAAAACTTGTTGTGGATAGTTGTTCTAGTTCACTTTTGCCATTCACAAGCTTTCCTAAACTTTGTAAGGTTTAAAACATATGTTAGTTCAAAAATGGCTTACAAGTCAACAAAATTCAAATAAGGTTCATGGCTGTGGATAGGTGATTAAGAAGGATGGTAATGGTTGTTATTGGATTTTCATGGGTAAACTGTCTCATGGGAGACCTTAGGGGGTGATGTGATACCTTGCTTCTCATGTTTCAGATGTGCATCATATGTAAGTCTTAAACTCAAACTTTGCATTCCCTTGTTCTAGTGTTATCTGTGCCTAATTTTTGGTCATTTGATTTTTATTTAAGTGTACTTAATTCATTTATAGCCTTAAATCAGTAGTAGTAGTTCAAAAATTGCAAGATATAGTGTAGGATTAGCTTTAAGGGTCTGTTTGGGTTAACTGTCTCAGGGAGAATTATGGATGTTATTGCTGTTAATTGTGGTTGCAGTAGGCTTGCTTATGTTCAAATAAGCATTATTCACCATTAAACACAGGTCTCATGTGATAAAAAGTCAACATATCATTGCAAATCTCACAACAGTGCACTGAGTGGATCTGTTAGCACCATTTTCACCCATTTGGTTTAAAACCTGGACATTCAGCTTATTTTAGACTGATTTCATCTTAGTATAACTCATTTAATCAGTTAGGGTCTTTAGAAACTTAAATAAGTCAAAGTATCCTGTTTTTATAAAAAGTCAAGTTTTACCTTTCTTAGGTTTTCCATTTTTTCACAGATTTAATTAGAATTTTGTGCATTGATCTAGGGGTTGAAAATTGTTTCATTAGATAGCCTACCAGCTCATCTTTAAGTTCCAAGCTTCATTTCATTTTTGGGAATTTTTTCCTAGGCTCCACAAGCCCCCAAAGTAGCTTGCAGGGCAAGCTGCTCCCCTGTTCACAGCAGCACCACCACCACCACTTGGTGGTGGATTTCTGGCCAACCCAGTGGGTCCCATGGCCCCAACCTTGTTCCTATCAACCCCCCCTGGTGGGCTTAAATGTTTGACCACTTGTTTGACCTCAACCTTTGTGGACCCCACTAGGAATCAACCCCAAATGTTGTCCCATTCCTTAGGGGCTGTTTGGTTTGTGTATAGCTTATCCAGCTTATATGGCTTATTCAAGGCCTTGTACTTGTTCCTCCCACCTTATTTTAGTCCCTTTAACTTATTAGTAGCTTATTTTACCATTGTGGGCCCCCTAGCTGCCTACACACCCTTTTTCCCTTGACAGTTGACCAAAGTCAACTGTCACAACTTATAAGCTTGTTCTCAGCTTATTTTTAAGTTACAAAAAGTTGTTTTTATAAAAGTTTTATGTTTTTAGTTATTAAATAAGTTTGTAAAAGAAAAACCAAGAAAAACCAATTTAATATTAAGTGATAGTTTCTATTTAATTTTATTTAAATTTTATTTTTCATTTTTATATTTTTATTAAGAACTTAGCTATTTTATATTTTTATTAAATTCCTCATATATTAAAGTATTTATAATAATTTTTTCAGATTTTTATTTTTTCATTAAGTATTTATTAGATTTAATCTTAGTTTTATTGATAATTAAGTAATAATTAGTTTTAAATAGCATAATTAGTTTTTATTAAGTGAAACCTAGTTTTTATATTTTTTATAGCTTTTATATAATGTAAAATAATTTTAGAAATTTTCTTGTAATTTTTACTGTTCATTTTCTATTTTTCTTAATTTAAAATAGTTTAATTAGGTAATTAATAATTAATTAGTAATTAATTAATAGAAAAACCACAAAAAGACAAAAATACTTATTTTTAATTTTAAAACTTATTTTTAGTTATTTTATAATTTTAGAAATTTTATTTTCACCTTTTTAGTATTTAATTAATATTATGTTATATTTAAGTTGTTTAAATAATAATAATAAGTATTAAATAGTAATTAATTAATATTAAATAATTAATTATGGTTAAAATTTATTTTCTTTTTTCTAGAAATTTTCTTTTATCTTTTAGTTTGTAAAAAAGTCATTTTCACCCCCTGGGTGTTTTCAGATTTCAGTTTTTACTTTTAATTTCGTACGCTTACGTTTTATTTAAACGTGAACGTACGCGTTTTAAGTTTTAAACGTTTCTGGTTTTTCCTAGCTTCCAGTCTTGTTTATATAACTTATTTAAGCTATTTCATTGTATAAATCAGTAGTGTAATCACTCACAAACCCCTTTTCATCCAAATTCACCCGATCACAGAACCGTTTAATAACAATTCACACCTCGTCGGGACATAACGACCCGGGGAAACACTATATTCCGCGGAGCATTGACTCTAGGCAGTTTGACCATCTTGACCACATCCGTGGTTGACTTTGGTTGACGGTTTAGCATCAATCAAATATTGAGCTTGTGGCTGTGTAAATTGTTGTTATTTAAAGCCCTACTTGCTATTTTGATATTTGAATGCTTATTTGCTTATTACATGCTTATCTGCTTAACAAATTTGTTCAATCAAATTATCAAACTTTAACTATGTACACTGAGTAATCAGTGAACTCAGACTAATTTCATAAGCTCATCTGTGGACAAGAGCTTGAGTACTTTGGCTTTTTAGGAAGCTTACATCTAAAGCTCATCTGTGGACAAGAGCTTGTACACTGAGTCCATCTCTTTAGTCAAAAGCTCATATCTCATTTTCAAGCTCATTTAATAGGCCTGCATCTGGCTTAAACTTTGTCCAATTCCAATTGAACACTGAGCTTGGACTTTTTGGAAAGCCAATGAGTTCATCTATAAGGGTCAAGGATTATTCTTAGGTCTAGTGCTTATTAGGTAGGGCTGCTATTAGCTTTTTGTTTGTCCAAAATTTGCAATTACACTGAGCACTTAGGTTTTGAGCCCCCTTTTCAAGCCCTCCCCTGGTCTTATTAGTGGGCCCCAATTCATGAACTTTGGCTTTTTGGATAGCCTTCCAGGTAAGCTTATGGGGTCAAAAGCTCTTTTTGATCCCTGAGCTTATTTTTGGGTCCCACTAAGGGCTGCAAAGTCCTTCTTTTGGCCTGCAAGGGGTGTTTGGAACAAGCAGTACCTTGGATTGCTTATTTGCTTATTTAAAGCTTATTAGCTTAATCCTTGGTACAACCTTGCTTGTTCCCTATCCATAAGCTTGTACACATCTTTCTTTTTCTTTAATTTCCTTTGTATAGCTTTTTCCAAACTTATTATGAGCTTATGACTTCACTGTGAGCCAAAAGCTTAACTGAATAAGTCATAAGCCCATAATTTGCTTATTTCTTAGTTTGTAAAGTTTCATTTCCCTTAAACATGTATAATATCTGTATATATATATATATATATATATATATATATATATATATATATATATATATATATATATATATATATATGAGTTCCATAAACAGAAAAGCCAAAACAAGCTTTTAAGGCTAAGTGATAGCTTCTATTTAGAAGTTTTATTGCTTATTTGCTATTTTGATTAACTGTTGACAAAATAAGCTAGTACATAGCTTATTGTGCTTTTGTAAAAAGTTTTCATTCATTAAAGTTAGTTAATATTAGTTATTAAATAGATTTGTAAAGTTAAAAAAAATCAAAAATAAAATAAAAAGCAAAAATGGGGTGTGTGGGATTCGAACCTGGGACCTCTAGGCTAGTAAGCATGCATAAGTAACACACCCCCTTCCACTTGCTCTGGGGCACCAGTTCCGTAAGCCTATGAAACATTAATATACTTATAGTAGTAATGGCTTATTTGGCTTATTTTGACTGTTTGGCTTATTTCAGCTTATTGGAATAAGCTGTTGTGCCCATTTTATTTTTCCTAGCCTCCTTATCAGTAAATACACTTTCTGTAATTTTTTCACATTTTTTTACTGTTCATATAATATTTATTATAATTGTAAATAGTTTTAGTAAATAAATAATAGTAAATAATTAATAATAAATAGAATAATTGTATAATAAATATAATTTTAGTTTCAGAAATTCTTTTATATTATTTTAGACTTTTCTAAGTTTTTATTTTATTTAGTTAGGTTTATTTTAGATTTTCTTTATATTTAAGTAATTATTAAATAGTAAATAATTAATAATAAATACATAAAATGTGTAATAAATATATTTTCAGTTTTAAAATTCATTTTATAATATTTTAGATTTTTCTAAGTTTTAATTTTATTTTTCTAAGCATTTTTTAGATTTTCTTTATTTTAGGTCATTATTAAATAAGTAAATAATAGTTTTTAATTAATAGTAATTACATAAATACTTGTAAAAATCATTTTAATTCATAATGAATTTTCTTTTATTATTAGGATGAGAAAAATATAAATTTCACATTTGTAGGGTTTGTATTGATCTGTTTTCACTTTTTATTTTGTACGTAGACGTTTATTTAAACGTAAACGTACGCGTTTTAGGTTTTTAGGTTTTCTTATCTTTTAAATAAGTTTGTAATTATAAAGTAAAAATTTTAAGTTTGTTTAATTTGCATTTAAGCCGCTAAGGCATGCAAATCCATCTTTTGTTATAATTCCCCATTTGTTTTTGTACGTTTACGTTTATTTGAACATAAACGTACGTTTGTAAATCCTTTTATATTTCTAGGGTTTCTGATTGTACATTTTTACTGATATAGCTGTGACTGAGCTATTACTATTCACATTCCTAGTGTTAGTCAGTCAGAATCCTGTTTCTATATTTAACTTCACCAGAACACAGATTCGTTGTATTACAGATTTCACGCCTCGTTGGGACATAACGACCTGGGAATATTCTATACTCCTTAGATCATAATTGCATTTCCTCCCGGGCTGTCTGGCTTTTAGTATTGACCATTCACAAGTGGTTGAGAAATAAAGTTAGCTGGTTTGGGAGGAATCAAATAGATTTAGGAAAGTTAGAATAAATTGGATAGAATTGCTATATAATCCTTGTAACACCTTATCCTTCCTTTTGCAATTTTTCTAACTCCTTGCTAGTTTTTTATCCAATTTGGTGCTTGAAAAAGAATGTTTGTCTACATCATGTTCATGTAGTTTGGGTTCATGATCAATTCAAAACAAGGATTTAAAAACATATATGAGTTCACCATGTCTTAGTCGTTTTCAAATTTAGACCTCATCTCACACTATAGTGGTGCATGTCACATGCTTGATAAAATGCTGAAGTGTTCAACTCAAAATTATTTTATTTTCTTTATTTTGTCTTTAGCTTTGGATCAATAATGACTCTTCATATCATATGCTTACTTGACTAATAACTTGTTCCTTGGTTAATTATTTTTCGATCCTCGTATATATATGAAACAAAGTACATGACTAAAAATGACAAGTTTTATCTCGATCAAAGCATAACATAACCAATGATAATGACATTTCTCATTCAGTCGTTTCAAACGTCCCCTAGGTGTTTGGACACGAATACAAAAATATAACCGGTACGATTCTTAGAATGCTTTGGTCTATTTTAGATATAAGAAAATATTTGTTTTTATTCAAGAAGAAAGCCGCCAACTGATACGTGAGAATCGCACCAGGCTTTACCTCTCAAGGGATCTTAAGAAGCTTACAACCCCCACCAGGCAGTGTACCTGATCGTTGTAGTATAGTATAGTGACAAGTACCGGGGGATTGATCGTTCAGCTAGGAATAGTGTCGCTAGGATTATAAAACCTAAATACTAGTTCTAGGGATGAGGGATGATTCTTTTTGTATTTTTATATTTTTAGGAAAGCAAGTAAAAATCTCGGGTTTGAAAGATTTGGGCGGAATTAGTTGCTAGTCAACTAACCCAATACTAAGATGCAATCAAAATAAAATACTAAAAATGAAAATAAAACTAAATTAAACTAAGGTTGTGAGCAATAAGTGGGAGAAATGTGTTTACTTAGATTTCACTACTCCCTAGATATCTTTTACACGTTAATTACTTGTTATAGTTTCATGGATGACGGATTGTATTCCTTAATACCATTCATGGGGTGGCGTACTTACTTCCCCAATCCTATGAGTGCCTACTTCACTCCTATGTCGAGCCTGCAAGAAGCTCCTAACATGGGATCATTAGAATTTACTCATGCATTAAATACAACCAATAAAACCTAGTACACATCGGTTCATGTTTCCTAAGACGTTCAAGCATGTTACCATTTGGAGATCTGCCAGTTTTCTTAAGCCTAACATTGAAATCATTCATCCAATACAACCATAAACAAGTAATCAACACATGATCAACATCTAGGTTTCATTAGATCTAAGCAAACACAAGATAAATCTAGCCTAGCATGGTGGAATCAAGACAAGCACAAGATATAGACAACCAACACATAGACATATTGATTGAATTAAGAAAAGACTTATCTCAATAACACATGTAAGGATTCAAGGGTTGAAAACCCTTGAAAAGCTGTAAAATTCGTATATGGTTCGGCCTTAGGGTTTCTCCAAACTTGTTCATCTCTAATGAATGAAAATTAGAAAACTATGTATAGATATTAGAGGCTGACGGCGTCAAGAACAAACTTGTGACGCCGTCATCTCGCCGCTAAAATAATCCTCGGACTGCCTTGATCTATATCTGACGCCGTCATGTAGTCCACTTTTACAGGCCATCACACTTTTAACTCTTGACGCTCTACTTGTGACGCCTTCATTTCTGTACTGGGTCGTCATGGTCTTTACTCTTGACGCCGTCAGGAAAGTCTTCTTGACGCCGTCACACACTGTTCCCAGCATGGAAAATTAAGTCTTTGGCGTTTTCTTCACTTTTATGCTCCAAAAACGTCCGAATTGCTTCCTTTTCCAGATTTCACTCCCAAAGTACCTAAAATCACAAAAGGAACGATTTAGGGCAATATTTGATCAAATAAATTCAATTCCGGGCTTAAATGACCCCCTAAAAACGGATCATTTTTCGCCTCATCATATACCCTTACACTTGAGATTTGCTTGTCCTCAAGCAAATGCGCTTTTATTCTAGTCAAAATACAAGTTAGGGGTCATTTAACACTAATATAAAAGTAATTACAACAAATAATCGTTCCACTAAAGACCAAGGACAAGCACGGAGGTCATATACTAGCACCTCACAAATAGTGTTTGGATACTCACATCTCTCGGGTGTAATAAAGTATAAATTACAATATGGAAACGGAAGATATCTCTCACTACCTGTCATAGCAAAATAGATTACCATAGGCTTGGGAAAGGATCAAACCTCCACCACATGGCGTAAGCACCTAGGATAAACTATCAAAGATATCTTTTAAAAGGTTGTAGCGTTAGGTGTAGGGATATGAAATACACGGTTTTGTTGGATATAGGCAGTCTTTGCTGGTGGCGAGTTAACAATCTTGGTTAATTACATGTACAATATGGCGTTGCTAAGCCAAGACTAGACTCGACTTAAGCTAATAAATGAAAAATAACCAAAAACATAAAATGAACATAGAATAAAAAGAGATGGTAGTCCGTATGTTTTTTCTCTTTTCTTTTTCTATTTTTTTTTTCTTTTCTTCTTCTTGATTTTTCGATTTTTTTTTTTTTTTTTTTTTTTTTTTTTTTTTTTTTTTTTGCATACACTCTTACCCTACCATCCAAAATAATACATCATAGGGAATGAAAATTCCCCTTACATT